>CM031858.1:126985132-127101297 GCA_018697195.1 Certhia americana | reverse complement strand
TCATCATCATCATCATCATCATCATCATCATCATCATCATCATCATCATCATCAAGATCTGCCCTTAAAAATGCTCTTTAAAATAAATAAATAAATAAAGCCCAGAAACGAATGGATTCCTTGCAATATATAACACTGGTTAACAGCTTAGCAAAAATACAAACATGAAGGGATGGCTGACTTTGAAAAATAAGCACAAACATGGCATGTGATAAAAATTACTGCAAACCATTGTGACTGGAAAAATTGTGACTGATATGAATGATTCTGACATTCACGATGCTCTTCTCAGTTGTCTTACTTTAATTTGCAATTCTTTTACTGCATGGTTCAGAATACAGCACTCTTTCACCCTCATCAATGGTGTCAGGTTCCAGGTCTTGCTGGAACCAACCAGAATTGTCAGTAGGGAGCTAAGGGGAAGTAAATGCATAACCATGACATCTGGGGAGTTAGCTGATTTCTCAGTCTGGTGTTAGAAACTCTCTGAACAGCCAAATGCTCTTGGTTGTCTTTCCCTGCTTCTTAACTGAACTGTTCTTGCAATAAATGGAAAGGAATGGCATTTGGTTGTGTGTCATAGCTGGAACAATCCCAGATGATGCTTAAATATTCATGGCTTGGAAGAAAAGAGTTCTGGTAACACTGTTGATTTGCTAATATTTTTATCATCCCTGTTATCTCTACTGAGACAAAGAAAAAAGGAATGAGAAAACATGAATTTAATAAACTTATCTAATTCAAACTTGACATACTACTTGAAAGATGGGAGTTTTCCACCTCAATTTCCATCATGTATTTCCACAACACTCTTTCACAATTGGAGAATAGTCTTCCTTACATTATCTTTCATATTCTTAAGAATGAAAGAGTGCAGCTGCATTGTTTTTAACTAAAAAATCCTCAACATATTAAATACTGAGTGAAAATTTGCTGGTATGGAAGCAATTACATGAAAATATGCAAACTACTAACATCATAGCTTGGGAAAATTCTGAATACATCAAGTTTTGCTAATGTTTATGGTCCACACCTTTGGTTTCCTATCTGCTGACAAATGTGCTCCCTCTTTCACATGCAGTATTTTTTGGTGTTCAAAAGCTAGTTTAGCCCTATAGAAATGCTAAGTTTCAGCAGTCCCCATTAAAAACATGGATGTAAGGGATAAAAGTGCTGCCAACACAGTATCCTAGCTCAGAACTTTCCTCTAGAGAGCAGGACACCTGCTTTCTAGATATCAGAGACTTGTCACCAAACAAGAGAGGTTAGGGTACTCCTACAGCCCCCAAAAGAATTATGTGCTTACCAAACTCTGTTCTCACAAGTACATGGGGACTTTGTTCAGTTTGGCTTAAAATGGATAAAATATCGTTAGGAATTTAGAGTGTCTACAGTCCATTCCCCATTATGAACCCTAACATTAATGCAAAAGTATGCTCCCTCATGCATGTCTGCTTATATTGTTCCTTGAATCTTGTGTTCCCAACTGCATAATGGTTCAGACTTTCCAAAAGGTGGGAAAACTACCATTTCTGCCCACTCTGTCTGTACTGGCGCTCTTCCATAACATAGCAGATGTGCCTAGAGCACACAGAACCAAGGAGTGCACAGACCTTGAAATGACTGCTTTGTTGGGTTCCAATGGATCTCTCACATGCCAAAGATAGTATCACTTTGTTTTGCATTAAAGGAGCCAGGGATGATCCAGACAGTCCTGCCCAAACGCATTTCCTCAGTAATGAAACTCAAGTAAGGCAGAATTTCAGCAAGGTCCTACTGTGTGACACAAGCTGTTGGCCTATTTAGGCACCTGGCCCTTGGCATGTGCTTGTGAGTCTCAGTGTAGATCCTGTGAAGGCATGTGCATCACAGCACTTAAACCTTTTTTTGTATCCAGAACTTCTGAAACATTGACCAATATCTACTTAGCTGTATCATCAAGCTGATTTCAAAATATTAATTTTAACTGTTCTGTCCTATAATAGACTCTGAAATATCTTGTTTCAGCAGTTCAGAATTTTACAATTTGGTTTTAATTGCCCCTGGGTTATAATTTTCATATCTTCTCTAATGTTAATAATATGAAGAGATACAAGACTGTCAGAGAAGAGAAAAGAAAATAATGTATTTACAAATGCAGGAATAGGACAGCTTATAAATCAAGAAGGGTCCTGTGTTTAATTTTTATTTTGTGTTTGATTGCTCATCTGTCTGCATACAGGCTTTGTTTTTAATCTTTCTGAATTTCCAGAAGGATTTTATTAATATACTCCTTGACCTTTTGCAAGTAATGTAGGGAGAAAGGGAGAAACATTTAATCAGTTCAATATAAATTTCAATCACTTTGAAGATTTTCATGCAACCCACAAAATGTATGTCTTAAAATGAAGGTTGCTAGTCTATACTGGTGATGTGAGATATAATGCAACAGCCATCTATAAGCCTAATTTGCAGAATGTGGGTTTTTAAGCACTATTTCTCTTTTCCCTGATAAAGTGTACCAATTTGTGAAAGAGAAGATTTTCCTATTCATTTGGAGTTTCTGGTTTTTGAAGCATTTTCCATGTAGTAAGGGAGTGAAGAGGAACCTCAAGTTTACTTCTGAGGTTTTGGTGGATTTAAGACAACTTACCTATTTTGCTAAGTATGAAGAGATGGCCTTTACCATGTGGCTCTTCACTTTGAGAGTGTCATAGGAGGCAAAGTTCAATATTCACAATATGGCTGCATGTACCTCTAGCTATAAGTCACAGAAAAATTACACAAAATCTGTGTGAAGATTTGGGATAATTTTTTCTATTACAAGGAAGTTTTACTTAGAGTAGAATCTTACCTTTTTTTGTTCTGACATCACACAAAAGTTTATACCTGTAACTATGATATTTTAGTGTTTTTGAACTCTGGTTAAATTAAGTGGTTTAACCAGTATATTTGGTCTTTCTTTGGATATGAAGTAGGGCAGAATTATGATTATGTAAGTTTCTTGGATAAGTATTTCATACTTTTACACAGCTGGATCTAAATTCGTTCCTCCCTCTGAACTCCCTGGATAAACAACATTTGGCTTCCTAGCAACCTCATTTGTCCTCAGCCATTCAGACAAATTATTGCAACTCAGTTTTAAAACAGTTTGATTGAAATTATAAAAAGTACCTGCGTTGCAGATGTACAATTTCTGTCACTGCAAAATTCCTGCAGTATGCAGTAGAAACAGGCTGGAAGAGATGCTTTATGTATTGTACTCTGTTAATTTCTCTCCTGATCCTCACCTTCAGTAAGAGGAAGTTGCAAGCATACCCAGAAAAAAAAAAAAAAAAAAAAAAAGCAAAATCCCTTGCCCTTTGTGCATAAAAGAAACTTTAGGAGGGATACAGAGATGTGACAGTGAAATGAACTCAACAGAGGCCAGACAGATGGATAGTGGGCTGAAGTTCATGGCATGCAGAGTGAAGCTGCAAGCCAGGTTTATTCAGTTGTGAGGAGAAAGGAAATGGTCACTTAGCTGGAGATGCTGCCTAACAAGGCAGTAGGATGATGGAGTCAGAGAGTCCTTGGTAGTGCATAGCAATAAGGTGATGGGTGAACACATTCTATGAGGAAAAAATCACAGTGTAGGTGATCAGCCACAAGAAAAGCTTACCCAGCTGATTAATGTTCCTCCTTGAAGGTATTCAAAACTGGACTGGACAAGGTCATGAGCAAATTCCTTAGGCCATTCTGGATTTGAGTAGGGATTTGATGAGATAACCTAAAGAATCCCCTTAGTTATTCTATAAGGCAAATTTTTGAACATGTTACTCTATCTGAAACAGTGGTGTTTTAACTACATGGATGTGTTAGATGGCACCTACTGTACAGAGCAGGTCCCTCACCCTGAACATTAGAGTTAGTTTGGGGTTCTGCAAGTGACTTCAACAGAAGCAGATCCTAGTTTCTGTTTCAAATATTTGCATTTATTCATTGATGCAAGTTTACAACTTCTAATGCTCATAAAGAAATACTTGATGTTGTTTACTAACTGTTCTACTTGATTTAAGGCGAGAGCAAAGTAATCCAAATTAAAGTGACTTGAAACTGCTGTTAATCTCTCTCCATGATGAAATAGTTTGTTTCATCTCAAAATTCATTTAATAGCTTTGCTTTTCTGTCCTGCATTTGCCTCCATCCCTACACTTCATTTTTTCCATGGTTTTTCTCTGACACTTCAAAGAAGGAAAATAGAGCAATGCAGTATAAATCAGAATAAGTTTTGCCTTGGTACCTACGTTTTTTAAAAATAGAACTAGTACAGAATTTCATAGTTTCCATGGCTGCTACTATCCTACTGAGATCAATACCTCAAGTGAACTCTTATAGGAACTCCAAGAGAGAGTCAAACACAAGAGTCTGTGTACTTCTAAGTCTGAGTTTACAGCATTTGATATTGCAATACTTAATGATTGAGTGTTGTCATTGTTTTAGGCAGATGTGTCTCAAACCTCACTCCTACTTAAAATGACCTTTGGCAAGACGCACAGAATTTAGAATATCAAGTTTTTATGTCATTCTTTCACATCTTTTTGAAGTCCTTCATTCCACTGAACTATAAAAAAGAGCAAATAATTTAGATTGTAATGACACGAAAAGACCAGAATTTCTGCCAACAAACATATGCCAGGCAGAGAAGGAGAAGAACAAAACTATGTGCAAAACCAGCACAGAAGCACTCCCCAAGCATGTTATCTGACGATCAGAAACAGTATCAGTTTAGATGGAGTCAGTTGTTGTTGCAGCACCTATAAGTCGATGAAAATATGACCAATTGTTTTAGGAAGAGGAAAAAGTGGCATGGTTACACTGGTGGCATTTTACTACCATGGAAGGAGCATCCAATTTGTTTCCATACATTTCCAAAGTAACGTGTACATAAAGGTCATCCCTCCTCAGGGTAGGTGGCTACTCTGAGATACTGAAGAAAATTTGTATTCTGCCTGTTTCTCAGTGTAAAATATGAATATATTAAGTCTGTTAGAATTTATAAAATCAAGCAGTATTTCATGCATGTATTTGGACAGTGTAATTCAAAGTCAGCTTTTGTTTCAGCCTAGTACTATTTTCTATCTGAAGATGTTAGGTAAATAAGGCATTTTTGAATGTTTTAATGACATTTTTAAGTGGCAGCTAATTTGTTTCTGGTTCACTGAATCATATTTGTTTGAAATTTGCATTTCACAATTTCACATTAATTCCCTAAAAATGATACTTTAAGAATATCTTTGTAAACATTTTCTCGCTACTGCTAAACATCATAATTTCTTGGCATTTATATGCAAACATCACAGGTGAAACCATGAGTAGAGTTCTGACTAGGCAATTACTCTACTTCTGCCAAGGACAAGGACATAGTGGAAACAAAATGAGATGGAGCTTTTTGACACCAGGTGAACAAGTGTGCCTTATGGGTGCATATCCAGAGGAATATCCAAGGTAGAAGATTGCAGTTGTCTATATATCTGTTGCCTGCAGCAAAATCTGCTAAATTTTACTGCTTTCAGTAACTTACCTAGCCTAATTCCACCACAGATAAACTGAATATTTCTACATTGCTGTGGACAGACCCCAGCTGACTAGGTTTTCTGCAGCTAGACCACAGGCTACTGAGGTAGGAACTAGACAATTCAGTGTAAGGATGAAAGTTTTACTACTGTTTCTACACACCCAAACCTATTCCTGCACTATGCAGAGCTCTAGGTAGAAAAGAGAACCTGACAGAAAATAGAACATCAAATGCTTTTGCAGTGATAATGGAATTTTCAATGGTGACAAATCAGAAATAAACAAATTTTTTCAGATGAGGAATCAGGGCAATTACCCTAGTCACAAAACACAAGGAATATTGAGAAACCCATTTGAAACCCTGAATGCTGAGGTAAACAATTTAAATGCAAGACTACTACTCCTGTCACATTAAAAAATTGTAGTAACCATATTTCAAACAGAGTTTCTGGAGAGACCAAGGGAAAGCTCTCTTCAGTCAGGACTGTATCTTTCCTGATCTTACATTCTTTTTCTCTCACTAAAATAAGCGAGAAAACTTTTTATGTGTATTTGCCTTCCTTTGAATCTCAGTATGCAGGGCTGCACATCTCACCTTTAAATGCTCTGAACACTAGAAACTCAAACCACTAATAACTGGCTTTTGTAAGTGTCATTTTCAGAATGTGACCATGGTATTTATTCTATTGACTGCACTCTTTGAAGTGCACAGAGAGATATCCTGCAGAGACTAAAGCAACTATATATACTTCCCATGGGTAAAACTGCTGTCATCTTTCTCCTATTGCCACTAACTGGCCTAATTACCCTCACAATGGAGCCAATTTTGTACTGGAAGTATTCCACTATCTTCTTGTCTTCATCTAAATTTAATCTGAGAAGGAGTGTCAGACTCCAAACATGATTTAATCCACAGAAAATCATAAGAAAGTTGTAAAGAGTCTGTTTAAATCTTAATCTGATTCCATTTCTTTTAAGATAAAAAAAAATCTTCTAGCACTGAAGAAGCAAAGTCAAGGGATTTACCCATCAAAATCATTTGAACTACATAGGCCGTTTTCTTCACCATATAATCCAATGTTACTAAATTCCTCCAATTTTCTGCTTTTTTACTATACTGAAAGGGAAATGAAGTCAGCACTGAACAAAATTTGTATTTTTCAGGCTTGAGGTCTCAAACACAAAGCATTTTGAACACTCAGCAGAAATTCTCTAGAGTTATAAGAGTATTACAGAAGTTCATCAAGGCAGAACTAAAAAACTGGCAAGGATGACTTAAAATAAATTAATTAAACATGGACTACAGTGCCAGGATGTACCTTATATTAGATGTATTTATTAGTCTTTCAGGACTTCCTTTTGTCTTTCCAAAATGTTGATGTGACTGTAAGTAGAATCAGTATAGTTCTGAGCATTGACAGCACAGCACTTGCTTCAAAGCCCAAATTATTACAAAAATATATTAGACACATGATGAAAGTCCTAAAGATATTTCTAAATACAAAAAAATCTTTATTTTTGGGGGGTGAGGTGGGGGGAGTGGGGTGTGGAAAAGAAGAGTGTGGCCATCACTTGCATCCCGAGTTACTGTCTAAGGAGAAATAGCAAACCTTAATGATCACTGAGTATGTGTAACACAGCACATCTCCCAAGGAACAAAAAAAATCATATTTTGCTTTCATCCTCTAGATTCCAGACCTGTCCTGCCTCCTGCCCCACCACTTTGACGAAGGAGAATCCACCATGGAGCTGATTGATTCAGAACTATGGACATAAAAATAACTATTCATAGATTTCTTGGCTGGCTGATTTTCATTTGATCAGTTCCCAGTTAACATCTACCTGCAGCATCAGCAGGAACACAAATTCAGACCTCTCTCTAATATCCTAAGAGGTTTATACCTTTAAGTTTTTGTCAGATTTTTCTACACAGGTCAACATAAAAAAATACTGTGGTGAATTAAAGACAGGCAACATATCCATATAAACCTGATATTAAAAAGTTAGGCTAAAGGCATTATCACTTTGTTATTGCAATCAATGCTATTCTGTTACACTTTGTTTCATTTGTATTGGGTAGCAGGAAAACTGCAAAATTACAGAAATCCTGAAGTAGTATATCCTGAAAATCCCAACAAAACACTCTTTATCATCTCCTTGAAGTACTTTCCTCTGCTGATTCTGGGAAAACTTTTTGTAATGTTCTAACAGCTTAATACAATGATCTATGTAACTTAAGCCTTAAATTACAGCAGAACAATGGAAATGCTATGTTTGCAGTATTATTTATTTGACCTGAGATTGCCTTGGGGTTTTATTGTAAGTTTGGAGGCTGCAGAGTTCTGAAAGAAGCTTTTAGCAATTAGCTAATTTACTGTCTTTGGACATATCCTGAAAGGTAGAAATACACAATTCATTTTTATTTCTTAGCTCACACTTGGACTCTTTTATGCTTACATTGGCAAACACAAAATCATTTATAAGCAGAACAAATAACAACTTTCCAAGAAAGTAGTGAGGCTCAAAAATGAAAGGACTACAGCAGTTTGCCAGAAAAGATTGCATGTAGGACTATTACTACTTAATTTCACAGTGAGCAATACCTTCAGAAAAAAACCCCAGACAATATTGTTCAATATTAGAAAATAGAAGAGAACACATCAAGAATTTTTACACCTGTAGAGAAAGGAGCACTAAAAAAAACCCTACTCTTGCATAAAGTATTATCTGTCTTATCCATGGGCATGTCTAATGGTCACCTGGCACATATTTCCAACAGAAATAGCTTCCCTCATCTCTTAATCAATTCAAGTTCTATGGTTGAAGCTACTTTTCTTAAAATACCATATCATAACTCTAGGAGATTAACCCATTTGAAAGAAAATATGAAGTTGATCCTGACATAACCTCTTTGCCATTCAAGCCTCCCTCATACTTCTTTTTTGATTAAAAGAAGTCATCCCTTGATTAAATAATATTTCCTGTCAGATTCTGCATTTTCTGGAAAAGTACAGTTTTGTTGAAGCAACCCATTCTCATGTAAAAAGCCTTTACTGTGGAAAATTCCACACTAATTTAGTCCAATTCTTTTCTTTGAAGTCCCAACAAGATTCATTCCTGCTATGCTTTCACCATAATTTCAAACTGGCCATGCTGCTGTCCTGGAAGTCCTGAGTCCCTTAAATGGCTGCCGCAGAGGTATTTTGCCCATCTAAAACTCAACTAAAGCTGAAGCTTTCACCCTCCCTGTATTAAAATGCCTGTTCTTGAAACTGATGTGAGCAGCAGCCACACGGCAGAAGTTTTAGAGCACTTGGAATTTTCAGATGTCTTTTGTGCCACCTCCTGCCCCGCAGCACACATGCAACAGTGCAGAGCTGCACAGGGTGTCCCAGCAGCTCCCCCTGCACTCCCCAGCTCTGAGACTGCAGAGCAGCACCAGTGGGGCTGATCAGACAAGGCACAGCTTCTTGCCATCTGTCCTCAGCTGTGGTGTCTCTTCCAATCTAGCTCAGCCATCCTATAATTTGGAAGAAGCCACAGCGATCAGTTCCTCCTCCTCCCCACTACTTGCAAGGCAGGCGTTCTTAGAGAAGAAGCTGCTGCAAGACAAATCTTTTAAAAGGCACAGGTTTTATTTCTTCAGAGCCTTTATTCCCCCCAACACTGCTTCATTACAGCTTAATTCTGATTTTGTGTCACTGCAAGTTCCAACAGGTTTGTGCTGCCCATATAAACTAGGAAGTCTACAAGCCCTTAGAGGTGCACCAAAGATGGAAGATGACTAGGCTTGTCCCTTCAAGTGGCATAGTTACCAGGAAGAGCTCTACAAAATATTTGTTCAAATTAATATTATTTCATTGATTTTTAATTGAAAAACATAGCCAAAATGTCTACTGTGAAACTGAATTGAGGCATGCCACCATCCAAGTTCAATCAAAAAGAAAAGAAATTCAGCAGTCAATGAGTAGCACTCTAACAATCTGCTTTGTTGAGAGGTATAAACACTGAAAATACAGTATTCAATATATATGGCATATGCAATACAATGCCACATGAAAGCTTGCTGATCTGATAGTGGCCTTAACAATAAATAAAATGGACTTGACAAGGACAGACTTAATGATGTGGCACTTCATTCAAATGACTCTTCTGTCTCAGGACAATGGATAAGAATTCATCCATTCCTAAATGGGTCCTTCTACTAAGAACTCCTATTAACCTCTTGTGAACCTTTTTTAAATTGAAGAGTATTGAAAATGTTCTAAACTAGTAAATGGTGAACATGTGAAATAAATGTTGCAGAAACACAAAGCCACTGGTATTTTTTCTTTGAAATTTTTCACTTTGCATAGGTTTGAAGGCAAGGACTTTGTTTCCTTCACAACAGGTATAATTTGAGTGATTGGTAACGTGGTTGAAAACTGAATTTAGTATTTTTGAAATATGCTTTGTGTAAGATCCTAATATATTTGAGCTTACTTCTGTTTATAGCTCAGTAACTGCTCTACTATCCTGCTTTCAAAAATGCAGCAATTTTTTCCCTCTGCTTATTGTCAGTTTCTCTAGAAAACTATGTATCTTGTTTAATGATTTTCGTCTCAAAATATCTTCCAAGTAATTTAAAACTTTTTCTCTTGAATAAAAAAACATTAATGAAGAAATGCTATAAAAATTTTTATCCCAAGGGATTGCAAGACTTATGTTCCTATCCAAATACAAATTCTTATCACATACACAGTACAGTCCCTGATTCACAAATCCTATGGGATTATTGGAAAGCATTAAAAATATATATACACGGCCATACTTCTAGTCAGTAAAAACACTGAGAGAAAAATTATATAGAACAGAGAAAGGACACAACTCCTGAGTTTATGGCTCCATAGAATGAAACATAATCCACAAAAAATAAAGTGTTTTATTTGTTTAATTTGTTTTTATTTCCAGAAAGATGTTTACTGAACAATTAAACAAACTCCAAAGCAGTGTGAGAGCCCACTCACCATGGGTCTAAATCACAGCAGAAATGGAAGGATGGTCTTTAAATTTAAGACATATTCCAGGATTAAGATGCCACTGTAAGCAAGTGAGAAGATGAAGAAATCTGTTCCTCTTTTTCTCACCAGCAGATTTTATGGCATCTGTATCCATCATGACTCTGACATCAAGTCACATTTACCTGTTTGTGCTAAAGTGTAGCCACGTATAATCATCACATTGTCTATAGAACTTTATAGAAAAATCTCCTTTCACAATATATAAATGTCTCATTATTTTTACCTTCAAAATTCCATGGAAATTGCTCTCTTGTCTTGTATTCTTTTATTCTGAACATCCAAATAGCCTCTTGGCTCTTCCAGTCTTTACAGTCTCATTTTCAATAGCTTATTTAATTGGTACTTCTATTCCACTTTTAGTCATTTGTACTATGTTCAACTCAGGCATGGAATTTAACATATTCTCTTCAACTAAGTCTCTGATAAATACAAGCGAGAACACTTCATTAATTTTTCCACATATGTGCCTATTTCTTGAATTTATAAAAATACCCTGCCTCTTTGACTACTTTTTTGTACCATTAACTCTTTTTAGCAAACACCATGTTTAATTTGTTTATTCAGAAGCTGAATAAATCTTTTTACATCCTGTAAAACATTTCAGGTACTTTTGAGTTTCCAGTACATATTTGGCATTCTGGTGTCAGGAAGTGTGGGTCTGTTAAGAGATATGGTGGGTTTTGAGTAGCTGTTCATGTGAGAAGATAAGTGACATAACACTCACAGCCTGAATATTATGGGCATGTTTTTAGCTCATGCCACAGACAATCATATTTTGGGAGTCTAAGGCAGGCAGCTAATTGAGAGCCACAAAAGCAAATAAGGCAGTCATCTAAGATGGCATGGCACTGTCAGTTACCCTCCCCACACTAAGCTGTGCTTTGCACCTGAGGAAGAAATAAGGATGTACGTCGGTTCCTAGTAGGAGCAAGGAGGGAGAATGTCCCAGAAATAGCCTCAACCCTTCCATATGTCCTTAATGCAAGACCATCAAACTCAATCATCTAATGTGCTCTCAATCCTAACCCACAGCCTTGCCATGAAAACATGGAATAGATCCACCTCCTTGAAGCACAAAAATTAAATTTCAACTACTTTTCTGATACATCATAGTCCGACATTTCCCCCCCATTTGTGTTGCATACATCCAGTAACCATGCCTGATATCCAAAGTATAATAATTCTTTAGATTAATCTAACATCCAAAGTAAGCAGCCATTTTTTGATTTTTTTCTGTCTATATTAGGAAGGAAAGACCCAGGGAGCTACAGGATGGCCAGTCTCACATACATGGCCAGCAAGTTCATGAAGCAGACTGTCCTTGAAACTAAGCTAAGTCAGATGGGAATAAGGAGGTTACTTGTAGCAGCACCTCTAAGGGTAAATTGTTGCTGACAAATTCAGTAGCATTCTATGATTAGGTTGTGGATTTGGTGGATAAGGGAAAAGCAATGGATGTCACCCAACTGGACTTGTGTAAAGAATTTGACTCTGTCCCACAGTACCAATTTTCTTTTCTCTAAACTGGAAAAATGTGAATTTACATTTGATGGATTAACCAACTGGTGGATAAGGAACTGACTGGATGGTCACTTTCAAAGAGTTGTGGTCAACAGCTCCGTGTCCAAGTAGAGATTGGTGATGAATGTCTGTGTGAGTTGACAAGTAGGAAGCCACAACAACCACAAAACCACAGCTGAAATGTAAAGAGTACATTTATACATTTATTTCCTCACCTCGTTAACCAAAGGATCCTTAATCCAGGCAGAAAGAATCAAGCCAAAAGAAATGTGACCAGCAGGAATGTGGACCACCTTCATCAAGTCCAGATGAGGGCCATGAAGATGGTCAGAGGGATGGAACACTAGAACAAGATGACCAGAGATGCTGTGGATGCCCCATTCCTGGAGGTGTTTAAGACCAAGATGGAGAGGGCTTTGAGCAAGCTGGCCTAGTGGAAGATGTCCCTGTCCATAGCAGGGGATTGGAATTATATGACTGTTATGTCTCCTTCCAGACCAGGCCATTCTGTGATTCTATGATTAACAGTCTGTCTTTTCCCAAATTAATGTACAGGAAAAACACAGACACCTCACCCCAACCTCCTCTCCAAGCTAATCTTTGAATTACCTTTGCAAAGATAGCAAAATATGGAAGAACAACTGTGGTCTTACATTTTACAGAAAGGAAACGACATAAAAAGATGGTGCAGGAGACTACAACTGCAAATTATATTAAAAGCAGAACTTGGTCCAGAAGACAGAAAAGCTGTACATCTTCCAAGATGAGAAGGAAATAGAGAAGGATACTCTCATCCCTGAGTGCTACTGTAGTATCATGCCTTCTGTGCTAAGACATTATAGAGTTAACATGCATCACTGAACAAAATTTGTCTGTCTGTTAGAGAAGAAATGTCGATATTTAAATTCCTGTGGGTTTGCTACAAGACCTCTAAGGGACCATGTCAGACACTCATCTGTATTGTCCAACTCAAGGATTCACTTGTCCTGATGCCTTTCATAATGTTGTGAGAAGAAAGGCATAAACAAGCCTAATCTCCCTTCGGGAGGCCTACTGCTCCCCCTTCAGATAGTTGGGATGAATCTCAGTCTCTGCACTGCTTTAAGACAAAGCGAGAATAAGAGTATGAGAATAAACATGTTACATTCGGATGACCATATAGAGTTTTTTAATACAGTGTTTATTGTCAAATAAAATTCTTTTTCACTTTTTATTTTTAAATTCATTGGACAGGTGTGTGACAAAGAGTAAATCAATATAAACAGAGTAAATAAAATATAAAACAGGATTAAGAAACAATTAATAAAACAAAAAGAGTTGGCAAGAAAGTGACAGATTATTTGTTGCTGGATATTTATCAAAGGCTAAAGCATAGTAGGTGGCTGAGGTTATTGTATTTCTCTATTAAGGAAGAACTCTTTTTTGTCAGATTCTGTAGGCAATAAGCATCGCAAAGCCATTCTTAACTTTGCTTGCAATTGGGCTGCTGAATCTAATGGGAATGCACAAACTCGCCTGTGTAGCTCATCCTGTAGGACATATTTATCTCATGTTTTTTTGCTACATAGCAGTACAGCAAAACCTGCTTGTTCTTATCAAAAAAAAAAAAAAAAAAAAAAAAAAAAAAAAAAAAAAAAAAAAAAACAAAACAAAAACCCCAACCTTAAGAAACATCTATATTTAAATTTTTGCATATTCTGTATGGAATACTTCTTTCACTTACAAACTGCAAAATGTAATTTTTAGACTATGTAAAAAGAAACTGTAAAGACATTACATTATCTTAATAAACAGGATTCTTCTTTCATGAGTCCAGGACTCTATTTGCAGACTTAGAAAATATTTGTTTTTTTTTTTTTTTTTACCTTTGTCAATCAACATACAGACAACTGAGAGCATATGAAAAAAGTACATTCTTGTCCAGCTGACAGTACTGCAATTATTCCCATCACTCATGCTTGAGGGCACCACTAAAGTAAGAGCAGTGCTGAAAGCAGATATTGGTTATTTGTAAAAAATAGCAGGAAAAATCAGTGATTTAATTACAGGCTACACAGCCTTTCTGACAAACCTTGAGATGGGAGAGTGTAAACCTAAAGTTTTACTAATGTCTAAAATGAAGTTTGATTAATTTCCAGAAGACTGTAATACATAACCATAAACTTTAATAAGGAAGCGAGACCCAGATGACACAAGAGGTGCCTTCTCATACAGCATTATCTACTAGAATAAATTAGTACTATGAAAAGTTTTAAGTAGTATTCAGCAGGAGAGTAGAGGCTGCAACAGGAAGCTCTAAATCTATAGCATTTGGTTGTAAATTCACCAGACCTGGCCCCTGAAAAGCATTCAGGATTGCAATCACAAAAGGTATTTCTGTGTGCCTTAAACTGCAATAGCCATTCAGTATTTATTGACTTAAAAGGGAGGCAAGCAATGAAACCTCTTTGCAGATCGAACACTTAGCTCTTACCAAAGAATAGAGCACTCTAAATTACTGACATGGGAAGGATGCACACAGTCTTTTGCCGGGGCTGTAGCAATACCTTCAAAACTGCTCAATGTATGTACTGTTAAATAGCAGGACTTTTCAACTTGTGGTCTACAAACCAGTTTTGCTCAATTATCAGAAAAATACATATCTATCCACAAGACCATTGTCATCCCTTGCATGTTCTAGATAAACTTCTTATCCAAAAACCTAGCTGAAGAGCTCTGACTGTGATTAGCTTTGTGCATTAGTGATGCCAGAAGCTCCTCTTACTATTAGAATTTGCTGCTGCTCTTGCTAATAGAGCACCAGTTAATAGCCCAAAAAAGTACAACCATCAGCTTGTACAGGCTGCTTTCTCTCTGACAGATTTGACAGACCAAAAGTAAAAAGATTATAGAAGATTAACAGAAAATAAATTAGAGTGAGGAAGTTGGTGAAGAAGACCTGCTGCAACACCTGTTGTGATTTTTAAGCAGGACACAGCATTGGAGCTCTGACAGGAGGAGCAGGTTTAGTGGTCTCAGAACAAAGTGATCCTGGATCTCAGGATCCTCCAGAACTGGCATGGTAGGAACCAACAGAAAATATCCAAGGAAAAATATAAATTTTAGTGATTTTAAACAAGCTGAAGAGGGAAATCAGAAGATTCAGGAGACATTTTGCAAAAAGAAAATGAGGAAGGAAGAAATTTCAGATCATTATGAAAGTAAAAATCAAAAACTATATGGCTGCTGGCAAGACTCTGGGTTGACACTAAGTTGGGGGTGAAAAGGGGGTAAGTTTTGGTAACCTAGTGAAGAAACACATTTCTCACAATACAAAGGGTTTGAGGATGCAAAAGACATGGGTAACTGGAGGTATGTGTAAGTGCCATCTTCCAGCATAGGAGGAAGTAGAAGAATGGGATTACCCCAGAGCTCACAGTTTCTAGTCCCTCTCTGTCTGCCACGTGCCCTTAAAAATACAAGGTCTTTGCTAAAGGCCAAACAGTGATGTATAAGCAAAGAGAAAAGTTAAAACTAAGAACTTTTCCAGAATTTCATCTAAAGGAAAAGCCACTACTGGTCTGCTGCTTTATAACTGGAAAAACTACAATCTGAAAGAGAAATATAAATCTTCTCTCTCCCTGATAAAATTTACTGCTCTTCATAAACTGCCTAATCATGAACTTACTAGTGCTTTTGATTAATGGCTGGGGAGAGAAAAAAAGTCATATTTTATCTGAATAAGAAATGGCAGTTTTGTAGCACTGAGAGCCATAACCAAGCTAAATCTATAACAGAAAGGAAATGGCTTCTTTCCAGTTTGTACAGAACAGATTGAGCTTTTAAATACTAAATAAATCTATTTTCCTAAACGGTAAGGACTTTCATTTTTCCAAGAACAAGCTTAAGTCTGATATCAAATATATTAGCAAAGTCTTATGCAGGATGGGAAAAAAAGAAGTGCTCCATTTTAACAATTCCTTTAAATTCTTCAGGTGTTCTTTAAAAGGTTTTTTTTTTCCTCCTTAAATACAAGTACTAGTGACTTAGGAAAGCAAATATTTTACTGCATTTTACCACCAAACATGTTATATCACCTTTAGAATCTCTTTATCTAGGTTTCTGTCCAGCACACACTACTGCAGTCTAAGAGCATTCATGTTTAACCCCTAACAGTTTGTCAAAGACTTATGGCCATGGTGAACTTTAAACAGAAAACTAATTACATCACTATTTTTTTTTTTTCATTTATAACTTCAGTGAAGGAACTCACCTTTTTTAGAGTTATCCATATATATATATCCCAGGAAAGCAGAATCAAAAAGCATGAAAGATGATGGCAAGTAGAAAAATCAATAGCACAAGTAACTTTCACAATTGTTTTGTACCTGCAAGAACTATTCCAGTGGTACGTAGGGACACAGGAGACAGACTGATGTTTCAAATGTGTGCAGGCTTACTTCACCACATTGACTTAAGGAAAGTTAAACTACCCTTCTCCTTAAATTATCTGACAGCTGTGTAGAGGTAGCCTTAAAACTAATGAAAGATGCTTTTGTGGAGAGGTAGGAATATTGAGGTTAAAGAGATAATGAACTAAAATTAAGAGAAATCAGGTATGTTTTAAAATATCGTTGTGGTTAGCAGACTCCAATAGACATATGATTTTCTTATTTGTAGGATGAAAATGTTGCAATTCAACGAATTATTTTTCATTAGGAGAGAATGTGCAAGTAACAACATATCAATTTAAAATTTAGAACAAATAAAGAACCTTTTCATTCACATTGCCCCCAAAAATATTAGTAAAATGGTAATATGAATTACCTAATCATCACTAAACCCCTGCAAACATAAAGTGAATATATTAGGTCAACCAAGCCAATAAAGGACTTTTTTTGCAATGCACTACCCTTCTTTTGAAATCTATCTCACTGTAAAATGTGAGTGTCTCTAGCAACACTAGCTTCTACTGCTTCCCTTGGAGATGATCACATTTACCAGAAGTGTAATCAATGTTACACCTGCAAAAGAGAGGTTCAGGAGAAACTAGAAATGGAGCCTGGCTTGTTTATAGAGTCATTAGTCTTCTGCCTTTTATTACTGAATCAAATGAGTTGCTAAATCAAGTCCATCATTAACACCACACCCTCTTGAACTGCAGGCCAGTCAGGTCATGACTACTCTAGAGTCAAGGCTTATTCAAAGAATTTACCATTTGATTCTCACTCCTACAAGTTTTATGTATTTTATCCAGTAAGTGGAAATGAAATTATTTATATAAAATATCTTCTTTACAAGGGAAGTTACGAGTCTGCTCTATGCTTCACAAATGATGGAAATTCAGGGCTAACACTTCCTCTGGCTCTCCTTCTAATCTTTGAGTTATAATAGATACAGCTATACTGATTCAACAGCAGTTGTTCAGGATTGTTCTTTTCATCTTTACTAAAGGTCAGCCTAGTATTGCAGAAGAGTGGGAACTCTGAATATGAATCCTTTTTTGTCAGAGGTCATAACCAAAGATAGGTCTTGGATTTAAGCTTACGATAGAATTCACTAGATAATTGCATTAAAATATTCTCTCTGCTCCTTTTTAAAAGTTGATGAAAAGAGAAAGAAGAAGTCAGTACAGCACTTGGAACAGTTTAATTATGTTAGACACTTCTTTTCTGGGCCAAGCTACTTACACAAAGAGTTAATATTTCCTAATGTGAATGTTTTTATAATGCACTATCTAGTCAGAGGGAACTGGAGTGTTAAGTACCATTAATAATGAATTAAAAAAACAATAAGAACTCCTATTCCTCACCAGAGGTTCCCCTATCTGAACAACTTATTTGTCAATCATGGCAACTCTAAAAGTTGCAAAAATTGAGCTAGAATTTTAAAAAATATACATCAGTCTTGATCTTTTCATGTCAGGGAAAGCCTCCTCAGACAGTAATTGGTTTTAAGGGGAGGAAAGTACACAAAGGAGAAATGCAGATGATGGACTGGATGAAACTGGGGTAAGTCCCAGTTCAATGCTTTATCAATTATAACAATATACTTCCATGTTTGAGGTACTGGGCTTTTTCTCTGCTAAGTCACTGTTTTTACAGTACTCCATTCAATGCTTATTGCCATGTTGTTGACTAGATGAGGTAGTTTGTGTGGCATGCTTTAAATATTTATGTTAGCGGAAACATAAGGCTTAGCACCACTGCAGTGGGAATAGGATGCTCTGAGGGTACATAGAAAATATGATGTGTTTAGAGAAGTACATTACACATTTCTGAGAGTTCTTCTTCTTTTGATAGCACAATGAATTTCAGATTTCCAGAAGAGATGCAATCTATAATCAAATTTCTTTTCCATTTCCTTCAGAGAAAAGGGTTAACATACACAAGTGTTAACATTACTGGCATGAAAGACCCTAAATGTACAACCCTCTCTTCCTCCCCACAGTGATCTTTTGCTTGCAAGAGAGTACAGTGGCTGCAGATGGTTTTCCTCCACACTTATTTCTTCTCTTCCCCACAGCTACATCTTGCACCTCTGGGTCCTTTTACATCTAAATTAAGCCATGTCATCATCTCCACAGTCCCTCTTCAAGAAAGTATGTCAAACTCTTATAATTAAAGTAATTGAGGAGTAAAGTAATCTTAAGAAAAAAAAAAAAAGGTGGGGTGGGGGGACTGCATCATTTAAGTTATCACATTTGCTTCTGTTTCTTAAACTTATTAGAAAGGGAACCTTCAAAAGCCCACAAATATTGAACATGAAATTGCAATTCTATCCTGATCACCTTCAGATATTTTTCGATGTAAGAAACTAGTTTCTTCTCTCTTCCTCCCCATTCCCATTTTACTCCTATAAGAGAATATAATTGCAGAATGTTGAGATTATATTGGACAGAAACCTGGCACCAAGAATGAGATTATGTATTGCAAATATTCTGAGAAAAAGACATTTATTTCATTGCTTTGATTTGTTTTTCGTGTTTGGTTGGTTGGTTGGCCGGCCATGGATTTTTTATGTTGTGTTTTTTTAAACACAAAAAATCCTTTTTTTTTTTTTTTTTTTTATAAATGGTGGCTCCTTTTCACCTCACATTAGATGGTTTTGAATTCCAAATGAAGGATTTAGATTTAAACCTTATCAAAATCTGAGATCCAGTTGTGGTTCAAGAATAACTCTTCTTCTCACGTACAATGAAGTTTCCTTTTCCTGATGCACTCACACATGTTAAATGTGTGAAACTCACCCGATGTTTTCTTGTAGTTTTATTTAAGGGAATGAAATTCCTTTCTACCGCTCTACAATCCTTGTTATCCATGGTATTCTACACAAGAGAAGCAATGATCAGTGGTTAAATAAGTAAATGATAACCTGCTAGTCTGGTGTGAAATCACATAAATATAGTTACTAGAGAATAACCCTTGCATTTTTCTTTAGATTATAAAGATACATGTAAAGCAGTGGTTCTGAAACCAACATCACAATATCAAATTTTTTAACAACAAGAAGCATTCCAGATTAATTTATTTTATAAGGCTTGAAAAAACAAAGCAGTAGAAACACATTTTTTGGGAGTCTTGACATTTTACTGAAATTTTCGACAGCCTACTATTTTAGTGCTTGCACGGTTCAGAGACTTCTCTGCTCCTACTAGCATTTGAGGGAAAATAATTTTACTGAAGTGACTAAGTTTTCTAACTCTTGATGTAAATACCCTTCAGGCAGAAAAAAACTACTTGCCCAGTAGTTTTCAGTAAAAGTTTTTAAATTTGTTTCAAAGACAGTCATGCAGCTCAACCCTGAAATTCAGGCTCCAGTCCAGGAGTCAGACCTTTCAAAGGAAAAGGTTGTCTCCCCTCCCTATTTTCCTCCTGAGGCTTCCGACTGAAGACATTCAGCAAAGGAGCCCTTGTCAACTTTCCTGCTGTAAGCAGGTGCAGTGTGTATTTGCCAAAAAGATTTAACAGCACAGAATGATGTTTGAGCTCATCTCACATCACTGATGTTAGAGAGACAAGGGTTTCTTGTACAGTTCCTAGCAGTGTTTCTTCCTATACCTATAACATTACAGCATGGTTTCAGCAGTGTCCAGTCTTCATTTTTGCCTTTGGGAAAACCACACCAGGCACTGTCTTCAGGAAGCATTTTTTGTTTGTTCCGTGGTAAATACCCTTTTGTGGGTAAAACACTCTCTCTTTTATACATTCTTATTCATATTGTTGTGGTTATTGCAATATTTTAGCAAATTGTGATTCCATCTTCTACTCTCTCAAAATGTTTCATCCACTATCAGAAGGGAAGAAAGGAGGGCAGCTTGAGTGGGTCTAATATTCCCACTGGGTTTTAAACCAGGACAAGCATATTTTGAGAAACTCTAGCATTTGAACTTCATATTTTGAACTACTTCAGTCTCCCTTGAAGTGCCTTACACATAGAGGGTTTCCCCTGGGAAATATCCAGCAGGCCACATACAGGCAATCTCTCATCTAAATGTTGTGGCAGAGAATTTATTTCCTTTTATAGCAATCTATTCTTCTTCATGGAGATGAAAAATAGGAAAAGGAAAGGGACTATGACCTCAGCAGTTTAAGGTTACTAAATGGCTGGATGTAGCATGAGAGCACTGCTTTTTAGGTTTTGTTTGCTTCTGACACAAGAGTGATCTCTTACACATTCCAAACAAGTACTGCTTACCCATGAAGGTACTTGAAGAGACCATAACTTGCTGAGATTATGTTCTTCTGTGGTTTGAGATTATGTGTTCTTCCTAGAGATGCTGCAGGACACCTAATTCTTTCAGATGTAGATTTGTCTGAGAATCCTCCAAGCAGGTTTTGCTGATGCCTTTCTGGAGGGTCTGTTTCTTTTTGGCTCTAGGTCCAGAGACTAATTTTGGATACTCATTTAAATGTAAGAGACACTTGAGCACTACCTTAGCAGATAAAGCTTTCTCATGTGATGAGTCACATTTTAGGCAGTGACAATGATGTTACTGAAGAACTTCTGCCTATAAGGACATGTAATACAGGCATAAATATCTATTGGTGGTGCCTTTTTTTGGCTCTGAGGTGAAAAAAAGATACCAAAAAGACAGGAAAAGAAATAAGGAAAAAAGCCAGACATGCTAAGGCAAGCATACCTTCTATTAGTAGACAAGAACCTTTCTTCAGTATTTATTATGCCTGCAGATGAATGTCATAACTAAACATAAGGAGGTTTGCATTTTTCTTCTGTCTTAAATCCCACTCCTTTGATTCACATGTCACTTTCATCAAAAGAGGTCACTAGAAAAAAGTGGCATCAGCCATGATAATTTTGGCAGGCTGACAGTCAATTTTGTCACCTCCTACAACCCACACATCACATTACAGCATGATTCTATGATCATATTCAAAGCTAGCCAGGATCTGGTGCAGGCTCTAGAAAATGAGTCTTTAGGCTCTCAATTTAACTAAGCAATTTTATATAGAGGAATGTGAAAAGAAATTCTGTCTTTTTTCAGCATATTTCCAAAGAAAATCTCTTTTTTGTTGTAAACTGGATAAATCCTATGATCGGATTTTAAAAATAAAACTGAATTTGAAAGGAAAGTCTGCATTCCTTGAAGGGCAAAACAACCAAGATTATTGTGTATTTTCAGATTCCTCCAGACCATATCACTGCCTCAAACTTTGGATGCAGAGGATTTGTGCCAGCATATAAACTGCAACATATGAAAAGCCTTATGATTCAGTGCAAAAATTAGATATAGTAAAATGGTGAAGGAAGCATTCTGTAACTAATCTTTGTATTTTCGTGAGATACCTCACTGAATGCTGAAGTTTTAATGCACACATCTGGCCATGACTGTGATAATATGCCTAAGGAGACATATTTCCATTGAAAGCATGAATTATTTTCTTTATTAAGGTAGAGTTAGAAGATATAATCACCTCCATTCAAAAAAGAACACAGTAAGCAGATATGAACAATCTGAGCTTCAAACCCAATTTTTATCTGAGGAAAAAACAAACAAAGTCTATTAACAAAAACTTCAGCATTAAGGAAGACAGATAAATAACTGTTATAATTCTCCTTAGTCCACAAAAATAGTGAAAATTATCAAATCTTACACTGTGAAGAAGCAAAAATTATGAAAAGTGCTAGATTCAGCTTTTGTCTGACTACTATTAGAGCTCTAAAGAAAGATGTGCTACTCTTAGCTGTCAAGATCCCTGAATCACAAAGATAAACTGAAGATACCTATGAAAAAACATCTGCACACTACATTTTGCATCATGGGAATATGTGAATAGAAGTGAAACCCAGGCATTTTTCTTTCTAAAATGTTACACATGACTTAATACAAAATAAAAATTCCAGGTGATATCTATTGACCTGTACATTCAAACAAATGGAGCAACTGACACTGCCTTTGGAGGAATGACAATCAGACCTTGGAATTCTCTCTATGCCTATTAACTGCACTGGGAGTTAAATCTGAGTTCACAGTGCTATCAAACTTTTTATTAAAAGTTCCAGGCAAAAAAACAACCAAAAAACCCAAACAAACTCAAAGAATATTCCTGAAAAAAGGAATCTCTTCCTATTAACAACTCTCCTAATTATTCAGAAAAAGAAATCATGCTTCTATTTGTATATTCTTATGATTTAAGTACTGCACTCTTTAATAAAAATCCTTGAATAAAAATCTTGTGAAAATTTTGAAAAGCCAATGCATATGTCACATTTTTTACTGGAAGATGAATACTTCGTTGAAGAAAAAAAAAAAAAAAAAGAAAAAGAAAAGGATAGTAGGTAAATCAATAATAGAGATAGGATATACTCCCACTGTATCTAGAGAATATATGAGACAGGCTTGAAATCTCTGTACCCTCTGGGGTTTACCATAAATACAGCACCTAGTAAGCCCTGGCCAAAGCCAATGTAGCTAAGAAGCTAACTGCACACCGTCTATCTTCTTTTCTGATGCACTCTTAATCTTCTTACTTAACAGTGCATCATGGTATTCAATTCCCTGAAGTGCTTTTAGCATGTTCAAAGTGTGGTAAAAATACATAAATAGCCATTGCACATAGAAGAATATGGATCCATTGCAGAAGATTAGTCATTTTGTCAGGGTCAGACATGAATTTGTACCTCTATTGGTATCAAAATACAAATTTTGTTGTAATCTGCTTATTATTTACAAAATCAGATTATATGGAGGGGGTTTGAACACTTGTTTAAATAGTTACAGAATAAGCAAATATAACATTCAAAAACTGTGCATACCCACAGTATGGATCTGTTCCCAATGGCACTTTCCTTTTAATGCTACATTCCTTTTGCATGCCTCTTAATTACAAATTATATACCAGCATAAACATTATATTTACAAACAGCATTTAAACGTATGGCTTCACATTTTTGAAAAGATTACTGGGCATAGTTTTGCAGAAATTCTTAAGAGCGATACATATTTTCTTAAGGGAGATTACATATAAATGCTACATATTTTCATTGCATTTTGGGGTTTTTTATGCAGAACTTTACCATTTTTAATAAACGAGGAACAAAACTACCTGTTCTAAAAGATTTTAGTAACTAAGTTTGTGGGGTTTTTTAATGAGAAACCAATTGCCCTCAAAAAGGCTCAGTATTCAAGTATGGTTTGCATGTGGCTATTGCTTAAAGTTTCCTGAACTGGTCAATTTAATCCACAAAAATTTCACATAGGAAATGAAAAACTTGTTTTCTAAGACTGTTCTGTTAGGAGGAGATGTAAAAATTCACATCCAGAAGACAAGAAGCTACCTATTGTCCAGACCTGTATAAATAACTACAAGTACTTTATATATTTATTTATAATTTACTCATTCAAACACTAATTTTTTTTAAAATGTGAAAGATTCTAGCAAGAATTGCATTGCTTTAAAGAAAATTAGGTCATAGAGGCCAATAAAAAGGGAGGCTTTTCTTGCTGTTCCTAACTATGAAATAATCATGCCTGGGAGGACATTCCCAGTTACAAAACTGAAATCTGGCCAACTATTATAAGGTTTTCTTTCTGAGTGTTATTGGAGGGAAAACCCTTGCAAACTAATGAATATTGTTGGTCCATTCTTACAGTTACTACTGTGGTAGAATAAGGATTAAAAACCATCCTTGCCAGATGATAAACCCCAAGGAGGGACATTTTCAATACTTTGATGTAATTGCTAAATATGTCATTTAAGGAATAGATCAGAGGAGTAGTTTTCTGTATTTCTTGATGCCTTGATGATCAGCATAAATCAGTTCTCAGCTCTTAGACCAAATTCAAAGCTCAAAGTGAAGGCATAGACTAGTAATACATAAATTAGAATTAAGGATGAAAAGAGACAATTAATTTGTAAAAATCCTTGCAAACAGGAGCTTAATCTACATGGTATTAGAGATACTTGAAACTGAATTTACCTATAAACTAAACCACACCTGTTTTATTTAGGCTGACCCAAAGCCTACAGAAACTCAATCTCATGTCCCAGTTATAGACTATATTTTACTAATTTAAAGGATATTTTCTCACCTAACACTTATTCTCATCAAAATTTGAGCTAAAACAGCAAAAGGTTGTATTGCCTGTAAAAACATTAGAAAATGAATGATGACTTTTTTTTCCATGTTTTAAAATAAGAAGAATGAGACAAGATATAAAGTTGCTAAAACAAACTCCTAGAGAAGACCTTTTATCATCATTCACTCAAAAACAAGTTCAGGACTGCAAAGAAATTAAAATTTTTGAGACATAACTTATTGTATTGTTGGTTATTTATTAATTAAATATTTTAATTTCCTGGTTAAACTACAGACAGGCTAACAACTTAAAACCTTGTCTCTAAATATAAATTAAATGCTTAATATCCAATACATAAAAGATTAGACTCTGGTTTATTCTAAAAAGAAAAAAATCACTCTCCTCTGACTTTTTGCATGAAAAGTGAAACTGCATATGGGGTAACCGTAAAGACTAAAAACAACTTACAAATAACTTATTCTACAAGATAAAAAGAAGGGGTGCTAATGATAACAAAAAAAAAAAATTCACTGAAATAGACTGTGCAAGAAATTTCTTTAAGGCACTAATCAGACCTAAACCTGATTAAGTGTCTAATTGGCTTGATTACTGATGGCAAAAAAACATGTGCTCTAAACCTGTTCATGGTAAGAGAGTCATAGAGGCTTCAGAGAAGCTGAAGAGACAACATGTTTAGAAAACTAAGATCAGTATTTTCTAGACCAAAATTAGCACCTGAGATAACAGATTGCAAGAATGAAGGTGCCCCTCCACCACCAAAGGCATCAACAGGCCAGGTATGTTTTTTCTTATCTACTATAGACTCATTAATACTATCTTTTTGTTTAGAAGGTATTTATGTAAATAAATTCCAAGGTTAGAATTTCAAATGTATTTACTGAATATGGCATCAATTTTTATTTAGAAAAATTAAATAAATGTCTTTATTCTCCTCCACTCCACCATTTTTACTTCATGAGGAAAATATAAATTTCTCCTTTTGAAAGCTGCTTTCCAAACAGGGCTAACCTGAAATAGTACAGGCTTATGAGAAGTCGTGATCAACATTGCAAATGGAGAATTGAGATACAGCTACTGCTGGTTTTCATATGATGATATATTTTTCTGCATCTTGTTTCCTTCTGGCAGGAAATGTCAATGTGTCCTTTCCAAATATTAGAATGGCATGCAGGTCTATATCAGCCTGTTTCCTGATAACCACTGGAAAGACAAAGTAATTTAGTAGCTTTTTAAAGAAGTCTTTTTTTCAGCTTGGTTTTGATAACATAAATCCTCTCGGAAAAATAAAGTAAGTCACATTAGTCTACAGTCTATATTTTTATATATTATTTCTTCACTATAAAAGTTCATTCATTCTTTTTTTATTTCATTAATGAAATATTTTAAGCTGAAGCAAAAGGATAAGTACTCTTTCTCTAGATGCCTTTGAATTTTTATGTTTTCCCAATAATTTCCCAAAAATCATTTTTGTTTTTTCCAGCTTGACATAATCAAAAAATTTACAAGACAAAATGGCAACAATTTATGGTTCCACCAAATAATTAGGGAAGTGAAAAGGGTTCCTTAGTATCAGACTGAACTACTAATCATTCATGCTCATTGTAGCAATTGAAATACCTCCATTATAAAGTTAATTTTAAGTAAAGGGTTTAACACATTCACAATAGCTGAGCATATACAAGGACTCTGACATAACTTCTGGGAGCTTAGATTTACAAGTGTTCCATTAATTTCATAGGATTAAGTAAAACTGATAGAAGCAAAAATGTTTGTAAGACAGAATCACTTCCTAGAACTGATGTTTTCTAAAGCTCATAGGTTTGTACAGCCTCAAGAAGAGGCAAGGTTTAATCCAGCCCAACTACAATTCAGATTTGATCTATTGCTGTTATAAATAAGATGAGCAGGCATATCCATAGTGTCATCCACAAAAAAATGGCAAAAATGTCTATATTCTTTATAACCTTTACATACTGCAGATCAACAGGCATTGTTCATGCTTCTTTTACAGTTCAGTATTCCTCTGTCAATAAAATAGTTTGAAAAGAAGTAAACTCCTGAATATCAACAGGTTAGTTCTGTGCAGGCTGATATCTCACTTGGAAAAGTGCTTTAGCAAAACAGATATATTTAAATTTCACTGGAGACAAGGATTACTCTTCTGGTGAGAATAATTTCATAAATCAGCACAACAGTCAGATTGTATCACCATCAGCCTATGCTTGAAAACACTGCTAAAATGGAGGCATGTGAATGGATTAGGGATTAAGACATTTCCTGCCTGCAAAGAGCTACCATCTAAAGAGTAAAGAAGAAAGAGAAGAAAGTACATAATATCTGGTAACTGATTACTATACTAATTAATGCACTAATTTATGTACTTGTGCTATTAGGAGGAAGCCAGAAACAAAGAAAACAACCTTTACAACAAAACATCATGCAAAAACCTTGAGTATGCAGAGATTTTGATTGAATTTTAATATACATACATGCAAACATACATACATACATACGTACATATATATATATATATATATATATATATATATTTCTATATAATTTACAATTTAGTTCTCTACACATATGTATATTAGAACTTCAGTACCTGGTCTTCTGAATAAAAACAGACAGGAAAACACGAATATTTTCACAGAACAAAACAACCCCCAACTTATTCTCAGAAACACAAACAAAAAGAAGGTCACTGGCCTAGGAAAAAAAAAAGTGCATGAAGACCTGAAAACTTATGTCAAATAATTTTTCCATATGCTGATAGAACACAAAATCCTTCTCTATTAATAAGCATGCTGCACACCAGGAAAATTCATTCCATATAGGATAGCAAATGCCCATAGACTTGATTAACACAAGACTGTTATGTAGTATTGTGAATGCCTAGGACTCCCCATGCACATCTCACTTCTTCCTCCAAAGGCCACTCTGTTAAAACTGAGATGAACCAAGGTGCAGGTACACAAGGATTTGGTTAATGGATCAAAGTCAGCCAAGTATGGGAGGAAGTTATTTTTTTTGCAGTGAAAATTGATACCATCTCAGTACTTTGTAGAGATTGAGATCTGTCGTTGTGGTAAGGCAGCTCAAAATGTGCCAGGTGTGTGAGCCCAACAGAAGGTTTGGGAATCCCTCACTCAGAGATGCACTTTAGCTTGTGAGGGGCAGGACTGAACAAGTCAGCTCTGCAAACAGGCATCAGCAGAACTCTAAGCCTAGCAACTAGGTTTGCACCGAGAATGTGAAGATATCAGTTTTTGATGTCAACATCCATCACATTTGCCGTCATGGCAAATGCATCCGGAAGCACACCAAACACCCAGGAACAATGGTCAGTCAGTGTATGTGGCAGCTTAATCAAATTCCTGCAAAAATTTTGCAGACATCAAACCACCCTTATCATTCTCAACAATGACAATCTACAGTTTCTAATGTTGTGTATTTTTTTTTAAGGATGAAAATAAAGCAACAAATGAACCACAGAAAGCAGAGGCAAATAATAAAGCAGAGCCAGTACCAAAGCAACAAGGTCAGTAATAAGCTATTTATGAGTTTTCGAAGATTATCTGGACACAGTATATGTATACTCTATAGGACTGTAAATAAAACTGTTGTTCTTCCTAGTACTCTGGCAGGAGCTCTTATTTTTTATTTGTGGAAGAAGTTAATATCTCTGAATTGTCATTGACCCCAGGCCAAGGATTTGTTACAAGTATAGGAACCATATGCAGCAATAACAAAAGGCAACAAGCTTTCAAGCACACAGTCCCTTCATGAGCTTGCCCCCTATGATTAGCTAGTTTAGGAAACTGTATTCCTTCTTACTGCAATTTGACTTCTTAGAAATCTTAAAATAAGGACATTTAGTAGCTTAAGAAAAAATTAAAAGCATTTTTTGATGTTTCTTTTAGTGTTTTAGTGATACTTCTCTCTCATATGTACCAGAAAAGACAAACTTTAAACTATCTGACATTCAAATATTTCACTAAGCAGCCATTCAAAAAAAAAAAAAAAAATTAATGAAAAATGCCAATACTATTGAAATATTTGCCATCCCCATTCAGAAGTTATTCTGGACTGCTACATGGAAACATACAACTCAGGGCAGTAAAACAAGGTAATTTTTTGTCTAAACAACTGATTTCTAGAAACAAAGGCTGCTGGTCATGGCTATCCTGATCCCCTCTTCCCCCATCCCCAGTAGTCAAGCCTGTTTTGCATCTACCAGAACCTAAATGACTGCTTACACCTGCTACCAAAATAAAGGCTCAGGATGGGGGAAGCAACAACTCCTATCCTCCCTCCTTCATAGCATCAGTGATTCAGCTCATTCCTTTTCCATCCTCCAGTTCTGGAGAAAAGCACAGAGTCCACTTTTCCTGTCACCTCATGCTTTTCCTTTAGGAAAGAGGTTAATGTAATGATTAATAAATAATTAATTAATCATTAAATTCACTGAAGCATCAAAGCAAAGACTCAGGAATCTCCAGCTTTCTGTGATTAAAAAGTAACTAGGAAGAGTGATTTAATGTAATTGTCTTGTTATATAATGGCTGTAGCATGAAATAAGAGGAAAAAAGTCTGACATAAATTAACTGTAGCAACAATGGAAAAGAACAAACTTGATGCTTGGCTTTTTAGCAACACTAAGTCACAGATACTATCCCATGACAGAATGGAGTACCAGTACAGAAATTCTTTTTGTTTACATTAAAAACTTAATCTAATTTTACAGATAAATATAACTCATTAAGATATATTTTGAGATAATAAACTACTTTTTTTTCCCTTCTAAAATATAAGTGGTGATATAGTAGCAACTACACCATTAGTTACTTCAGGAGATTATAATAAGACAGTTAGGCTCTGTGTTTTTTGGGGGTATTTTTAAATCTCTCATTTTTTGGAAGATACTTCATTTTCAAACAACTTCAAGACAAAAAGATAGACAATGACTATACAATCCAGAAACTTTACACAGGGACTACATGTCAGGAGAAGCTTAAGAATTTCACCATCCTAAATATATGTCCCTATCATCTGAGCCAAATAAGGAACTTCTTTATCTCTGGACAGAAAATGGAGGCTGGTGTAAAGCAGTTCACAGGAGGGTCTAGATAAAATGTCTGCAAAATTTTGTGAACTTTATGTCAGACCTAAAATCATGTGGTTATCTTCTGGAAGAAGAAAAAGAATTTGTGTGAGTAATCAGAGGACAAGAGACTAGAAAAAGCATTTTATGCTGTATGTACAAATTTGGAGAAAATTATTAAAAACACAGCCAGGGCTCAAACAACATCAGCTAAGACCGATCAGCTAAATGGAGAACTTCAAATGTGTTAGAGAAAAGTCTTTCCAAGGTCTCTCGTTACTTTCTCTGGTATAATCAAAATGAAATAGACCAGTGAAACCCTTAATCATAGTATCAGTTTGCAGCTCCATAGTGCTAAATACAAATCAACAGACTGAGTAAAGCTTATCTCCAACCCCCTACTTATCACATGACCAAAACCAGCCATTACTTTCTCCCTTTCTCCATGAACTTCACAAAGCAGCACAATGTTTCCAGCACACATGACAATGCAGCAGGAGGTACCATTGGAGCCTGTTTGATTAAAAATTGGCCACTTAGGGCAGTGAGGAACACCTGGTACTTTTGGCTTCTTTGCTGGCTGCTCATTGCCCTATCTCTGCCTCCTCAGTTGCCCTCTCTATCACTAGCTTGCTTTGTGATTAATTCTCTGCATAATTAGTTCACTCTGTAATTAATTTTCTGTGCTTAGTCCATTTGTTCCATAATAGATTCATTTTTTAATTTATTCCCTGCATTTTTTTGTGTTCTTAATAAAGTGTGATTCACCTAATTACAGGTTCTCCGTGATATCGAATCCAATTGCTATAATTTCTTTGCATATTTAACACCTCCCATAATTGACTGGATATACAAATGCTTCCCTTGTTTTACCCACTGCTGTTCAATAGTTGTGTTGGTGCTCTTTAGAAGGACACATCCAGCCTCCACCTGCTAGCTGGTGACTGCATTATCATTCCCTGTTTTATAATTTCTTTCATCCTCCTGACAGATAATTCCAGTTCAATCCTTTCCAACTACATTTTCGTATTTCTCTGAAGTCTGTCCTTGTCTTTATGTGTTTCCCTTACTAAAAACTAGTCTGTCTCCAGTATTCTGGGGTTTGATCTTCTACTTAATCAATAAGTGTCTCAAAGATGTTTTCCAGAATCACAGCCACATTTATTTAGTATTTACTAAAGTGCGTATTGATATTGCTTTGTTCTTGGTAGGACTTAAGTGAGAAAGCTAAAATAAAACTACCATAGTTATTTCTACACACGTTGCAATTGCACCTCTAGATCATAAAGTAGACAGAACCTCCCTTCTGGAAGATTACCATGTTAATGTTCAGTGATATTCAGTGTATTCAGAGCCTAGATGCTTTGTAAAGTATCTCAAGTAATCAGTGCAGCACCACAGAGGAAGGGCTGCTCACAAGGAACTTCAATCCACTCCAGACTCTCTGTTCTGTTCAGGTACTTGTGGAGCAGTCACTTTTCCACTAAGTAAAAGTAAAAACAGAAGCTGTTGGCAGCTGCCCCCTCTCATATATTATGTTATACCTGTTACACCTTGCCTCTTCCATAACAAGAGAGTTCAAACCCATATCTCTCACACTCCTGTAGAGTTTCCTAACTACCTGTGTAAAACCTAGACTAGAGAGGAGTGTGAGTTAGTTCTGTGGCCATCCTAGCCTCTGGGCCATTGTGCAGAAAAGAGTGTCAAACCCTGCGGAATCTGAGAAGTTGGAATGCAACATGGACACGTAACTGACCTAAACACAGACTGTGGGGAATGAACCTAGAAGTTAATCAAGACAGTAACCATGCAGGAAGAATGAAGGACTTCTATTTCAGTATATATTTATATTATAATTTTTGAATCTTTTAAAAAGGGGGAAAAAAAATCCTTGATCCTGTTGCAAATAAATAAGGCCCAGAGCCAAGAGGAGATTCTCAATCACTAGCTGTTGTACAGAATATGGTTGCTCTCTCTTCCTGGAGATAGAAATAACACAGATGTATTTATTGTGGGTACCAAAATCCAATGCTGTAAAACCTTGGCTAATTCTGGTTAATTAGGTACCAACTAACTCTGCATGGACTATAACTGAGTTGAAAATCTGAGAAGGGCGATTTGAATTAAATGTGAAATTTTGCAGCTAAAACCTCTGTTTGGCCTGTTATAATTTGACTCTTAAGTTGCTCTTAAGCAGCTAAGGACAAAGCTTGTCCCTTAGCACCAGGAAATCCAGAGTTAAATAAGAGGTTTTTATTTCAAAAGATACAAATCAAGTATGTGATTTTATAAGCTGCAGCTCAATGGACTAAACCTGCCAATCCAGAGAGACTTTGAAATAATCTTATTCCTTGTTGCCTTATCCTTTATGCTCATCACTGGCACTCAGATATTATTCCCATAAAATGTTTTTTAAAGATTACCAAGGACTTGAATATGTTTAATCAGCTTGCTTCCACTCCTGGTGATGTGAAGTCTTTTAATTCCTCTCAGATCTTCATTTTTCACATGAGTGACAGGTCTAAATGCTAGGAAAACAAACTCAACTTCTTCATACAATCTTTCTTTCTTTATAGAAAATAAATAATACTTTTGTTAGCTGTTGAAGTTGAGGGTAGAGCTAAGATGGACCTACTTACTGATTGTTTTATTTCACCCCTGCTGATTTCTGAACTTTTTCTCCCCGCACTTGTCCAAGAAACATTGCTTGTAAAGTCTCAAAGGTGTGCATTTTGTAACGTCAGTCTTTTCTCTCCTTCATCCATAGGTTTCCTGTGTCTTTACTTTTTCTTGAGATTTTTATGACCTTATAGGCATTTTTAGATATTTTGGATAGCTCAAGAGCATCTTTGTGAGGAAGGGCAATCAGACAAATGACTAATTATGTCAGAAGTACCACACAGAGTTTGTATACTGATTCTCTTATTTCCATTCCACTGTTTGAAATGCAAAGCCAGTCTTTACTCCAGCTATTCAAGGGAACTTGCTCTCTATGTTACTTCACAGGCAATACCACTTAAAACCAATTTGAGACTTCTAACATATTTTGAAATGTTTAATTCCTTGCAAAAAGAGGAAATGTCAAAAAAAAATCACTGATTTTAACTGCTTAAAATTATGTTTCTAAGGCATATACATCACTGTTAAAGAGAACCGATTACTCAAACATTAGTCACTCTGCCTCCTACAAGCAGACTCTACTCAGGTCTTTATACCACGTTTCCTGTTTCAAACAATGCTCTCTACCCTCAAGTGTTTCCATGCACCATTAAAATTGGCACCACTCTTTGTATATTAAACTAAATTAATTTTATCATGTAAGTATGTTGTCATTTAACCCCAGCCAGCAACCAAGCCCCACACGGCCTCTCACTAACTCACTGACCAGCAGAATTGGGGATAGAATCAGAAGGACAAAATCTTGAAAACTTGTGGGTTGATATATTTTATCAATTTATTAAGGAAGGCAAAAGCCATGCACACAAGCAAAGCAAAACAAGGAATTAATTCACTTCCCATTGACAGATAGGTGTCCAGCCATCTCCAGGAAAGCAGGGTTCTGATCATGTGCATCAGTTACTTGGGAAGATAGATCCCACCACTCCAAACTTCTCTCCTACTTCTTTCCCCCACTTTATATACTGAGCATGGTCAGTATATAGTGTCATATGCCCTGGAATATCCCTTTGGTCAGTTAGGCTCAGCTGTTCCAGCTATGTTTTTCCCAGCCTTCCATGCATCCCCAGTCTCCTCACCAGTGTGGCAGAATAAACAGCAGAAAAGGCCTTGGCTCAGTGTAAACCCTGCTCAGCAACAACACAAACATCTCGGTATTACCATCCCTGTGCTCAGCAGAAATCCAAACACAGTCCTAGCACCAGCCACTGTGACGAAAATTAACTCTACCCCAGCAGAAACCAGCACAGAGCACAAACATCAAGCTACACAAAGTTTCCAAGCAACCATCAAATATATATTCAACAGAAGAAATATAAAGTATTCCTTTATCTTTGTCTTTTTGTCTGTCACGATTAATTCTCTCCTGTGTTTCTGCCAAGTATTTTAAAACAGATCAAGAGAGTTCAGACCAATCAGATTTGCAGGCTTATTTTTCATTATTGAAGGAACAAAAAAGAACAGCATTAAATGTTCTTTAAATCAACATTGCTTACATTAATCCTGGTAATAAACATCAGAAGTGAGTGGTAAGATTTACAACTGTATTACTTACATAGCAACTCAATTAACTATAATTAGCACTACATTATCATTGTGCAATCATATAGTAGTTTTTAAGCATCAGTGTACTTTAAAATGATTACATTTTTGTAAAAGTCACTAAGAAGTTAGCAGTAGAAGGAAACATTTGACCATACACATTTAATTAATATAAAATAGACATTATGCATGGGTGTTCTGATGGAACTACTGCTTCCACCAAATAAAATGAAGATAACAGTGAGACAATATTTTGTGAATCACCCTATATAACAATATACTGTGGATTCAAAATTGAATAAGATTATGTCAGTTGATGATTAAGTTGAACTAAAATTTGCTTTTGAACAGACAAAGAAGAAGTCCAGGAAACTCTTTGCTTTTATATTAGTAACTGTTAGCCATGACAAGTTCTACTTTTATGTGTATCAACCAGTAGAGACGGGAGAGGAAGCATAGATGTGATTCTGGTCAGACTGTTAGTGCAAGGCAGTGGAGCTGGCTGGGAATTCTAGGAAAGAAATTCTTCCCTTCCTGAAGTATAGCAAAGCAAAAGCACTTTTCCTATTCTGTATTCAGACTGATACTATCCATCTGCTGACGTTTATTCATATCTTAATATCTAAGAATTTATCTAAGAGAGGTAAACAAATAAGTCTTATAAATTGCATCTTGTTCCTTGCTCCTTGGGGTCCTACGCAGATCACCAGTATGATAGGGCTTCAGTGGGCCTCTAAGTTTAATCAGTTTTATTTGGAGGGTTTCCATTAAGCAGTGTTTTTCCCACAAAATAATACTTTCACAACTGTCACTTTCCCCTTCCATCTTAGAACAGAACCAGCAATACTTATCCCAATACAGTTTTAAAATACATTATCCTTACAGGAAGGCCAAATACCTGGAATATGTAGACACCAGTGAGCTGCATTCCTCAACTCCCACTGCCAGTGCAGTGGGGACTTCATCCACCTATATGCCAGTACAGTGAGAATGCAAATAATTCAGAAAAACTCAAACCCCTTATTTTGTTGAGTAGGCATGGATCTGTATGTTTTGAAAGTTGTGTTCATTCCTGGTGCCTTGGCATGGTTTTGCCTTTTTTATCACTCATGATTTCACACCATGACCAAAGTTATGCAAAGCTATCTTGCAAGCCTATCACCTACCCACTGGATTATTATTTATTCTGGAAACCAACAGTTGTATTCTAAATTTTCCCTAAAATGACTACCACACTGTTCTTAAGGGCATTCCTTTGGGCCTGGTTTCATAAGTTAGAAGACTACGAGCTAGATTCAAGCAGTGAAGAGCAACAGGTTTGGGGTTTTTTAAATGTGACTATGCAGACAGCCCTCTCAATTCCATACAGAAAGAAAAAAACCAAAATTTTGACAAACAGCTAGTAGTGGTGCTAGGCTTTGATATTCTAATATTAATGCAAATAAGCCCTAGAAATTTATGAATCCTTGTATGTGAAAATTTGGAATATTCATGGGACTGCAAGGTTTTCCTTCAGTCTGAATGCAGTCTGCACTTAATGGTCAGTGTGGGTTCAGACATCAGACTGAATACCTTGAAAATATCTATCAAGCTTAGAAGTTATTATCCTCTGCACTGGAGCGTTTATGTGCAAGCACCATATATATTCTTTTTTACTTTGTGTTTTTTGCTTCTCATACATGTTGCCATTCCACAGATGGATTGTCCTGTTCAGGAGGCTGTTACACTAAACAGTGTGACTACACAGGCATTTTGTTTAAATGAAAAATGCCCTTCTAACAATACCTTCTTGATTGTACCCTGACTTTCTTTTTTTTTTTTTTCCCATCAAAAAACTCCAAAAACATTTAGGAACCCATAGCTGGATTCCTTTAGAATAAATCCAAACCAGAAGAATAACTCCACAAGTCAAACTACTTTACTCAAGCTGCTGATTGTCACAAATTTCAGTGGATCACAATACACCTCACTTGAAAGTTATCTGCCAGATATGCCAGATATTTATATCTGACAGATATAAATTCAGTGCCATGCTTTCAGCACCATTTCACCGCTCTAATTGTTCATATCAGATGGTATCCTATGCTAATATAGATAAAGCTAGGAGTAACTACTATAACAAAGAAAATTTCCAAAGTGAGATGACTACAGAAATATCGAGATTAGCTTTGCTGTCACTCTTGATTGACTACTTGGCTTTTTGTATTGTGGAGTCATGGCAGGGAGAACTGGGATACTGCAAACCATGAATGCAAAAGGGAGCAGAAACTGCGACAAATGCTGGAATTTTTTACTCCTTTTAAAGGAATAACTCTCTAAATATGGCATTTAACTATCAGAAAAGTAATTTTACACTATCCATCCAAAATATTCAGTTTGATTTTCTGTCTCAAAATACAGCACATGCAACTGGCTCCTGATTTATTTGTTGCCATGCTTTGCTGCCAAGCTTTTTTTTCTCTATAATCATATTACCTAAAGTATTTGTAAAGGCTGAGCTTATTCCTCTGTTATGCAAAGTGTCAGACTGATGAGAGGTATCAAATTATTTTTCAACGTTAAAGTTTAAAAAAATTATATGGGGCTAATTTTAAGAAAGCACCACTTAAGGCCACTTAAATGGCAAGAGACCATGCCATTTGTTTCAAACTCTACAGGCTTCCTACTTAGATGACTTTGAAAAACTTACTAGTAACAAAAATAGAAGAAACAGACTAGATAAAGTACTAACATACATCCTTAATGATATATTTCAATCATAATTTACTCATCAATGAACAGTACTGTCATGGCAGCTGAAGCAACATCATCTTTGATGCAGTACAAACACTGTTTGTATACATAATTTCATTAGCATTTCTATTCATTAAAAAGTTAGCTAATCTTCATTTTTTCCTCCTGTGTTTCACAAGGCATTTCTGGACAGATCTACCTGTCCTCTACCTCGCTGCATGACTTCTCATCTCTCATAAATATAGAAGAGCTCTGAATTTGCCATTGTTGAGCTGACTACTGATAAGTCTAGTTAAAAAACACAAGTAACTTGCATATTCTAAAAGGTGTACTTATTATAAACATGCTGTGTGCAGTTTACACTGAAATAGATTTATGCAGGATATTGTTCAAAGGTCAGGTCCCAGAAGTTGTGCCTTTTAGGGCTTATTTACTGAAGAAAACATATCAGATTGTGATTCTTTCAATAGTATTATTATAATTCTTTAAAAATTAATTTTCAAAAATTAAACCCTTTTTTTTCCTAGATACAGAATCAGCAAAAGCACCTGAGCCTTCAAAACCTGAAAACTCAACTGAACCAGCTAAGGCAGCTCCACAAAAAGAACATGAACTCAAAGATGGGAAAGAAGATGATAAGTGAGTAAATTCAATTAAAAAATGTGAAGATTCTATCTGACATCCTGACTTAACATTTCTGTGTGCCATATATCAGTTCTTTAAAAGTCCCTCCTGTAAGGATCTGAAGAGCTTTATTTCAGTTTCAAGGTAGCATATATATGAGGCATTCATTTATTATGTGCTTTTGATTGTTTGTTGTGTAAGTCATCCTAAATTGCAGGAATGAGAAAAAGGATTTGCTCAACTACAGTTATATGCTAATTTTAGCAGCGCTGCTGTTCAATTATTACTATACCTCAGCAAAGAAGAAAGTCCCAGAATGCTGCCCTGAATACCTAGAATGTTTGTCACATCATTCTGACTTGAAACTTTTTACCCTGCCTTTTTGTGAAAAAAATATCAAATTAAATCAGCATTAGCCTCCACAATAAGATTTCTCTGCCTGAGAAGAGACAAATAAATGAAACAGTAGTATTCCTTCAAGGGAAAATCTAGGGTCATTCTTTGTAAAAAGCTGTGGTGACTGTTTTGTGAAAATAGAAATAAATATGAAGTCTAGAAAAAACCAAACTTGGAAGAGTCTACTGTCATTTCAGAAGCAGAGATTTATAGCTTCATGGCTTTATAAAATTCTCTGGGTTGGAAGGGACCTTTAAAGGTCATCAAGTCCAACCCTTCTGCAACAAGCAGGGGCAGCTATAAGTGGATCAGGTTGCTCAAAGCCCCATCCCAGCTGAACTTGGATGTTTCCAGGGATGGGGCATCCACCACCTCTCTGCACAACAGGTGCCAGTGTTCCACCACTTGCATTGTAAAAAGTTTCTTCTTTATATCTAATTTAAATCTGTCCTCTCTAAGTTTAAAATTGTTAAACCTTGTCATGTCACAATGCCTGCTAAAATGTTTGCCCACATCTTTCTTATAGGCCTCCTTTAAATACTAAAAGGCTACCAGTAAGGTCTCCCTGAAGCCCTCTCTTCCGCAGGCTGAAAAATTTCAACTCTCTCAGCCTCTCCTCAGAGGAGAGGTGCCCCAGATTTCTGATCATATTTTTGGCTTTCCTTTAGGCTTGCAGATGACACCACCCAGCTTGGTGTCATCTGCAAACTTACTGAGTGTGCACTTGATGTCACTGACTGTGTCACTGTGGAAAATAAAGGTCTTCATAGAACAGCTCAGGTTGGAAGGCTCCTTCAGAAGGAATGAGGTCCAAACTCCTGCTGAAAACATTTAGTTTAGACACAACTCCCAGGTTAGATAAAGGCACCCTAAACTTTTTTCAGTATAATTGCGAATCTATATCATCAAGAATGGAGTTTCCATAGTTTATCTGGGTAATCTGGTCCACCCTTTGACCACCCTTATTATGAAAATTAAATGGAATTAAATTTTCCTTTGCTTTTACTTGTTTCTGTTGCCTCTCATACTCTTGCTCTGTACCTCTGGTGCGCTTCCTAAATCAGAATGTGTAGTTAGCCTTCATTGCTGCAAGAAAACACTGTGGATTTATGTTCAATTTGTTGTCCACCAGGACCCCCAGATCCTTTCATGCAAAGCTGTTATCTGGTCAGTCAGCTCCAAGTCTTTACTCTCACATGGCCTATTGCTATGCATCTTGAAGTTTCTGCCTTTTGAGATGACTTTGAGCGGAGAAAAACAGATATACTCAATACAAAACAGGGTAGAAACTCCTCCTGCTTGTCTTTGCCTTCTAATGTTTTGATTATCCTAGTGAAACAAAGAAAAATTCTTTCCCTGACATGGAGCTAATTTATAGAAATGATTACCTATTTCCTCCCCTTTACTAAGACAAACTTTCTGTCTGGAATTAATCAAGCAAAATGCTACTGCACATGCCTCTATTAAAATAATAGATGCAATTAAAAATAACTCTGACTGGAAAGAATGGAAAAGTTATAAATAACTTAGCCACCTCAATGTGAATCAGTAGCTCAAAAATGAAAACTTAGATAAGAATCTCCTTTTTTTGTCATCATACAATATGTTATTCAATGCTTACAGCTCTACTGGTAAATCTTGCAACCATGGTTAACATAATAGCTATGTGCTTATGAAACAAAAGGTTATGTTGTTTATTAGTAGAAACAAAATCTGTCTGTTAAATGGAAATTAAAAATATTTACATTAAACATTGCTTTCTCAGAGGTGTTCTGACTCAGTGTCATGTGCCTATTCAGACATACCTAGTGAGTCCAATTTGAGCAACAGTTTCTAAAAATACAGTAAATATTTTGAAAATTCTACTGCCAAAACAGTTACCCACTAAATTCTGCAGTGGAGTCTGGAAAGCATGGCACTGTTGTCATTGCACTGGCATGAAACTAAACTAACCAGATCTGGTTATGACTGTCAGAGCTGAAGAGAGAATGATTTTTTAAATGTGCTTTTGGGAGAATTTAACTCATTGCTTCTTATGGTTCATGGAAGTATATATTACCATTCCAAATCAAGGTTATTGCCTTATTGAGTCTGTGTGTTCAAATTTGCTCACTAGAATATTTTTAGGGAAATCAACTGCCTTTATCACCTTGAGAAAAGCTGAGACTTTGAGTCAAATAGGTACATGTGGTCTACAAAAGTAGCAGTAAATGAAACTGTCTAGCACTGAGGCCAACCAGAACAATACAAAATGCTTCCTGAAGAATTTGCTAATTTTTAGGTATTTCCATACCAGGCAGTTATTTGGAAAAGTGCCAGCTTTATTAGTCAAAGCCATTTCAAGGACGGTTAAGACAGTCAGGATATTCAACTAAGGTCCCATTGTCCAGGAGTTTTCTCTGTCACTGCTTAATCCATATTTGGATGCTGTTCAAATAGAGATTAGTAATGAGTGCTATCCCTTGGGCAACACCAAACTGTGTGGTGTAGCCTACAAACTGGAGGGAATGGATGTCATCCATTCCTTGACAGGCTTGAGAGGTAGGCCTGCACAAACCTCATGGAGTTCAAAAAAAACAAGTGCAATGTTCTGCACACGGGTCACAGTGACCAACACTATCCATAAGACCTGCATGATGAACAGACTGATAGCAGACCTGCAGAGAATGACTTGGTGAATGAAAAATTAGCCATAGGATGGCAATGTGTGATCAGAGCTCACAGAGCCAACTAGATCCTGGGCTGCATCAGGAAAAGTGTGGCCAGCAGGTCAAGGGAGGTGATCCACCCTCATCTACTCCACCCTGCTGAGATTCCACCAGAAGTGGTGCAATCAGATCTAGAGATCTCAGTACAGGAAAGTCATTGACCTGGTCTAGAAAGAGACACAGAAATAATCAGAGAGGTGGAGCACCTCTCCTATGAAGAAAGGCTTAGAGAATTGTAATTGTTCTTGCAATTCTACAAGGGGTAATGATTTTAAAGAGGGCAGATTTAGGCCACATATGAGGATGACTTTTTTTGTGATGAGAATAGTGAGACACTGGTTTTTCAGAGTTGAGGTTGCCCAGTTGTTGGAAGTTGTTCAGGGTCAGGCTGGACATGGCTCTGAGCAGCTTGATCTAGTGGACAATGGCCATGCCCAAAGCAGTTGAAATGGACTAAATTATCCTTAAAGGTCTCTTGGAAATCAATTGATTCTATGATTCCTTGATATTGTTATGGAAATCAATATTTGCAAAATATCAGTAGAATTTTCTTAACTGGAACTTCAGACTTTTCCCAGATACATTTCAGGTGGCAGCAAGGGCTCACTGAGAGAGGAGGAGATGGGAGCCAAGACAACCCTAGCACAAGCAGCATCCATACCAACAAGGCTCAGCCTCACAGGGTCTGAACACAGCAAGCCAAGCAAGATCTAGCCACAGGCTCCATCAACAAGGCAAAGTGGTAGACCAGGCGTAGAGTCCATCCAGGGAGTCCAGTCAGGAGCAAAACACACAGGGCCAGAGATGGGGCTGGAGACATGGAGACAAGACAGGTCTAAAGTCTGTCTAGGAGACAGGAGCAGAGACAGAACTGGAGGTAGACACACCTAGACATAGCTCAGGCAGTGACCAAGGCCTGACCTGAAGTGGACACAGAGTGTGGGTGGAAGTCCTGCTGGGAGTCCCAGAGCATAAATTAATTTATGTAGAACTATTTTCTTATGCTAATTCTCTTTCAGGAGTCAAAGTTTAATCATAAGTCACCTGATTTGCAAGAAATCATCAGTATGCCCATATGCCTAGGTAATTTACATAATGAAATAAGGTTCATGAATATATATTTTTCACAAATCATATACATCCAGAGCTCATCAACTTTCATGGAAATGTTAATAGAAAGGTTTTCACCTTATCTGCTGTTAATATGACATGTTATTTTTTTAAATGCATCTGTGCAGGCTCAGATACATAGAATAAGGACGAAGGAAGGAAGGCAATTTTATTGTTTGGAACAGCACATTTTTTAATTTCCTCTAAAAGAGCAATTTTTAATTTTTTTTTTTTTTTTTTTGCGTGTTAAATGCACGACAATTTTGACAAATACTGCATTTGCTCCTAAAAATTCCCATAGAAATTGTTCATCCACCAAAAAAAATTTTAAAAAACAAAAAAACAAAAAACAAACAAACAAAAAACCCCAAAACAAACAAACAAACAAACAAAACAGGAAAAAAAATGAGAAAAAGAGTCTGCCTTTCCCTCTCAGCACATCGTTGTTTTTAAAATACTCCAGTAGAGAGACACAGCACTGGTCTCAGCCATCTGAACACTATGTCTGAAAGAAGAAACCCACAAGAATGAATGATGCACCAAGCACTGAATTACGGCCTACTGACTGAAACATTTAATATCTGTTTCCTAATAGCTTAGATAGAATTGCACACAAATTGGTTCTCTCTGCCAATACATTTTTTCTCCCCTCTATTGATAATGTAACAGAGCAACAGGTAATTTTCATTAATAGCTATTTTCTGAGCAATAATAACCTCAGGAAGGGAGGGCTAAGATTACCTTGTCTCTTCACAGCGAGAAATAAGGGAGCAGAAGAACACTGAGCACCTCATTTGCACTCTAATAGAAGACAGGGGAGTCTTATTAACAAGAAACTAGCACAAAGCTTCAAGGTATGAGACAAAGAAGTTGCATCAAGTCCTGGAAAAGATAGAGTATGGAAGAAGGTAAAAAAAGCATCTGAGTGTATAGATCAGAGAAAATGGAGGGACACTAAGAGCTTCTATGACCTCTTCTCTCCTCTGTGTCTTTTAAAAGCCTTTAAGCCCTGTTGAATTTGTTAGACTATTTCATCTTCCCAGATTACCAAAGAGATTACAAAGCACTATTTATACTAAGGCAGTATGCTGAAACCCCAGTCAAAGATCACAAACCCTGCTGTGCAAAATACTGCATAAAATATAAAAATACATAATCCATATTTAGAGGCTAAATATCGAAGAACACAGAAAGGAAAAAAATTGCAGTAGGTAACAGGGACTTCCTATGCTTTTAGATTTCATCTCAAAGTCTTACACATTCTCAGTTATGTTTAGAGAGGAACAAAACATTATATCTGATATGCCACCTTCAGAATCTAGCTATTACAAACAAAATATAATAATAAAATATAATAATAAAATATAAAATGCTTTAAATTAATTTTAATAAAATATTAAATTTATTTTTGAAATAGCTTTCCCACACAGAAAGCACACTCATCTGATTCTGCTTTTTCAAATGCAAAAACACAACTTTCAACATTTTTTAAAAAAATGTGAACTCCAGTACTGCAAACTTCCATATGACCATGAGTGGTTCACGCAAACTGAACTTCATGCTTGTGGTTTGCCTTTTTCATAGCCACATCCTATTACTTAATAGACTCAACCAGTCCTCCTATAAAGAAGATTTTTTTCCTCTTTAATTTGGCTAATAGCAAGAAAAGAAAACAAAACAAAGATTAAGAGGCAATTTGCTATGTGGTGCATAGCCAGGTTAATAAAGAGAACTCCTGCTGGTAGCATGCTCTTAGTGAGTAATGCACTTCATTTACTTCAATAACCTCGAACAAGAAAATTACTGTGCTTATTAGTGCTTGCCATCCACTAGTTACAACACATCAATTCACCAAGTAGGTGCACCTTAGAGAAACTATGTCCTATCACAAGTACAAAATCTCAACACATTAATGCTGAGAAACAGACCCAGTATCAACCCTCTGCAGAGTCTCTAGATATCCTTGATTACTGTAGGAATCAGGAAGAAGAGGTAAAGGAACACCAGGGATGTATGAAAATGACACTCATGGCAATAAAATCCAATCAAATTTAGATGAAGTAAAGTAAGGCTAATGCTGGCCTTATGAAAAATCCCAGTTTAAACACAGCTACAAGTACATTTTGTGGAGAGGCTAATACATTTCCTTAGTTGTTTCCAGCTAATCACTGCAGTACTTGAAAATGTACACAGATGGAATGCATTTAGTATATTTATTAAGACTAAAAAGACGTTAATGTGTTAAAAAATAAAAGTACTTTTCTTAGCACTTATATTCCTTCTGCTTAGGCCTTTTGTTTTTCAGACCCTGTCACTTTTATTTCTCGGACTTGAGTTTCTGAAGTGACTACATTGAGAACCTGCAAATTAAATAGAAAGGTGATGGTGTGCTGTCTGTACCAAAATGGATTAAACTTGCTGCAATCTTTGCTGAGATGTATTTTCCCAGAGCCTTTAAATTCTGTCCGATCTGCAGGATGCAGTTACCCTTGCTATTTAATTTCACTCACTCTGCATGGCAATCAAGTAGGTAGCCTGAAATTAAAAAGTAGTGGATTCCGAAGTTTTTCATTGAAGAATAAATGAAACGAGGAAAGGATAGGAATGTCATTATACAGACTGAAATGCTTTAGGGTTTTTTTACCCTTGCATTATTTCAAATCATATACTCATAGTATTAATATATATTTATTGCTAACCGTCTCAATTGAAGAAATTGGGGGGTTTTGAATATGTAACAAAGTAAGAGCATATTTGTCATAATTTTCTGCTGATTGGTTTCTTTGATTAAAATTTCTGTGCATTTTGTGTAAATCCTCCATTCACTTAATATTTTTCAAAGAAAGAAGAAACCTTTTTGTAAAGGGAGAAATTATAATTTATTCAAAATATTATCTCTACTAGTATGTTTGAGTCATTTTCAGGGAGAAGAACAAAGCAATGAGATTTGTGACAGGTATACTACTATGTGTAATATAAAATATTTATATTTAAATTGGTTTTGTATTTAAATCACATTTATAACAAACATTTGCAAATATATCAAGGTCTTTCTTGAAAAATCTAAGAGGGATATAAATCTAAGACATAATGCTTATCATTTAGTAAAAGAAAACTGATTATTACTTCATGACAAGTGTATTCATGCCTATGTTTAATCTTGTCCAACATATTGTATCGAAACACCCTGTCTCCAGTTATTTACTCTTGTTCCAAATCTTAGCATTTTATGATGAAAAAATCCCATGTTGTACAGCCCAAGAGAGGAATCAAGGGCACAGTGACAGGTGCAGATAAAATGGTCGATGAGAAGTCAAACACATCTGGCAGTCCAGTTTTATTCAATACTCTGAGTATTGTTATACACAGGAGAAGTGTGATGAGCAGTGTCTGCAGGTACCTCACTTATTTTGTTGCTGCATTTGGACTGAAATGTGTCAGGGTCTTGCAGAAGGGGAAAGGATGATCTTAAATAGCAGTAATTGAAGTCATCTAAGAGGAATAGGTTCTTTCTCTCTGAGTTTCTTTGTGATCCTGGGAAAGGTGTGTGTAGTGAGTTCCTTCACAGTTTGCTGTACAGCAGCTTACTCTAGTGAAGGTAGATTTGCAACAAAGTTGTTCACACCAAGGTAATTTTATATAATTAGCATAGGCAACAATGGTCCATGGCATGAAGTTTGGGAACACACGCTGAAAATTTTAGAATTAACTGACATTCTTAGTCAACGTACAATTATATTATTACCCTCGTACCAAATCCTTTTTGCTTGGGGAAAATTAAAATGTGCAAATCACCAAAAAGTGAGTTAAAAGAGAAGGAACAATAAATTTTACCTCATGTTCAAAATGCATGGAACAAATTCTACCAAAAGAGATTTACATTGAGGAAAAAACAAATTGTAGAATAAAGCTAGTGAAGCACAGAAAAAATCCTTTAGGAAGATTATAGAATAACCATGACTAGATATATTTAAGAAAAGATTAGATAAGAATAGTTCAGGTGTACCTCATCCTGCTTTGAGCTGTGAGGGCAGGATATCTCAAACTACTCTGCAGCCTTATGGTTGTACGATTTTTTTAGGGACGCTATGAAAAGAGATGACAAATGAAATCAACTATAGGAAATCAAGTTTTTCAAATTTGAGACTTTTTTCCAACCTTTGAAAACATTCACAATGGGAAATTTTATGGTATTTTTATTTTAGTTTTTAATTCCTTGCATATTAAAAAAACCTGAAAGATAGAATACAGGAAGAAGGGTTTGTGCTGTGCTTATGAACTCTGTACAGCACTATATCATACTCTGATTAAATTATTTTACATAGCCATAAATTAAAGGTTTATGTACATAAGATATGTGTTTGTATTTAAATGTCAAAATGTTAAAAATTCCTGATATGTGGCAGATGCCCCAGACAGATTGAATTACTTACAGATAAGCCCCAATGACACATTCACACCAGATAAGGAAATAAATGAGAACAACTCCCTTAGACTATTGTACCTTTGTTCTAAAGCAATTAGTATTAGAAATTATTTTATCCTCATTTTTCACATCATAGTAAATAGTTAGTGCAATTAAACAACTTTATATCACCAGTTACCTTAAGGAAAGGTGATTTTTTCATAGCTAATTGATACTTTCAACATTCATACTACTTCCTTTCTACTATTTTTATAGTTCCTACTACAGAATTTAGTTTAAATAAACTAATTTTAGTTAAAATAAAATCTAATTCACATTTTAATCTGGTACCTCAGTGAGAGTTCCAAGTGTTCAGCATTAAGACAGAATTCTCCTTAGAGAGTACTGTAAAGAAGATTACAGTATTCACAGATTGTTGTGATTGAATAACTAGGAGGATTGCAAAAGAAGCTGCTATGGAAAAAAAAAAAATTGAGCTAAAAAGCAGAAATCTCTGCATCCTAGATTATTAGATTTCAGACTGCATTGCATCAAGAAGTTTATTCTGAGTTCAATACCAGTGGATAAGTCTGAAAGACAATGCCTTCCTTGAACATTGTTGCTTCCATATCTGTTTTGCTTTATGAACACAACATGATGTCTGGGAAATGGATGATCTATGAATTTTTTTTTCAAGAACACTTGCTTAGGGCCCAAACAAGCATGATCTCTGTACAAAGATATTGAACTAAGGAAAAGTCATGGATTCCAGTGGAAAGATTGTTTATATGTTGTCTGCATAAAGTTTATAAATGCTTATGGCCCATTCTCGCTTATACATACCTAGAACCAAAACCAACCTAAATACTATGGTACCACTATGTTTAAACTAATGAAACAGGTAATAAAACATATCACAAGACAACAGAACATCAGTTTAAAATAAAATTGCATTGTGAAGAACAACTCAATCCTAAATTGTAATTTAAAAAAATGTGATTTGTTCTGGTTTATTGCAAAGAAAAGTCAATATAGTGCCAGTATTTCAAAAATGCAGCAAACAGAAAAGGACTTAATCTTCTGCATCAGTAATGATAGGTCTTTATCAGACACTTTCCCTTGCTAGGGATGGTTCAGATTAGCTATTAGGAAAGAAACATTATCACTGAAAGAGAGGAAAGGTATTGGAATAAATTGCCCAGGCAAACATCTGAATGTGGCACTTGGTTTAGGTACAATTATAATGGTGCTGGTTTGACTGTTGGACTAGATGATCTTGAAATTCTCTTCTAACTTTGATGACTCTGTGATTAAAGGAAAAGATGATGGGTCAGAGGAAGACACTTGTTCCAGGACTGTTAAGGAGAATTAAAATTTAATTAAGAGCTTTTTGAAAGTCCATGGAATCTAATGTGTGAACAGCTTGTTCCAAGACTTAAAGATAACATATTTATCTTAGAAACTTACTTTCTTAGCAATTGAGCTGTTAAGATTTTTGGAAGAAGAAGTAGGTGGTAAATATACAGGTTAAGTCAATTATCCACTTCCCAATCCTTTATGTATTTCAAGTTTGTTTGCTGAAAAGGATTTCCTGTTATGCTGCATACAGGCAAATATTTTGCTTTCCTGGGAATCACAGCCTACAACAGTCTTCATGAACATAGCTAATATAAACTTGAAGTCTATCACATTTGTTTCAACTGCTCCTCACTCATAGTAAAAGCTGCCTAGAATTCTGGTCTTTAAAGGCTTGGAAAGTTTCTTCAGACATTTAATCATGGTAATTCGATGTGCCTCTATTCACATTTATTCTTCTCACAATACATTTTTGCAGCTCAAATACCTATTTTCCCATGGTTCCCCACCAAAATTTTATCTTATAGTCAATGATCTTATTATGTCTCAATCTGGGGATTTTTGTCCTTTTTAGTCATGTTCCCAGTAGTCTTGGCCATTATAAGAGATTTTCTGGAGTCTCCCATAGGAATGCACCTTTTGAGTATAGCTGATCGGAATAATTATCACACTGGCCTATATCCCAATATTAATGCTTATTTCCTTTGCAGTATGTCATATGCATTCTACAGTTACATTTACACCAGTGTTTTTCATAGCCAGGATATGTATGGCTCATAGGCAACTTCCCTTTGACTAAATACTTGGACATGTAGACTTTCGTCACCTGCAACTGATGATCCCAGCACTTACAAAAGAAATTCTTACAATTTGATTCTAAGTACATGTCTGCAGTATATGGCATTAGATTTTCCCTCATTTCTATTATTTGGACTAAATAATTCAAATTTTTCTGCATAGGAATCATTTCTAATTTTTAATCTTCAGATCCAATGTCCTCTTAAAACATCATTAGTACACTACTTTTTTTTGTACCAAGATCATGAAGGAGAATATTAAAGCCCACTCCTAAAAACCCTGTCAGCATCCTGTGCAGATAAAGGAGAAAAATAGTCTCTCTCCACGGGCAATTCAGAGCAGAAAACTATCTCAGTCAGTCTGAACCTGTCCTCAGGGAAGCCTTCTTTGGACTATAAAGACTGTATAATAAAAATAGCATAAGGTAGCTTTTTGGAATACCTGCCTTGCTGTACCAAGCAAGCGATTAACATGTTGGATTTTTTCTAATACAAGTTTTCCTAATAATTTAGGATGACTGATTCTAGGCTTGGAACTTAGGGCTTCTATGGCATTATTCACACTGCGATTGTCAGCAAAAAATTGAGGACATGTTTTTGAATCGATACATTTCATGATGGCTGGAATTACATTTTTGTCTCTGAAATCTTTCTCATCCATGCCATCAGGTTTGATGTATCATAATCATATCATATCCTTCTGAAAATTTATTATCTGAATTAGAGATTCTCCATAATTTATTCAGAAAAGTCAAATAATTTTTTTCAAGACACAGATTGTAAATGCAATCATAAATCACAACATCAGAGCTCAATAAAAGCATTGAAAGCTCTATTGCAAGTCCAAAAACTCTATCTCCATGCAATTAGCAGAAAGTTTCTTAAGTGCTGCAAAAAATATCGGGCTATAACTGAAATTAGCAAAAAGTGTTACAGATATTTTACAGGCATCATACATTTATGAAATAAATTTTCTCAGGAGCCACCTGGTAGATAAAACATGGAATTGAACTCAGGTATTTGGTGTTCATGGCCAGAAACAGGGAGGAATTAAAACCCTAGATTGCAACTTAAAAAAGACAAACCTTCTGAAATAACTATTGCATTTCTTATCACTGTTTGCTTGAACTCTTAACACAGAAAACTTTCAAGCCACAGTACTGTTGCATACATTAGTATACTCAATACAGTATTTCCATGGCTTATTTCAAGGTGATATTCTTTAACTATGCTATAGTTAAATATTCTAAATCTCCTGTGGCTTGGGGGAGAATAAAGACACTGCAATTTTATCACTAAACAAACAAGCTTAAATCTACAAGTTAAAAAAAAAAAATCTACAAATGAAAAATATCAGAAAACTACTTTATTATTATACATTTCATGTTATATGTATTGCTATTGTTAAAGAAACTATATTTGAGATAGTAACATGATCGTGTGCATAGTACATGAGTTGCTGTCCTGATTTTGTTTTCCTAGGCCACATGAATCACTTGCACAGGGAATAAACATTTCCACTCTGTAAAGGACTATATGGAGAGTAAGCAATGTAGATCTAGGCCTATTGCAATGTACAGCACAAAGGTCAAAGATAAATTGCTTAAAAAAAAAAAATTCTTAAAGAATAACAGCTTAGAACAAAATCCTAGCAGCACATGATGAGAGAGGAGTCAGGTTTAAATTAAAAGTGATTTAGTGAAATTCAAATGGGCCTCATTAGCCCAGGCAATTTAAAGTGCACCCTCATGCAAACTACATATACAACAAACATCCTCAAATTAGCAGTGTTCAACATGCAGCCTCTTCCATCTGTATTAACCAAAGACAATTTAAAGTAATCATTTTGTTACAAGAAAATAATGGAGCAGGAGGTAATGCAAGCCAAATGAGAAGTAGGGCAAGGAAAATCAATTTCTCATCAACTGTGGGGCAAATAACTTTAAACTAAGTCACATAGATTCTAATCAGTACCAAATGGAAACATGGGTCCTCTGTGCTACATTGCACCAAATTCATGATAGAAGAGACTTTCACTTGTGTTGGAAAATCTGGGAAATAAGAGGAAAAGTCTTAATCAATTTGTAGTTTATTCCTAGAAAGAAGATAGAAAGGGCCTTTGGCATGACACTTATGCTAAGTGGTATCTAAATATAAGATAGTGAACAACCTGGGCAAATGCAGCAACAGCAAAAACTAAGAACTAATTTAAATTCTTTGAATAGAATAAAAAAATTAATTTTGACATGTTAGCTCAAAACAAGAAAGGATGTCATTACATTGCAGATGGCCTGAGCAAAGGGATAATGTCACACAAAAGGAACTGTGATGAGATTACAAAATCTATCAGAACTGCTACGATTTATCTCCTGTCCAAGGAGTTTTAAGAAATAGACAGTATATAAGACTTAAATTAGGAATGACAAATGTACACTTCCAAACTTTTGCTTCTGCCAGTTTGTAACAGCATATCTCCACTTTATCCAATGGTTTTATTGCTGAAAGATTTTCACATGCTTAAATTATACTTCTTTGGGCACTGTGATTTGTGTTGTGTCTCCAGAAAACTGCTTCTCAAAATCTACACACATCCCACTCTGACACTATCCTTTTTTAGCTACAGCTCCTTCTGTTAGAAATTTCAAAGTAGGTTTAGGTCTTGAGGAGACCTGGAGTTTATTCAAAGATCATTTTGCAGTGGTGTTCATTTCTTCCCTACCCAAGGCACTGTCATAATCACATCCCTTTGGTACTTGGGACAGAGTTGAAAAACTGTCAAGAAAGAAAAAACCAATTTCCTGCTGTAGCCCCTATTTCAGGATTTCAGTACAGGGGTGGCCATTGTGACCTGTCTGGGAGGAGACCTTGAGCTGTCCTGTGCAAGTCACAGCCTTTTCCAGCCATCTCTGACACCCATGTGTCACATCAGCTGAGAAGTGTTGAGTCAAGGATACAGAAAAAAAAGAGAAAAATCTCATGTCCTGGTCTCTACATAGATGAAGTCCAAATGTGTGGCCCAGCTGCCAGATGAGTCAAAAACCCCAGTCTGAAAAATCAGTCAGTAGCAAGTAATCAAGGACAAAATTTCAAGGACAGAAGAGTTGATCAAGAATCACTTTCACCTAGATTTTCTATTTGACTGTCCAGCATGCAGAAAACCTAAAGGTAGCATTAGTTTCAGTGCAGAGTATGAGTTTGCAGGTGTTGGAAAATCAATAGTTCTCAGGTTTGAACAAATGCTGTGAGTGCTGGAATATCAGCTTAGTGTTACTATGACCCTGAGCAAACTCTTAGCAGAAAAAGAAGAAACCTCAGCAAACAGACCAGTGTTTGGTTTCCACTGAGAACAGATGCAATTTTTTTTTACCTCATGTTAGTCATAACAAACCATAAAAAGCCATAGATGAAATCAATTTTCCCAACATTAGAAAGTGTAAAGTAAACATAAGTCACTCCTCCTCTACCTGCATTGCCTGCCATCATTAGGATATTGCCATACAGCAACAAGCACATTTTTATACACAGATGTGGAGAGGATGCTGTGTAACTTAGTGAATGCATCAGGTGACCTCTAGGCCTTACACAGCCACAGTAGAACTTGGTGAAAAGCAGCATGTGGGGAACCATCAGGCAGTAGGCTAAACATGGTAACTACCCCTTCCGTGCTTGAAATAACACAGAGCTGCTGCTGACATGAGCAGGAGGCAAGAGCAGGTAACTTAGGTTTCCACTTAGCATGAATTAAGTGATATGAATAAGCACTGTGCTCAATAGAGATCCAACCTTAATGTCTGACTTCAGGTCAGAAATAGAATTGCCACTGCTTCCTTCCATTGATTTCCAGCACATTAAACTTTTTTTTCCCCTTTTGTTTTAATTAGTGCTCAGAAGCCAGCACGTCCAGGTTTCCAAACAAATGAGTATGCTGACGCCCAGCTTCAAGAGATTGTCAAAAAATTTCGTGAAAGGGCAAACGTGTATAAGGAAAAGCTGAATGACCCAGTGATATCTTCACCTGAAGCAAGTCCTCCAGTTTGTAAGTGCCTCTAGAAATAGCTGTGCATTTGCCCAGTTTAAAACTGAAAATAATTTTGTAGTAACAAAAAATACTGTGATAATTTTTTTGTAAATATAGTGTGTTTATCCACTGGAAAGGATCACTTTGTGCCCCATGAAGTCAATTTATCCCTATTTCTCTAAACTAGAGTCCTTAGGTACAACCCCCCTTTGAATGACATCACTGAAGAATTTGGGGAAAAACCTTATAGAGGCAGTATCTAGAATCATTTGTGTCAAGAAATTTTTGTATTTTGAAATAACTCCCAGAGATGTTTTTTTGTGGAGATGAATCCGAAACATATGAAGAAACATGTATATCTTATGAGTGGATATTAGTCACTTTGATATGAGATCTTCTGTGTAAATAAAGTAAATAAAATTTTAGCTTTGACTAAAAATCTGGACACACTGAAGACTTTTTAAGTCCATGCTTTAAATAGAGTAAATTCATCTGACATAAATTAATCATTAACTTTTGACAAAATATGAAACATAAATCAATTTTTCTCCTCTTCAGAGGAAAGTTTGACTTTCTTTTTCCTTTCCACGAGGAATTGAGTGTGGTGGCTTTATTTTCTGGCAATTTTTAGAAGCTGTTCATTATGTATGTGTTTTTTAAAATGGTAAAAATGGTCCCTGAATAATAATAAACTATACCAACTGATAAACTAATTTATTTTTAAAATTTTTTTCCTAGCTGATCTATCTCTTTTGTTCTCTTTGTGGAAATTATGACCTTTATTTCCTAACCTATTATAGATCCAGTTTTTCAGTTTACTGCTAAGACTGTGTATCCTAATCAGAGATAAAGTCACCAGAATTAATAGGACCCATGTGGAAACAACATTATCGAGCTCAAAGATGGAAGAACTGGGTTCAAAGGAGTGCTACAAGACTTTTATAAGCCTAGAAATGTATAAAAGCATAGGCTTCCCACTGGTTTTACCTGCTGCATCTTGCATGTCAGGTCTCAGGAGAGGGGAGAGACCAGCCCATGGCACAGGTGTCCTTTTTTATCTCCATCCTCACTGCATTCATTCTTTACAACAGTCATGTAAAGAGAAATGCTCAGTTGCGTTACTGAATGCTAAATTATGAATCAATAATTTTCTTGTCAGTCTTATAGAAGGCATAACTTGTAGGCATTGTCCAGGGAAATTCAGCAATATGGATATTGCACTCTGTAACATAGTATCCTGTTCATGATAGCAGATCCACATGTTTATATCAGTGGTGATCTTATTCTTCAAGTGTTTTCTATGTATTTAATATAATGAATTTAGTCACTGCCCAGTGTTTTTAAAAGGTATTTTAACATGATGAAGCTTTTGTTCATGTTGAGATAGGGTAAATTAATTGAGCCATTGTTAAAATGCCAATGGTTTTGGTAATCTTATGTGTCTAGCACCAAAGAAGCCTCCACCCCCACCGAAAGAAGAAAAAAAAGATGAAAAAAAAGATGAAAAAAAAGATGAAAAGAAAGAGGAGGCAGAAGTAAAGCCAGAGGAGGATCATTACTGTGATATGCTATGCTGTAAATTCAAAAAACCTCCACTGAAAAAATACATGGAGTATATGAAGCTACCAGATACCATTGACTCATATACAGGTAAATTTAAAGTTGTGTAGTAGAATGGGGAAAAGTCATATTGAAGTGACCTGGTATTACATGGCACCTGTGAGCCACCATAAGATACACATTCCAGTTTGCAACTCCCAGGGACACAGAGGTCCTGTCCGAAACAACATTTATTCCAAACAGGAAAAAGTGACAGCAGTTGTAAAGATGGTATGCAAAAAGGTGTAATGCAAACTGACCAGAATTAGAACCCAAGTCTTCTGTTTCTTGATCTGGAATTTGTACCATTCATTAGAGTCAAATAATTCTTTTGTTAGTTATAATACACATGAGCAGGATGCAAAACGATCACGTAAGTTTCTTCAGACGCACTGAATTCTATAAGCTCTCATTTTCACAAATTCCTTGTGTGGCTCCTATTTCCAAGCTACATCGCTTTAGCTGCATTCCAGTTGCAAAAGGGAGAATGGTAGGTTGGTCTGGGCTGAAGCATTCCCAGAGACTGCAGCAGAGTGAGTGTGTCTTAAAAAAAATGAGAATAGGCTGCAAGTTCAACCCTCTCCGTTCAATGTCTTTTCTTCCAGATCGCCGTTACGTGGCGTGGCTGATGCTTGTGACAATCGCCTATAACTGGAACTGCTGGTTTATTCCCCTGCGCTACGTGTTCCCATACCAAACCCCCAGTAACACAATATATTGGTTTGTCATCGATGTCATATGTGACATCTGCTACCTGTGCGACCTAATCGTTTTCCAGCCCCGAGTGCGGTTTATCAAAGGGGGAGATATAATAGTAAGTATTGCAAGTGGGGCTTCCATGGGCAATATTTGTGTGTTAGAATATAGAAATTCATCTGATCTGATGCTTCTTTTCTATCACTGTGTCAAATCTATGTAACTTTTTTATTGATCAATCAAAGGATACATATGTTTTTCATCACTGACCTTCCATTTTACACTGATGTTCCATTATCCTATGTAGAAAGAAAAAAATCTATGACCTGAATTCTTAAAAACTGAAAAGAAACAGATTTGAAAGTAACAGATGAGAGCAGCTGAAACAGGCATACAGCTCTGAACAGATTCCTTACTGGAATCAGTGATCATATGTGCTCATGCATATATATATATGTTTGTATGTTTGTGTGAAGCTTTCACCTATTTGCCTGGTACCAGAATCACAGTTGAAGACAGTGCATATTCTGCTAGGGTTGGACAGGACTGTTACATGCTTTTGTAACAGATTGTGAGATGGTGGTTTTATCTTTTTCCAAAATCAGAGCAAATCCCTGCAATTTTAGGATATTTTGAAAATAATTCATTCGAGATAATCTCTTTTGGGGAAATAAGTATGTTCTATTTTGATTCTTGCTACAATTTCTGTGTTATCTTTTTATAGAAAAATGTAAAATTAAATTTTAAACAAGTATCTGAAAGCTTGCCCTTAACCTACCAAAGGGTATCTAGAACATTGACTTTTCTTTAAAGTCTTCCCTGCCTTTGATTCTTTGACATCTAACAGAAAAAAGATACCTAATTCAGAAAAAAAAACAGTTTTGATAACTTCATCAGGACATTACTCTGCCCAACAGACATAAAATTCAAAATCATATATCTTCAAATCTAATTTGGAACTAGCTTTAGTTCAGTGCTTATACAAAAAAATTTATACATTGTACATACACAATATTATTGATACCCTTATAGACCAATCTGTGCAAATATCATTTCAATAGGTATTAAATGCAGGGCAGTGGAGTGTATTTTTCCACACGAAGACACTCAATAACTGAATCTTGCCTAAATCCCACAAAACTCAATTTTGATGAACAAAGTTAAAACTCTAACATATGAAGCACAGCTTGTATTTCCCTTGAAGCTGTTTCTACAATTCACAGATTTTAGTGCTCAGAAACTATCTCTTGCCTGATCTCCTGCATTTAGTTTAATGTTTAAACTGATAAAAGTGAAAATGGAAATATGATTAAGATCTTAAAGCTATTTTTAAAGTTTCCCTGATATAAATACAGAAAGTATAATAATAGATAAATTTCTTTATATGCTTGTGATTACCCTTTCTTATTATATTAGCATCAGTTCCCATGAAGAACAATTTAAAAATAAAAAGCTAATCATTACTAATGAATGCAGTGTTGATTATTGTAATGCTAGCAATGCTAGCATGTTAATGTTAGCCTTCAAAGAGCTAATTTTGTACAGCACCATTAGAAACACTATTTGAAATTTTCTTGGGATCACTGCAGATAAATGCATTTTTTTGCCATGAAATTGAAGGGAGCTTGAAGTGGTACAGATGTCTCAAGAGGGAAGTTTTGTGGAAAAATGTACTTTTCTAGATCAACATCCATATTGGAAAAAATCAGACAAACCCCAACGCTCATTTTTTCAAGTAGTTCTAATAAAATCTGATCTAATGTAAGCTAGACTTATAACAGTACCACTCAGAAATATCTACAGATAGTTCTCCATTCATACTTTTAGACCTTCATTAATTTAACTGTCATCTCCCCTACCATACTGTGGAGGAGCAGAGGCTCATCCTTGACATTCTGATCTTGACTATACCTTTTTCTCCTTTCATTATCACTGTAGTCAGACAGAGCAGAAACAGAGAAATTCTACCGCAGCTCTTTGAAGTTTCGGGTAAGCAGACCCTGTGTTACTGATATCAACATGAATCAACACACATCTGGCTGTGTGATTTCACAGGATTTTCTTTCTTTTTTTTTTTTTTTTTGATTAACTGTAAGTCACTGTTGGTTTAAGAATATCAGAAAGCATTGGCTTAATGTTATATCAGTGCTCACCAGCTGAAGACTGCCATCTTCATTAACAGTCTTTAACTGGAGAATACTTATAAATGCAATTCTAAATATTATTTTGGAATTATAATAAATAAATAAAATAGAATTTGATTCGTTTTTTAGGTCATCCCAGCACACACTAAAGACAATAGCACCATTTGCCTGAGTTTCATTTTAAAAAATTAAAACTCCTGAAGAGAGGTGATAACTCTGTTCTGTAAACTCTTTTGAAGTACCTCATTGTACTGAACAATTCATCACTCAAAATTCAAAGTAAGATTTTTGATGCTCATGGCACTTTGTAAAAACAAAGATGCATTTGGTTTAGGAAAATTATTGATGTTTCTCCTAAATGCTGGGGTTATTTTGCCAACGGAATAAAGGTAGTTTATTGAATTCCTGATGAATATAAGCTCTGTTACAATAACATCTGTTATTGCCCTCTTCTCTACTTTGGCACCTGCCTTGTTCAGAGTTAATTTCTTCTCAGTGACTGTGGCATCATTACTTAAATACTTGATATTAAGCTATCCAAAAGTGCAGGATATACATCATACAGTCAAATGTGCTCTAGAGAGTGAAGCTTAAATCAAGAGACCAAAGTGGCTTTGTATGGTTTTATTTTAAGTTCATACTTGCTGTATGTTCAGGGCTTTTGATTTCTGGAGAAACTAATGAGAGTTGAGTGTACTTACCACATGCAAGATACAGATATAATGTGGAAATTTGACATATGATTAAGTATTATTTAGCAGTTACTGATATTAATGCACTTTTGACTAAGTTTTGCCTCCTCTTAGACATATGTCTGAGAGCAGGAGAGAGAGAGACCACAAGAGGCTGTTTCTCTCAATCAATTTTTTCGTTTGCTTTGCACACTGTTCAGGTATTAATTGCTTCTTACTTGCATGAAGTAAAAGGTCAGTGCTGCAGGCTGGCTGCTGCCAACACGATTTACACCTCTCAGAGCAAAAGCATTTCTGATTACAGTGAGATAAAGCCTAGACCTCCACATCCCTCTCTTTCTCCCAAGCAATAACAGCAACAAAGCAAGGAATCCCAGGATGTTTAAAAAGGAAAAGATAAATTTTCCACAGCTTTCCTTCTCTATATTAGGAAAGAATAAAGCATGCAGATAAGAAGAGTAATCACATGCACTGCAGGGAGATGTTGATGAGATATTAAGGGAGATGTTCCCTTAATAGTATGGGAAGAAGCAGCATACAAACATGAAGGAAGAAAAAAAATCTATTTAAAAAAACCCAAGCCAACTAACCAACCAACCAACCAAACAAACAAACTAACAAAGACACTCCAGCCAAATTTATCATCCTATGATGAATCTGTTTGGAACACATGCCTTCTGCAGGCTGTGAGCAAGAAATCTAACTCATGCTTCCTCTAATTGCTTTAGGCAGCCTTGTTTTAAAAGCTGAAGGACTTCTTAGAAGTGCTTGTGTAGTGGCCTCCCCACCTGCACTCACCAGCCACATGCCAAACAATTTAGTCTGGTCAGAACTACAACTGAAAAAAATGGAATGTATTAATAATCAAATATTATTACTGAGATACTGTTAATAATCCACATCCACATGAAACAGATTAAAATCTCAGGCACAGGAGGCTCAAAAGTAGTGCAGAGCCAAGCTGTTGGTGTTTTCAAGGAGATAATCTTACCTGCCAGTAAGCTTAGGAAGCTACAGGTTTAGCATGCTGACTCTTCAAATATTATCACAGTCTATGATTCAGTCTAAGCAGGTTTTTGACAGTAAATAAATACATTATGATTACTATGAAGTTTAAATTGACCTCTCTGCTCTTCAACAGCTTGATGTAATATCAGTGTTTCCATTTGACATTTTATACTTCTTCTTTGGATTTAATCCAGCACTTCGAGCAAACAGGGTGCTAAAGGTAAGATCTGTGTTAGTGATGGATAGCTAACCATGCCTTGATGTTTTTGCAATGCAACAGAAATTGTTTTATAATATTTAGGAAGATGAAATTTAGAAACTATAAAATATCTTCAGGCTAAGGTACAACATAACTAAATAAAGAAACAAAAATGCAATCATAGTCTAGCCAAATTAAGCCCTTATTTTCTTATTTTTCTTCTGGCTTTATTATTTCCTAATTTTAAAATGTATTTTTTTATTAAAGCTAGGTTCTTCACATTATTTAAATTAGATTAATCTCAAATTACCTGCTCAGTTTTTGAAGATTTAAAAAAACTCACTAATTAATGCCAATGTACTTTCCCCTTCTGTTGCTTATGTCAGGTGTTTAAAAGCAAAGGAGGTAACCTTAAAGACAAAAACTATAAACAGAATACCTATCAAGCACAAACCTACTTTTTTTGTCGAGTCCAAAGACACTTGGAGTTGTGTAATGAAAGGTCTGAGAAGGGATTGGAACACTGTACCTAGCAGGCCACTTGGTGGCTAAATGCATTTCTCTGCACACAATCAACATATTGACTGAGAATTGGTTTTCATTTAAAGTTGGGGAGGAACACAAGAACTCTGACAATAAACTGAAGTTGTTCTTCACTTCGGTATTCAAAAAAACTTCAATATTCCTTAAATCAGAATCAAAATAATATGAAAGAATGAAAAGCTAAATAGTACCTTGTATTAGGCAACCAGCTGTGTCTTGAACAAAACCAAAACTGATCACTACAGATCAACTGGAAATACTAAATAGGAAGAATTCAATACAGCTGCCATTGATACCACAGCATGTGGCTGTTGATACACATGATCACCTACTGGAGAATTACTAGAATTTCAGGAAGAGAAAAAACACATGTAATTCTTTGTGATCATGTTCCCCAAGCAATTACATATGTTCCAGGAAGTCAAAGTTGTTCACCTGCAGTACTCTGACTAAAACAGCAAGGTTATTTCTGTAATCAGATTAAGGGGACACTCAACACCCAGAAACACAATTGACTCAAATTTATCTTTGCTTTTCAATTCACATTTTTGTTAAATGTTTGTCATAGTTCAGGAATAGTATTCTCCAATTTAGTACTCCCACTAAAACCATACACTCCTCTCCCCCTTCAACTAGAGGCACGAAAGTCAGTGATCACAGGTAGAGATACGAACAATTTACTGGAAACAACGAGACAAGAAAATGAACACTAACAGTAACGTTGTTAATGACAGAGGATATAAGAAAAAAAAATATTCACATGGAAAAACTCCCCAATAATAAACAATACCAGACAGCTCCCTCTGCTAGATTTTCTCAACAGGAAGGAATATCTTTCTTCCCTGGAAGAGACAGTCTCTTTATCCCACTCCCAACAATGACCTGAGGTGGTATAGAATAACATGGAGTCCTAGCCATGCCCCCCCAGCTACTGCAAAAATTAACCCTGTCCTGGCCAGAACCAATATCTATAGAAAGTTTGATTACTGAAATTTTTAAAATGTTCATGTCAATTGATTCCAGAACTAATATTAAAAAAAAGGCGTACTGAAAAATAGTGATTGGATTACTTTCATTTGTTTTTCATTCAGCATAACACGTTCTTTGAGTTTAATGATCGTTTGGAAGCTATTATGGAAAAAGCATACATCTACAGGTATGTGCTGATAAAACTCAAGTAGCACGCAAAGCTTGGCACAGAATGCATTTCAAATGATTTCATGAGTCAGTTAAGCATTGGGTGGAATATGATACATCTTTAACTTTTCAATTTAAAGGGTTTTTTAAAATATCTGTCTTTATGGTAATCATTAAAATAACATCTATAAAGCTTTACTTACGTATGAAATCTAGCTCAGTTCAACTGGCCTAGTTCAGGCAAAATGTTCACCAAAGTGAGGCTTCTGTCAAAATTTAATTGATCAGAAGGTTCAGAAAGTTTCTTTCCTGAAAGAGCTAAAGAACATTTTCTTTAGGTTGTTAATAGCAGTTCCAAATTCTCAGTAGCTGTTTATTTGCACTTAATAGGAGTTATGAGCTTGAGCCTATGTCAACATTTTTCTTCAAACATGCTCTCCCCATGAACCTGGCATATACAGAAATTTGATCCTTCACTGCACTAACTAGAGTTGGAATGAGGATCAATTCAGCTCAGTTCTCAAATAGTGATTATAACTGTAGTCTGCCAAACTGTGTTCTCACCTTCTGCAATGGCAGAAAGAATTTTGGATCCAGCTCAAGTAGTCCATGGACATAGCTACGGCAAGTCTCACATACCCCTCAGCTGTCAGTGATGCTGCTAAGATCCAATAAACCCATCTGCTTTGTCATCATTATTGTCATTGTCATCAGGCCTAGTTTATCTTGTGTAATACCAACACCAACAGATCCTTTTTTCCCAGTCCCAGTTTTGGAGCATGTACTGTTCCTGTCTGTTGGTGCTGTAGAAATATGTTGGTTACCATCTTACTCTGTTTCAGAGATTATTGCACTTAAACAGTGCACTTGATATTAATACAATCAAGCGAGATATTTTATGAGATTTAAAAACAAGACAAATTTCAAAAGAAGGTTCAAATATCATCTCTTTCATTTTTTCATGTACCTGTGAAATAAAGCAAAACTTAAAAGGCTGAAAGTTCTACTAAATTTTTTTAGATGCTGACCTTCACAAAACGTATTCTTATTTGCCCTCTCTTTTCACTCATGGAAGAGTTCTTTGTAGTTTGATTTGGTATTTTGATTTTTTTTTTTTTAAATTATTATTATTCAAGAGAGGACTGAATTACCACAACATGAAGAAATTTCTTACCAGTTTTTAAATCTCTGCCTTCCCCAGTTTCTAATTTCATTTTTTTAAAAATGGGCCTTCATCCGCTTATGGTGTTTAACTTTTTCCAATATTAACTAGCTTTAAAATTAATTGTTTTAAAATTAATCATATCCCATATTATATCCCATGCTTTTTGGAGTCATAATTAATTTTTTCTGTACCTCCTGTAATACTTGCAGTGAGTATTGGAAGATACAGTGTGTATATATATATACATACAGTGTATATATATATTATATATATACTATATATATATACACTGTATATATAATATATATTATATATAATAATATAGACAATTCTGAGTCAAGTAATTAGTTTGCATGTAACAATACTGTTGCATGTATATGGATTTCAAAGAAATGGGAACAAATTTAAAACTCATTTTCACCCAAATAGTTTTTCAAGGGACAGAGTTTCACACTTTTATCAAAATATAGAATGGGAGATGAATGTTCAAAGGACAAGTTGTGAAGGGGATGTGTATATCTTCAAGCTAGACCAGCTTTGAAGGATGTGATGTTTATTTACATCAAAAACCAGGAAAGTTACTTACATCTTCTCATTGTGATATATTCAACATGTCTGGAGAAATATGACACAGAAAAGGTTTCCAGAATCTTCACTCAGGCCTAGGAGTCCACTTTCATGGATTCAGACTTGAACAGAAGACCTAGCATGGGCAATATTGCAACATTACTAGATCACAACAGCTCTCTGCTGTTCTTTATGGCTTGCAATCCTAAACAGAGCTGTCCTGGAAGCACACCAACTTTTAAAGAAGGAAATAGCATTCATTTGTGAGCATCATAAAGAAGAAGAGCACTCTTAGGTAGATAATCTAATGGCATGGAGAGGCCAAAGGCACCTGAAGAAGCAGCAAAGGAGTGCTTTATGAAGCAACCACAAAGATATTAGCTCCCATTAACTTTGTTTATAGATCCAACTTAGTTAGATCTTATTAAATTCTCATAAAACCACTTAGTGTTATTCTGCACTGCATATTGCATTGAATTCTAGCTGTAGCAGATAAACTCATTAACTACCAGCCTGTGTTTAGGCAAGTTCTGCACTTTTTCTTCTTATTTATCCCCAGCTTGTATGAACATTTCAATAGAGATCTAAATCCAGGAGACCTTTCTTTTGATCCCCATTCGCTGAACAGAGGATATACAATGAGATCATTATTGTATTAAACAGAAAGCTGCTTGGTGCTTAAGTAGTTCATCATAGGTTTTCTTCAAAGAACTGGCCATAAGCATAAGAACTGGGATTAGTAATGATATAACTCCTGCTGTAGTGACTAAATCAGAGTATTTAGAGGATCTACTGCAGGTTTTGTAAAGGTCTTGTAAAGCAGTTCATTTCTGACCTCAGACATTTCTTGGCTTTGGTTCACAAGCTTAGAGCCTATCTTGGACAGAGTTTGGAAAACACATTATTTTTTACCCTGTACCCTCATTAATATAGCTTCAAATTTCTGGAAGTATTTATAGCCACTTAAAGAAGTGGACTATAAACTCCTCAGGGAACGATAATTTTAAAATTACCCTATGTCAAATATTCTAGGGAAGATGTTTATTTGACCTTGGACAGATGTGAGAGATGAGTAAGTGCCAGCTATTTTTTCACAGACTCAATACAGGTGGGGAACTACTTAGCATATGCTTAACATTAACATTGGTAATCCAAAAAAGTTATGGGTTCTATATTAAAAAAAAAAAAAAAGGAAAAATTTAAGTTGTTTTACAGTAATCTGTTGACTTTTATAGGGTCATTCGAACAACTGGATACTTGCTGTTTATCTTGCACATTAATGCATGCCTGTATTACTGGGCTTCAGACTATGAAGGAATTGGCAGCACTAGATGGGTGTATGACGGTGAAGGAAACATGTAAGTCCTTTTCTTTTGCAAGAGATTTTTTAAAATTTTGCTCATTTCTGCCTCTCCATCCTTCTCCCATGTCACTTCTTGCAGGGTATGCCTTTACTTTTTAATGTGCTTGGATAGCAAACTTTTAGCATCATGACTGCTGATTAGCAGCTTTCAATACTAACACATATTTGGAGGGCAGGTGCAGTGAAAAATCAGTTCACTACTTTCAGCTTTTATAGGTTTATGAGTCAGTGCTAAGTGCTAACTTAATTAAACATTTAGAAAGCAACAAGGGTCATAAATTAAACTTAGTGATTGCATATGCACATGGGAACTGTTAGAAGATTGTATAGCAGTCCCTCAAAGGAAACACAGGGATAGTTTGAGAGGTTTTTTTTTTTGCTGCCACACAGCATTGTGTCATTAAAGTGCAACATTTTAGTCCCTCTACATCATGGTGATTGGTCTGAAAAAATTCCACCAGTTTCCTCTGATCTTTTGAGAAGGTCATGCTTAAACATGTGGCAGAGCATCTTCTGGGGAAATGACTGGATTTTGGCACAATTTTCCAGAAGTTCCTTGTGACAGCACTGATTGGGTGCCAAGTAAGAACCATTTATTAAGATGATGGAGAGGAAGTAAGAGAAAAAAGCAAAGTCATAATATATTCTGTGTGTAGTTTTGTATTGATGTAAATCTACAAGAGATATCTTGTAGATTAAGCTGTATGAACATTTCATTTCTTTCAAAGGCTATAATGCAGTGAAAGCCACAGAAGCTCAATTTTTTCTTTGATTACATTCCTTGCAAAACCACATATAGTATCCTACTGCTGTCATAAATTGCCTTCTAAACAACTTTTCACCTTTCTCTTGGAGATGTGCTCCTTTTGTTTGTAGTGTTGTCAGACTTCACAAGTTTGGTGTCAAGTCACTACCTTGAAGGATAAGAAAATAGCCTTTGAGAGCAAAAAACACTTTGTGTAAACCAGCACTGATTTTTTACAAGTAGGGTTATCTCTTGAAAAGAATTACGCATCTGAAGTTTCCACAAACCATTAAAATACACAGCTTGAGTATTGCTGTTGTAGCCCACTAACAGCAAATGCTGACTGTGTGGAATAGTCACTGCCTTAGAGAATTAGGCATGACATAAAATCTAATCATCAAATGTTTCAGGATTTTTTTCACACACAGAGGTATTATGTGTGAAATTAGTTACAATTGGAACATTAGTTATTATTGGACATGTAAGTGAATTTAAACTTATAAGACAAGATATTTCTAGGTATATTCATTTATTAGGAAAGAAGATATAACAACAATTTGTCAGGAAAAGTGACTAGTACTGCAGAACATATTTTGGCACACCAGTGAACTTATAATTTACTTTCATAGAACACTCAGGGTGGACAATATTTGAGGCAAAATATGTCAGTATTCTAACAAAGAATGGGAACATATTCAGAAAGATTAGGGAAACATAGCTACTTAGCTAATTTTTAAAAATGATCATAAGCAGTTTGACAAGTAAACCAAAATTCTATCTGTCTCAGATTACACTGACCTGCAGAAAATGATCTGCACTGACTTAGTGGCATTAATGCTTTATGTAGAATCCCTGCTGTGTCCATAAAATATTGCTAGTTATGGCCAAAACCAGTTCTTAAAAATGTCAACACTCCTAGGATTATTTTTTCCTTTTCCAGGTTAAAAAGACTTAACAGACATCAGTTTCCATTATTAATTTGATTACATACATGTTCCTGAACAGGCACACCAGGTGGTGAATTAAATCTAAAACTAACAGCTATACACAACACTCAAACCACAAGGAAAATTATCAAAGAAGCTCTTCTGCAAATTTCTGCAAGCTCTATCCTTTTCTGGCTCTTGTCCAGACATTAGTGTTATTGTCAATCCATGATTTGAGCTCTTTTGCACAGCAGCCTTCAGTCAAAACCTTTGAATTGAGATGTAAAAGGCAGTTTACTTCCCTGCAACGCACCCAAATTAGTCACAAACAGAACACTGCATTAAAAAGTGCACAGCATGAACTAGGCAAGACCTCAGTCTCTCCTTTTGCAGAAACACAACATCACTAACACAACACCAGAGTCTACACAAGGACAGTAGCAGATATTGAAAAGGTCTCTTAAGTGGGCAATTTCAACTATATGTGTTTAATTACAATCTAATTTAACTGCCTAAGTAAAAGATCAATCTCCCTAATTCCTGAGGAAAATGGACACATCTTTTTTTTTCAGGGATTCTATGTAATGTCATTGTTTGTAATTTTCTAAGGAAGTATCTCTCTTTCCTCACTGTTCACAGATAAACTAAAACTAGGGAGCTGAAATTCTCATGCAAACCCTCCAGGTCAGCAGTTAATTTAGGCAAAACAAATAATTTCACTTTGCTCATGGTATACTTCTGCACTTTGCAAGTCTTCCACAAACAGTCTGCAAAATTCTTTGGCAAATTTAAGACATCTTTTTTGCATATTTCCAATTATGTTAGCCTGTAGCGTGCTGCCTTCCTGCCTGCCTGGGCACAGACTTAGTGGGTATCTGTAAGTCTCAGAAAACAGTCACTGTACGTGTCTAGAACAAATCCACTCCTTTGGTATGCCTTGCCCAATGCACAGTGAGACTGGCAAATCTTGAAATGTGCCTTGTGGGTATCAGCTGTGCATTGCTCTTGCAATGGTTCTGCTGTGTCACGATCACAGTGCTTGCTATGCAAAGACAGCTTTATGCCTCCAGACTAGCTGTGAATGCACAGCCCAGCTCATATGTCAGACTTTCAGACCTGCTACCTACAGCTGTACTTTTTAAGTAAAAGCTTAACAGTTTGCTCCACTGTGGCTGAGATCATCAGACCCACAGCCACCTGATGAACACGTCACTCTAGAAGAAGTGACTTCTTCTTCCTTCCAAGAAGGAAGTCATTAGTTTGTAAAGGCTGCTGCTCTACTCTGCTTAAACCCATCCTGGCTGTAACCTGAGAGGAATCAAACATGATAGTCCTAAAACAATGCTTCCCTGGGCTGAAATTAATATGTGAATATCACCTCAAAAGCTGAGAGACACATGCACAAAGACTTGACTTACCTTCACTAACCAAAACCATGAAAGTGGTTTAGTGTATCCTGAAAGGGGCTTTTCTGAAAAAGATATTTCTACTGATGTAGCATTACAAGGTATCTTATTTGCAGTGTTTCTCAATATTTTCATACCTAGGATTTTTTTAAGGAAAAATCTAGTGGTTTGATCGCCTGAAGGATAAACATACTCTCTATGATGTGCAGAGGCAAAAATCCCTTTCTTGTCTCATGACTGTTGTTTACTTCAAGAGTAATTTTATAGCAGGCTGGAAAGCTGTATAGTGAACAGTGATAGTTTCCAGACACATGCTGGTAGGAAGCAGAGCTGCTAATACTGTTGAAATAGGAGTTGTTTTTTCTGGCTTTCCTTAAACAAAATTTACAATCTCATTTCCCCCTTCTTAGGGAAGAAAAAAAGCTGCTTTGTATTTCAACTGTGCAACATCCATTCAGATTAAAATAAAAACAAAAATGCATAAATGGAGAAAACCTGTTCCAAAGAGATAGAAAATATCATGTTCCTTGCCAATAGAAAGTTTCTTTTGAAGTAAAATCACAGAAGAGTACAGTACATTAACTAAATCTTAAGAAAGGGTAGGAAGATCTAAGCAAAATAAAAAAACAAAACAACTCATATTTTGGACATACAACACTGCAAAGAAGAATGTGAACCCTAAATTCCTCTGAGGAGCTGCTTTCATTCTTTGCAGTCATTCCCAGAATAAAGATTATATTTTCTATCATGGTGGAGTTTGCAAACTTGGCACACAGAACCACTGAGGGTGAGGAAATTGCTTAATTACTTTTGTTTCCTAAAGTAAGTATCACAGAAGTAATGTTAATTTCTTTACTTTTATATTACTCAATTATATATGTTTCAAGCACCACAGCATTCTTAGTTATGGCAAATCAATATGATATTAATATGTTTCACATAATTCCCCTCAGACAAGCTAGAAGCATCATTTTATGCTTAAATCTGTAATTCTTTCAAAACGGACCTGAGTCTTTTTCTTCTTATTTGTTTATGCTATAGAAGTCTAAGAAAAAGCTGATAGTTATGTATACTTTGCTGAAAACATGCATATGTGTTTTGTTTTGGGGTTTTTTTTTTATCCCAAGTGAAAATATTATTGTGGCATAATCCAGTAGTTCATTTTGCATCCCTAACAAGGAAAAATTATAAGATGAAAAATATGCAAGGAATTTTTTATTGAATGGAAATAGCCAATTCTGACTGTTAATATGTAAAACTAGAAAACTATGGTATAAGTGATCATTATTACTGCATTTTATTAATCTGCAACCAAGAAAGAAGGGACTTTGTAATGAAAAGCAGATATCAATTTCTTGGTAAAGCCTTACATTTTGGGTGAAAAACTTGAAAACACTTTCAAGTGATTTAAGAAAAACCAAACCTCATTGGAATTGGTTGTTATTGTAAGTTTATTTTCTCATATTTGCACAAAACCAATCCTATTTAGTCGTATTATTACGTGAACCTCTTATTATAGTGGAGTTCATCTCTTAAAAAGGGAGGAGTCTGAAATACACCTAAGGTCTGCAATCAGACCAGGTGGCCTCAGGTTCAGAGCAAGCATGAGAAGACGCACACAAGACTTTCTATTTCAAAACAAACTAATCTCCAAAAGTATTTCTTCTGTGTCTGGGTGTTGGAAGGGCGGATGTTGATTGTTTTTTAAAATTATTATTTAAAATGCAATAAAATTCAACACACATAAGGAATCATCATTGCTTTAGAAGCAGTAGTCACAACTGAAGTAACAGAAAATCCCACTTTATAATTAAGGGAAATGAAGTTCCACTCCTAATCATCAGCAAAACTGAAGTCTGATTTTACAGAAACTTGGAAGTCACATTCTAATTAATCGTAGGCTTTTAAATATATATCTAAACCAATTACTTGTTTGCTCAGAAAAGAAGAAAATTATAGCATTCTCCCAGCAATGATTTGAACTAGTTATTCCTCACTGCAATGCTGCACTGCTTGTGGTATCATGTCCTAGAATGAGATTTAAACCAAAATTTTAGAGATGCCATGGCATTTTTTAAAGCATTCTGTCCAGGTTCTTTGCTGCTTTCATAGACTTGTGTTATCATACTAGTAAAAATACACTACTTGAAAGCAAAAGGCTTTGTATTGAAAGATTTTGTTAAGGTGACAGAAGGAGTTGTGGAGACCAGCCGCTAGGAGATGTTAACAGAGGAGTCAACCTTTCGGTGCTGAATTAGTGAATTAGCAGCTGGATTAATACCCAGTTTATAGAAATATGTAACTTTTTTGACTAACTCAGGAGGTAGAACCAATGAAAGGTGCTCAGAATCAGAATAAGAGGAAAATCAGCTTTGTAAAAGGAGTAAAATGGACAAAAGAACAATATTGCATTTGTCATTCCCAACATAGGGCTTTGCACTGGTGTCATCAAATGAAAGCCATGAAGGGGACCTTCAAGTGTTTGAGCATCTATTATGCTGCTACAGAGAGACTCTGGGAAGTCTCTTACACTGCTTTTGACCATGGTCACTGGTAGCATTCTAATACTGTAATGTCCATCTTGGCAATTCTGTGCACAAGTCTTCTTTAATGCTACTAGAGTTATTAGAGAACAGTAAATTAGAGCTGCATTCTCCATACATTCTTATTTTGCTGTCAGTGAGAACATCCAGCTCAACTTGACCTATGAAACTGTATAATTTATGAATTCAAAACCATTTATAACATGCTGAAAATCTTTTGGACTGAAAAGCATCACTGAAAGGCCTAAGTCAGGTAGGCATATGCTTAACTTCAAACTCATAAGTAGCTACAGTCTAACAAAAATGCTGTTTGTATCCACAGGTACCTGAGGTGTTACTACTGGGCAGTTCGTAGTTTAATCACCATTGGTGGCCTTCCAGAACCACAAACACTGTTTGAGATAGTTTTTCAACTGCTGAATTATTTCATGGGCGTCTTCGTCTTCTCCAGCTTAATTGGTCAGGTACATAAAAAATCAATAACAAGTTATATTCAAAGTACTGTAATGTAATGATAATATATTCAATTTAATGGAGTTTAGTTCTGGGAAAAAGCTTCATTTCCATCCTCTATTTTAATGTCAAGCATACTTATTTTTCTGATAAATACATGTGTTTAATCAGTTCCCTGTTTTGCAGCTCTTTTGCACACAAGCTGATTAAAAGCCCAGACTCTGCAGGATACAGATGACCCTTGAAACTATGTGTACTTCTTTTTTATCCCTTACTCATAGCCAAGGAGACAAATCCTTGACATTCACATTATACTGTTAAATCTGAAATAAAATTTGTTATTGTTGAATAAGGCATGCTCAGTACTACTGCCAATAGGATTCTGTTAATGGAAATCCCATTATTTTTATCAAACTAGAACTCTGATCTCTTCCAGAAATTACAATATATTTGTCAACCTGAAAATTAACTGTTTTCTATTTTTCTTGGTTCCCATTTGACAGGAAGGAAAAAATAAAGCCCATAGCACAACAAAGAAGTTATATTTCCAGATGAACACAATTGAAATATTTCTGGCTTGTAACTATTAAACTTAGACTTTAGATCATAGGTTTTAAAACATACTGTCTACAGAAAAACAAATGCTGAGGTTTCTGAGTGAGGCTGTGTCTTACCAATTTCTGTAGAAACCATTCCAGACTTTTTGATTTGTCCATGCCTGTTATAAAATTAATTATTAAAAAAAAAAAAAAAAAAGAGAGAAGAAACTAAATTAAAATTGAAATTTAATTCTTATTTTGAATACAGCACTTGAAAAGTTCAATCAAGCAGTTAGAGATTGCATATGTCTCTTTCTCTTTGGAACTGCAAGATGGGGTAATTGTTAGTAAAGAAACTCTTCCTTATAGGGTTTAAAATTACTCCATAAACCAGAATTACCAAAAATAAAACAAAGCACATATATAAAATATTTCTCCTGGAAAACTTGAATTCAAGTGTAGAGAATTAAGCTTCAGAGTCTGTATATTTATAATTTTCCCCTAAATTGTTGTAACTATCAATGAAAGCTTCATTTCCCCAAAAAGATTCTGCAGATTACTTTTTGTAACCGCATAGTCATTTTCAGTCTCAAACTTCTTCGTTGCAGTTCGTTTGTTATAATTCCTGTTTACAAAGAACCTTTAAAATTATTGAGTTATTCCTGCTTTAGCACACTTGCCTAAAAATTGTTATTCTCATTGCAATCAATTGGACCTCTGCACTAAAGAGCAAAATTCAGCCCACGGCACATTAATCCTTGGCAGCTGCCACATGAAGCCATCCCACTAAAATCACATCTGAATTCTAATTCTTTTGAAGAAGGAATATCTATGAACATGAACTCATCCACTTTCTAAAAACTGAATCACATTTGAATTGAAACGTTAAATGATGTTCCTGCGCTAAAAACTTTAAGGTCACCTTTCAGCTCTCAGAGCTTAGGACTGATCTCTAAACTATTTAAACTATCTCTAAACAGTGGCACAATCTTAGTTCCAGTGGTGACAGATGATGATATTACAGAAATTCAGCCCAGTTTGCTTCACTTCTGAATTGCATTGCATGCCAAATGCAGAATAGTTTTACTATGGATTTTTAAGAAAAGTATTATCTGTAATTTTCATCCATGTCCAGAAATACAAGACAGGAGAATATGCTAAAACTCAGAAACAATTCCTCTGAAATCATGTTACACTTTCCAAGACAATCAGATTAAATCTGTAATGTTTCTGAAAAAGTGAATGCAGTACTATTCAAAACATTGCAGGAAGTATTATATTATTTTTATATGTTGCTAACAAGATATTGAAATCAGGACTATTTTTTCTGAAATGTGTAGTAACAACAATTGATGTTTGCAGATGAGAGATGTAATTGGAGCAGCAACAGCAGGGCAGAACTACTTTCGTTCCTGTGTGGACAACACTGTCTCCTATATGAACACTTATTCTATTCCAAAATTGGTGCAAAATCGTGTTCGAACTTGGTATGAATACACATGGGACTCTCAAGGAATGCTGGGTGAGGATTTCAAACTCCAGTTACTTAGGATGTCTGAGGGGGAGTGGTTGTACAGATACAGATCTAGGGTGAAATTCACATTTCTCCTTTTCTGAATTGCATGTGGGAAGTGAGAGGGGGCTGCTCAACTTACTGTGGAAAAGAAAGAAACTACAAAGCAATATGATTCTTACTACATCACAAAATCTATTCATTAACACAATGTTTTCGTAATAATTTTAGACAAGATTTATTAAGCATCTTAGTAAAATTATATTAGCTGATTCCTCACTTGAACTCATAAGTGTTAAAATAACTCCATTAAGTTATTTTTGCTCATTTTTGTGGACATTGCTTAATTTGTCTTTTTTTTTTTTTTTTCAGATGAATCAGAATTGCTGGAGCAGATGCCAACCAAAATGCAATTAGCTGTTGCAATTGATGTGAACTTTGCCATTGTCAACAAAGTGGACTTATTCAAAGCAAGTAGTTTTACAGGAGAATGCAGAAATATGTGGTATTCCATACAGATACCTTGTTTTTGTGCATCTTGCAATACTTAAGTACTTAAGTACATGTTTGTTAGTATGCAAGGCAAAATAAGTTATAGAAATGTTTCAGTGAATGGAGACATCAGAACAAACCCAAATGCCTACATTTGTATTTCTTTTGTGTCAAGGCAGTGATCTTTAAAGAAAGCAAATGAGATTAAAACAAAGTCTTGTTATGACGATATCTGATAACTGACGGTATGGTCAGAGTGTGAGTGAGTTCAGAGTATAACTAATCTCTAGAGTCAGACAGAGAATAATCTAATTTCTGACACACTCCACCTTGCTGTAGCCACCCACGTCTGCCTAAGAGATCGCCCATGCTATGTGTACTGGCAATGCAACACTGGTGTAGAGAAAGCTGCATCATAGTCGGGTTTTGTGCAAAGGAGCTTTCTCTTTACTTACCATATTTGTTTTCAAGCCACAATTTAAATGTGTATTTAGAACTGGGTTTCTGGGACAAAAGCAAGTTTTAAAAGCACACACAGAAAATTCTCTTGTTAGGATATTTGCAAGAAATCACATGTATAAAAATTACATAGCTGTACATTTTCTTCTATGTATGCTGAAGACACGGAATTCATAGATTCATATGAGCATTTGACAGGATCTGTTGTTTTCCCATGGATAGTTAAAAAAGAAATCCAATAAAATCCCCATAAAAGACACATAAAGCTCTGAACATAACACTAATTGAGCTTCCTCAGAAAATCTAGATGTACAGAAACTCCCTTTATAAAAAAATCAAAATATGTTCAACCCATAGAGAACTTCCTAAGTATTTGAAGTAACAACTCTTTCAGTCCTTTCTCAGCTCTAATAGCTGATCTTTATGATGTTTTGACTTTGCATTCCACTTATGGAATCCCTTGGTCATTCCTGTATTGTTTGTTTTTGAGGCACTAATAGTCAGTTTTAATATTGAATTAGCAGAGTGATCAACTCTATTTTAACAGGGCTGTGATACCCAGATGATATATGACATGCTGCTAAGGTTGAAATCCATTGTATATTTACCTGGTGACTTTGTCTGCAAAAAGGTGAGCATTCTTGTCTTATTCAAATAAGAATTATATTATGTATTTTAGAAAAAGAGTTCAGATATCGGTCAACAATGTCCCTTAAACAAAATTAATCCTGACTGAATTAGATAGCATAAAATTAACTAAGCTGGTCTGTGTAATAACAACAAATATGCTCTCAAATTTCAATCTAGAACAAGACAATATGGATTTTATTACTTACATTACCAACCATAAAATTATAGTAATATGGGAAAATATTTAATGTAAATAGGGTTTATCTAATGGTACCTCATGAAATTTTAATATTTAAAATGGATCAAACTCAATGTTTCTATGCTTCTATACATACAAACCCAGCCTCCAGATGTCAGTCTATGATGTTTTGTCTATGCTTCATTTGTGTAAATAGACACACCTAAGTAGAATTATCTAGGAATGTAGAAAATACGCTGCATCCCATAAAGCTCCTTCCAGCAGGATCTGCTCTGCCTTCACTCACAGCTCTGAGCCATCTCCAGGTTTCCAGCTGAATGCTATCACACTGTCTCTTAGCAAAGCTAAGTCTCAGAATTTATATAAGTCTCATATCTTGTATCAGCATTTGGCTTAAACCTGGCCAGACAGGCAGCTCACTGGTAAACAGCTAAATAGCTGAGGTTCTGACCAGTGAGCCCAATTCTCTTTCCAGAAGGCATGTAAACACAGGGCAAAGTCAGATGTAATTAAAGTTTGGAGGGATGAATAGTAATCCATACTACTACTGTTCTGGCAAGTGACCCACAGAACCCTTTAACTTGGCGTTGGCAGTGCTGCTCCAACATCTTCACTAAGGTCCTGTTCCCTCCAAGAGTTAAGCATGCAACCCTCCTCCAGACTGCTAGTTTAGCTCTGCTGACTCCACTGTGTAGAAGTAAATATTTGGGAAAACACTGAAGGATCAAGTGTGACCCTTCAAAAACCAATCCCAGAATTGCTGTTGGCTAAGAAGGGTGGAAGAGTAGTTTGGTGTGTTTGCTTATACAGTGCACAGCATGATGGGACCTTAGGGTACAGCTGGGGCTCTGACACATCAGAGAGAATAAAGGCCAGCAACAGATTCAATGTCTTGATGATGCAGTCCTATGCAAACAGTTCTTAACAAAGACAGGATATGAGAAATTGAACTATCAACTTATTACAGCTTTATTCAGAGCTAAAAGGTGTCTCACTTGTAGAAGTCTACTATGTGACCAACGAGTATAGCAATCTTGTTAATGCTGCTACATGTAGTACAGAATGCTGGAGCCACCTTCCCCTGGGATGTATGCTGGTCTCACCCTAATGCACCAAGGAGATGTGGCATGCAAGTTTGGAGGATCAAGTGAAGAGATAAGAAGTGCAAGTCCCTATTTTTCCTGACTCTGTTGCTACTTCTTTTTCACTTTTAAAACAAAATTGCTGCTTTGCCTCATAATAGCAGTACACCGTCTGCTCATGAGAGAGAAGAAAGATATGAAGAAGACCCTCTCATATTATTCTAACAACAAAAACCACTGCTAAAACTTGTGTTCTTTATGTGTTTGTACATGCAGGGAGAGATTGGCAGAGAGATGTACATCATCAAGCAGGGTGAAGTTCAAGTCCTTGGAGGCCCTGATGGGACCAAAGTCCTGGTTACACTAAGAGCAGGAGCTGTGTTTGGGGAGATCAGGTAGGTCCATCACTATTTTTAATACCTTATTTTAGAACTTGTCAAATAATCAGTGGGTGTTTAACTTCTCTGTGGTAAGCATGACAGTGATTGTGGGAAAGCTAGAAAGTGGGTAGGATCAACAAAGAGGACACTGAGCAAGGAGATGCACGTAAAGTGAAGGAAAGTCTAAGTGAAGCGTCAGTGATTAATAGGGTAAGATCTGAGACCAGTGTTTTGATCAATGCACACAGGGATATAGAGACAAATTTCTTCTTCAGCATTTGAAAGATTTAACACATCTCCCTCTTATGCTGTCTGCAATACAGGAGGATGAAATGCATTTTATTGTCTGTGCAATAACACTAGGTGCCCTTAAATAGCAGATGGAAAAGATAAATATCAATTTACAACAAAATAGATACAAAAATCTAAAATAGCAACTAAAAATAGTTCATTTAAGAGCTGATTGAATTGCTGAAAATCAGACAACTTAATCCGAAAAAGTACTTATTTAAAAGCTTACAAGATAAGAAAAAAGTGGATAGACCAGATTTTTTGTCTGAATTTATCTAGGTAAGAACTTTTTTCTGTGGCTACAAATGGTTTTTATATTCTGTATGTACTTTCTACGCAAAATTTATTGACTCTTATGTGCTATGTTCCCAGTTATGTTCCCCAATCAAGTGCTAGTTTTTAGGCACTGCATCCCCCTACTGAGGTTAGCCCAAGGAAACTTAATGAAATAAATGTGCTTCTGTATGTGATAAACTGGATCCTTGGTTTCTTCCAGCTGCCTTTTTTTTATTGCTAATACTCTTACTCGTAGCTTTAATCTGCCTTTTAAAAAGCAACAATTTGTCCTCTAGTTGTGTCTCCCTTTATAGTAGGGAAAACATTCCTGTTTATCCAGTAATGTGCAGATGTACAGAACCTGCTTAGATCTCAAGTGGAAAACATCTGATATATCTCATAGCTACAGAACTTGCTCACTAAGTGGGAAAGTGAAATTATATCAGCTCTTTGAGAAGGTTATTTGGAAGGTATTTCTCTGTGTAACAATAAAATTACCAGAGCAAAGCTTCCAAACAAAAGGCTGTATTGTGAGTTATGCAGAAAGACTGAGAAAGAACTCATCAATAAGGGCTGAATAATGAAAAGACAGAAGAAAAACCTAAAGCAGCCCCCATATGTAACACACACATGGTTTTCAATTTTTTATTAGTCTGGTATTTGAAGTAAGAACTTTGTATTTTAAACTGAGAAATGATAACTGTTGGTTTCAAGACAAGGAAGGGATTTTTACACTTTTGATCTAACACAGGTGAGCACTTGTTTCCATGAGAACCACACAACGACCTTTAGAGATTCATTTCCCAGTACGTGTTACTCTTTACATAATTGCCAATCTGGCTAGCAAAACCCTCAGCAATGCTATAACACTACACTTCTAGTCTTGTTTTATTCATCACTGACCTAGTGCAGCAGCAAACCCAATCAGACACGTGTAATTTGCATATAAAATATCAGGCAGTGGATAAACTCAAGGAGAAAAAACACAGCAACTGGCAGACATGATGCACTAAGTATATCAGTAGAGATATGCTCTTCCTAGTGGCAAGGTGCTAGAAAATAATGAGTTTGTATTGTGTCTTTCTATATAAATTTTGTCAAGGTCTTCTGAATAGAGAATACCACAGGCAAAAGGAAAAAATATTCTTTAATGGATAACGTACTACATTTTTTAGTACATCCAGGTTTTTCTCTCACTTCATAATGGTTATAACCTGATATCAGGCTGTTTTCCTTCTAATTTCCAATTCAAGATTTGCTTGGAGAAATGTGTCAGCTTCCTTCTGACTGGTTTAGGTACATGATTTATAAGATGCTTGCTATTTATTCTCACTCTGTTCAAAATACATGTAAATTATGCTTAAAAGTCTCCAGGAGCAAAGGAATTGAAGAAAATAAAAACTGTTTATTTCAAAAAAATTCCCTGAATTATACTAGAAAGCCAGGGCAAGAATAACAATCAAACATGTCCCTTGTCAATTTCATCCTTGAAAATTATTACAGAAAGGGATTAAGTAATAGGAGTTCAAATTAACATTTTACTCTCATTGCAACTTTCCTGTATAGATAATGTCAGTTTGGGGAAGTAAAATAATTTCAGAATCAGAAGCAAACAGATTGTTGCCTTAATGAGAGCCCGTCAACAAAGACAATTCAGAACAAGAGAAATTCAGTTATAAAAACATTTTATTAGCCCAGAGAAAGTTACACTTGAAGCCAGATGTCCTCATTCATCCATTTACTGATATTTCACTAGAGCTATTTCCTATCACAAAATGTTAATTGTGGAAAAACTAAAACATTTCTTCATTTTATGTAAATTTTTGACAGGAAGATCTCTAAATGTTTGAAAAGCTGCAGCTTTCAGCTGTTTTGTAATTCTAAACTTTATATTAAAAAATTCAAACTACAGCGACTATTTAGTTTTCTGAAAGATGGCATCTTCCAGTACTTTGGTCCAGGATTTCCCTCAAAGTAGTACCTGCTGTTTTTGATGGGCTCTGCCCTTTGGAGTTTGACATCCCTCTCAGAAGCAAAATCCAGACCTACTTCCCTTTCCTGACTTACCAGTTCTCATGTGCACATAGGTGCCCAGCTCAGCCACCACAACCCTGCATGTTCAGTTGATAACACAAGCCATTCCCCAACTTCTTTTAACAGCAGCTCCCTACAGAGGTCAGTTATAAGGACAGTAGATAAGCTGAGTCATCACTTTGACAACTTTATAGCTTGAAATTCAATTTGCTACCATAAGAATTTTAAGGTTATCAACTTCTATGAACAAATTCAGTTTCACAACTGGAATAAAAAATGCTAGGCAAAAAAAGCAAATTTTATGATTAATATAGATATTGTATTACCAAGAGCCACTGCAAGGCAAATTGTTTTGAAAAAAATTGGTCATGTAACTCCACACACTAACCAAACCAGACTGAATGCTGAAGTACATTGTCCTTAGTCAAAGATGATTCTGTTTGAGTAAAGACTGCCTTACTTGTAATATTCACCTCACATCATCACCATAATGAACAAGCTGATCTCTTTTGTCTTCGTCTACCTTGATAAAATGAGCTTTCTGTTAGGAAAGCCTAAAAATGATTGTTCAATGACTTGTTGAGAAGGGATTCATCAGAGCTCAAAAGGTGTTTGCAATTTTCTTTAGCAGCTTTTCCTACTGAACAAGGAGTTTTATTCTACCTGATGAATTGTACAGAAATGTTTAAAAAGAAGACAATAAACTGCATTTTCAGCTTCAGTTCATGTATTGATTTTTGTCTTGAGTTGCAGAAAAACTTTCTGTGGGCATGTATAGCTAGCCTTGCACAGACAGTTCCAGAGGCCTCCTACTATCCTTTATGAATTAGATACATTATCTATCCGATTCAATATTTAGAAATATGTTTTATAAATACCTTTAATATTAAAACAAATATTTATATATTCTTGATTATTACTTCAGATGGTATTAATTCCTGTTTACTGGTGTACAGAATACCTTTTATTAAAAATTTTTAATTTAGATAATACTAAATGTTTTCTAAAAATATTAATTCACCGGGAAATCATTAAAGGACAGATTTTTGGGGTAGACCTTGAATACAGTGACAAAACAATTTTAGTACTAAGTGCAATGTGCAAATTCTCTTACTTATCAGCAGAGCTGAGAAGTCTCTTCAATTGCTTAGTGCAAGATGAACAATTTATTTTTATTTGGACATCTAATTTTTTCTTAGCTATCCTCCCTCTGGCCAACTGCTGCTAGCTAAAATGGTCTAATGCCTTACTTTCAAAACAAAATAACCTTGTTTTTCTGGCAGAAACATTTGTAACTCGCAGCCTGAAAGACCTTCCTAAACTGTATCATTCAATGAGACCTGCTATGTGAAAAAACCAAAAACTAGAGCCCCACAGAAGTTGCTCACTCAGGAAAAAAACCCTTGGGGGAGAATCATTCATTCACTGTAAATAATGTTGCTCTACTACTGATGCAAATAATTTTCAGCAATAAAACTTAGGAAGTTACAAGTTCACATGAGAATTAAAAGAAGTGCAGTTCAAGCTGTGGGTATCTCTTAGCAGAAATGTCTTTATGTTGCAAAACTTTTCACAGCCCTTAGCATCTACACAAGCCTGACCAACAGTGATAGTCTGCTTCCTGAGATGGAATTTCTAATCCCATCTGTAGAGGGCCTTTACAGAACACAGGATAGAACAGCCAGCTCCATAAGTGAGCTGTAAAATGACTTTAATGGAGAACCACCAGCAAAGAGATTCCTCACTAGGGCAAATACTGCTGTTACTGATGGTGTTTATTTTCATTCCAGCCTACTAGCTGCAGGTGGAGGAAATCGAAGGACCGCCAATGTGGTGGCTCACGGTTTTGCCAACCTTTTCATTCTGGACAAGAAAACACTCAATGAAATCTTGGTGAACTATCCTGACTCAGAAAAACTTCTCATGAAGAAAGCAAAGTATGTCCTAATAGCAGTTTTTAAATTGTATCATTTAGCTGCAGGATGGACAGTTGTGACTTCTAGATGATTTGCATTCCTTTCTTGGAAAAGTAACAGTTGTAAACACATTTGGTGTTAGAGGTCAGATTTGCCTGGACGTTTCTAGTTGAAAGCATGGTCTTGGAAAGAATCCCAAGGGTTGTGAAAATGTGATAAGTAGAATGAAATCCTGAATGTAGTTGCCTTCTACATTATCTTAAGGAAAAAAAAAAAAAAAAAAAAAAAACCCACAAAAAAAACCAAAACAAAAAAAAACCCAAAAAACAAAAACAAAAAAAAAGGAGATAAGGATACATACCAGGACTTCTTACATCATCAAGAAAGAAACTGCAGGACTGACATCAGTTAAGGAAGAGGTTTTCAAAGATGCAATGAAACACTTGCAATTAATTCTACAGAGATATGATTCAGTGCATCCACAGATTTGTACGCATTTCCAAAACCTTAACCAGCAATTAGGAATAGATTTAAAGTAAGACCTGACAATAACTACACAGATTGTACATTTTGTACAAAAGCATTCCAAAATGGGATTTCAAACCAAGATTGCTTTTTCACCTTGCTTTGGCTGTAGCTTGCTAGGATCACCATTTTCACAGCTTTGAAAGGGCAAAGTATTGTCAGATTTTGTCATAAAATTATGCAAAAAAAATTATGTAGTACCTTGCTATGTTGTAAAAGGTCCAAATATTTGAAACAGCTTGTCATTATTAGTGTACTTCAGCACCCCTGTTGGTCTCAACTGTTGCCTTGAATTGCTATCAAATGTTGGAACAGTACTTTGAGAATCTTAATGTCCCTGAGGAACAAGGAAACCAGACACAGAATGCGCTGACTGCTCAATTTTCAAAACCAGCATTAACAAGTAGAAAAGGGGAGCAAATGCACAGACCAATGATCCCCAGCACCAATCACTCCTGACTTTTCTCCAGCTTCTATCTAAACAGTAGTATGACCTTGTTATTCTTGTCTCTCTGTCCCACACTGTCTCTTCTGCTTTCTTGCTCACCCTAGACATATTCTGCCCATCCATTAAATTCTTCTTCCTCCAGACTGCCTTTCTCAACTATAGAGTTTAATAATCCACCTTTTGTATCTGCACTCCCATGTGAGCTCAAAGAGCTCTCTAGATATCAGACTAAAACCAGGATATCCCATTTAATTTTGAAGATATGCAGTACCTGCCCTGTGCAGGAGGTCATGTATTTTGCTTACCAGTCTAGACATCCACAAATTCTGCCAAAACCAGGCACAAAGAGGAAATCTGTGCACTGCTTTCATAAAGATTGTGGTTATGTTCAGTTTTGGAATGAAGTTACCAGTTGCTCTGCCCTGGAAGGTTTACATTATAGTTCTCTGTAGTCATCCTTTAAAGGGCTCCTTGAAATAAACTGAAAGGATTTGTTCAAGCAAGAAATTTGTTCTACTATCACCTGCCCAATAACTCCTGTATCTTTTTTGCATAATAAAGCCATGCAAGCTGTTAAAGTGTACTTTTTTAATTTATGGAATGAAATAAAAAAAACCCTGTAAACATTTCATTTCTGAAATTCTCAAAGTACAAGATGCTGGAGGAAATCGTAGTATTATGGGATTTACTGTACTTCAGACTGCAAATATAGTCCTCACTCATAAAGAGCCTTAAGTCAGGGCTTTTGCAAGGATAGAAAAGTGGTCTTGAAAACTGCACAGTAATGTAATAGAAACTGAAAGCATGGGAACCCTCTGCTTTTTACTGGTCCCATCTATCTCAGATCTTGCATCTAATCTTTACCCTCACTATTCATTCTCAGTTTTTTGTCATTATGGCTGCAAATCAGTACAGCTAAGGAGTGCTGTGAAAATCTAGTCTGCCAAAAGATTTACAGTAGTGTTTATATTGTTGGGGTGTCTTCTTCTACTGAAGAGGACCAAAAAAAAGTACCATTGTCTAACCTGACCTATGAGAGATGAGCCATGCTGGAAGTTAGTTTCATGAAGTATTTCCTCCACAATTTCCAACTGGAGCCCTTGTGGAGCACTAAATCTTCTCTGAATTTGCATCCAGAAGGCCAGATAAGAGACTGCCACCTCAGGTATATATAAGAGTCTGCCACCTCTTCTTTCCTTATAAAACCTCTTCATCTGTTTTGTGACACTTTGAGTCAGCCCTTGTTTATAATCCAGGATATTGGTAAGCAACTCCAAATGTTACCATTGCCTCCATCTCTACCAGAGCCTAGGGTAAAACCTTTATTGTTTCCAATATTGGTCTTTTCACTTGACCTGAGAACCAGTGTAAGAGCCACCAGATTTTCATGCATAAATGTGGTATTTCAGCTTTGCAGGAACTTCACTCAGTTTCACAGCACTGTTGTGTGTTCTTATCCCCTTCTTTCTCCAGGGTGCTGCTGAAGCAGAAGGGGAAACCTCCTCCAGGACCACCAGTGCAACAACCACGGGGCTTGGCCAGTCTCTTTGGGCAGAAACAGGAAACTCCAAAATTGTTTAAAGCAATGCTTGGAGGAAAAGGAAGAGAAGGCCTTGCTAAGCTGCTGCAGCTGAAGAAACAACAAGAAACTCGGGTAAAGCCACAGAAAACAGAGTAGAATCTACTGAGAGGGTTTGGGCAAACAGAGTAGATGAAAATTTAGCCTTGCTACAATCAACAGCAAAAACTCCCAGTAGCTGAGATATAACCACTTTTCCTAATCTCTGTAAACACTAATTCTAAAATTTGGCTCAGTCTTTCTCAACCTAGATTTTATGCAGACCAGAGAAAACAAAAGCAAGGAATAAAAGCAAGCAAACAAAAAACCCTCTAAGAATGTAAGGATAAATGGACTTTACAAAGGCCTCAAGGGCATCTGATCTTCTAATTTTATGTAAACAACAGTAAATACAGAAATACCCAAACACAGTAATCTGATCCAGCTGACTTGGGCACATGGCAAACATTCCAATTCAGTGTCAGATCTCTGGTTGTTGAAAATCCCGAAGACAAAATATAAAATGTAGCCCACACAGCTAAAACTGGTTAAATCTCTTAATTAATTTTGCACTTATGAGAAAACCCTTGTTTTAACTGATGAAAAATAATTCCCACATTATACTCTGTTCTCAGAAACTTTAATGTTAATAAGAACCTGCTCACTTCTACATATTTACCCAAAGGTGGCAGAATTCTTTTCTTTATAGCTGAAATAGCTGTGGTTATATTTAAGTCAAATAAAGAACTTTGCACTTTGCTCACACAAATGGCTACAACAATATGATTGGAGCAGAAATACTGCTCATTTAGTGTGCATTTGTGAACTTATGAGCAAATAGGCTTGGCCAAGGAATGGGGGCAGTGTGAAGTATGCCAAGGTTTATGTAATACTCTTTCTCCACTAGTGTAAGTACATAAAGGAAGGCAAGATCTAAGGAAAGGTTCTGTGCCCCAAAATGGGTCTGTTTCATCCCTCTGTATTAGTAAGAAGCAGGCCACAAGCGTTTCCTAGGTTTTATACTGATACTCTGATTCTGAAATTGCATTTGTCATTTAGAAAACAATTTTCAACATCTGAGTAGAAATTTACATGTTGCATACCATTAATACAGTTGTCTTGCTGTGCCTTTCCATAGCATGTACAGAATAGAGCTACTTCCTGAATTTCTTCTGCAGTATTGGAAAACATTAAACTTCTTGTTTCTAGGAAACTCAAGCTGAAACAGAGACCAAGCCTAAAGAAGAGGAGAAGAAACCTATGGAGCCCCCAGCCCCCTCTGAACCCCCTGCTCAAAAGGAAAAGCCAAAGGAAGATGCTAAGCCTGCAGTTGTGCAGAGAACAACCAGTAAGGAGTCTCTGATAATTAGTATGACACCATCCCCCAGGGCAGGAGAAGGAGAGATCCTTAAAGTTGAAATTAAAGAGAAAGAAAAGAAATAGAAAGTGCTTTGGGGTGTGTTCCCATCTATTTGTCTTGCTACATTCAGAGGGCTGGCCGGACTTTGTTTTTGGGTATAGAACATAAAAGTAGAGACTGTGTATAAGAAAAATCCACTCCAGCTCGTCTTCTTGCCCTCCTCTCCTGGCACAACTGTACAAATTATTTATGTTCTTAACCTTGACACTGAAGAGAGAACTTTTGGTGTACTAGAAATTACGGCTCAGACTGTATTGCAGAACCGCTTGTTTCTTGTTTTATCTATGCTCTCCCTTTTCTCTTACTCGGTTTGGTTCCTACTTCTCCTCTTCCCTCTTCTCTTTATCCTTGCTTTCTTACTCTTGTTCCTGTTGCTCAGTTTGCTTTCAACTTTTGTATGTATTGTTTCCTCTTTTCTCCTATGCCTTCTCATAGTTATCCTTTTCCTTGCTACAGCCCTACTGTTGCTAAGGCTCCTTATGTTTCTCTCTGTCCTTTTCTCTTCTCCCCTTATACTTCTAATCGGTGACCTGGGTTTGTGACCAGCATGACTCAGAACAGACAGCAGGTGCTATGTGTTAGGATGTTTTACCTTGGGACAGAGGGCAACATAACAAAACCATTGTCAAAAAATAAATCCTAAAATCTGCAAGAGGGAAGCAGATTATTGCCAGCCCTCTGAAAGTGTAAACATCTGCTCCAGCTGTCTCTGACTCTGGCAAGTTAACACGGGAAAAACTTAAGATAGTTCATCCTCCAGAGGTGACCTATTACTTTGGGCTGCTGATTTACTTGCTTGATCTTGTCAAGGGGTTGGGTATTCTCTCTGAAAAGTAAGCACTTGATACAGCTGTCTGAAGAACCTTAGTATCGAAACCACCTACTTAAAAAATAAAGGCTATTTTGTAAAAAGCAGGAATTACACTTTCTGGCTCCACATTGCAAAGTTGCAAGCAATGCTTCAGTTGTTCATCTCCATCATAGACTTAGACTAATGGTGCAGAGAGAAAATTGTTTCTTCCGTGTCTTAGCTACATCACACTTGTGAACTACAGCAAATTCTTTATGAGTGCCACAGTTGGGGGATACAGCCTCCCATTCAGGAGCTCCCACACTGCCAACCTTCTGCATCAACTCATCAGTCTCAGATGCAGTATTACACAAAAGCTTGAAGCTGTGTTTTAAGCTTAAGTCTTACTTTATTTTCTTCCATGGGTTTGCATCTCCTCTCTCTCTCCCAATCCCCTTTCAGCAGAGGCCAAGCCAAGAAGTGGAAAAGGCAGGCTTCACAGCTCCTTGGCTGACCAGCCAACCAAGGAAGGCACCATGCCAAAAAAACCCCACTCATTCTGCGGGCTATATATGACCCTGCAGGCTATAGACCTCTTAAAAGCCTTTCAACTTCTGTTAAAAAACCTATTTTCAACAGGCAAAACTGAAAGCCTAACCAGAATCAGTAGGAAGCTTGCCCAAGTAAAAGCTGGATGACTGAATTCCATATGTTGCATATTCCACAATCCTCTGACGTGACCAAAATCGTAATCTCTTTCAAAGAAAGTTCTGCTGCATGAGCAGTGAGGTGAAGGTTCAACTGCTTTGTGGAAAGAACCATCCTTATATGTATGCTATGTGCTACTTGATATGTAAGAAAAAATTACATCACAATAGAGGGAGAAAATTTTGTTTCATAAAGAATTATTCATCTATTGCACATCCAGGACTGTCTCAATGAAATCTCAAGATCAGAAACACTGCAGAACTGTTTCATGAATGAGACCTTCTATGAATAATAATAATCCATGAATTACAATATATAATTTCACATCCTTTTTTCTTTGAAAGAGAGCTGTCAAAGCATTATGGAAGCAGGAAAATATTTCTCATATTTTAACATTTTTATATGAACGAGTAAAGCTCACTCTCTTTGAAAAAACACTGATTCCCTTCTGCCTACACAAATGCTACCAGGTAATTTCAAACATTCTCTCTGTAGGCATATTTAAGTTCATCAATCATACACTGACATAATTACAAAGTAAAGGCTGAGACTGCAGCACCAAGTGCTTCACTGCAGTGACAGTGCAGTCAAAAATTTCTGCTTTGCTACAGCTCATAACAGCCCAGGTTTGCAGAAAAGTTTGATCTGTCTGCAAGACTACTGTTATGCACAGCTCTTGAATTCCTTAGACACAAAACAAAATAGGGGAAGTGTCAGTGCAGAAGACAGTGGCCACACATTAGTAACATCCATCTGGTTTTCTGCAACATCCTACTGTTCTATTGTTAGGGTATTTTTCTCTTCCCACAATTCCTCCATTCTTAGGGTTGGCAGGCACAAGAAGACTTCACAAATTGAAGCTGCAACTATTTGTATGGTTTTCACCAGATGGAATGATACAAGAAAGGCCCAGATGAAAGATGTAACAAATTCTTTCAGGAACTAATTCTAGGGTGTAGATTCCTGACTAGTGAAGACGCAGAATGAATTACTCTGGTGCACTTACAAGATGCAGTTTCCAGTGTCACAATTGCCTCTGTGTGGCATCACATTCCACTGCAACACTGTCTCCTGTATCTCTCAGTGTCCTAATCGAGTCCCTTAGACTTGACTACACTTGAATGTAAAGAAACTGAAGGGTAGAGTAGGATAATGTATTTGAAAATTACAAATAACCATCTCTCTATGCCTCTCTAATCAAAATGAAGACACTGTCCAGGGAAAAACGGAGTTGGAAAACATAATAATTGTATGAAATAGCATGCGTGGGAGAACTCTAATGTGGCACAGAGCATGAAAGTCACACTTAAAACTGTCCAACTTCAGAATTTCTTGCTAGAAGCCTGTTTAGGATGGTTTATGAAGAATAAACTGCAAAGTCATTACCACTAAATGGAAAGGCATTTTTCCTCTCCCTTTTGTACTTGTCAGAAATCCGTGGCATACTCACGACAGGTATCACAAAAGCAGCATTTAGTATAACACACGATACGCTGAATACAAAAGCACCACAGAACAGTATACTGAAATGATCATTTTAATGCACAGGCATGTTAAATCAGCTAACTTCATCAAAACTGAAATACATATAAAAGTACAAAATTCTGGTTACAGGCGAGCTCTCTGCTGTACATATGTATATATTATAACCAATACACGGGAAAAGCATCTGATGACAAAGACTGCCATACATCACTTCTATCACAAGGTGGTGCCAGTGACCTACGAGCACATTCACTTTACATATCTTGGACAGTATTTTGCTTTGTCACCTTCAAGCTATTAATGCACTTTTTACATATAAAAATAAAGAAAAAAATGGCAAAACAGCACAGTAACTCCCCTTCTCCTTGGATCACAATCTTCTGCATTTCTTCCCTCAGAATATCACTTCAGCCTACTCTGGAAGTTTTCAACAGGGATTAGCTCTATACCCCTAAGCTATACCAGTTCTTGCCACGATCCTGTCTGAAACATTTAGTTTACAAAGAATAGGGCACTTTGAGAACTAGGTGTCATTGATATGCTATTTAACTTCCTAAGCTTGAGGAACATGGAAGCAATTCTTTAATAAGAGATGATGAAGTCTCTACTGTAGAAACTCAGAATTTATGTATAGAATACAGACAAAACAACAGGTTTTCTTTTACATGCAGCAGATACTTAGTATAATAATACATACTAACAAATTTAAATGCACTTCCATGGCAACTTAGAATTGGTAACACAACTCAGGTGCAGCATTGTATTTTTGGCAGACAGCTCAGAGGAACTTCAGTAGTATCCTGTACTCCTATCAGTAGTACTCATCCACTACAATTAATGTAGACAAATCATTAATACTGCTTCCAGTTCTCTCTGTACACGAAGCAAGTTGCTGTGAAAAAGTTAACGTTTCCAAAATCTTACACTCTCAATTTGCAGCAGTGTGATTTAAGTTTATTATAGTAATTTCCTTGATCTCAATATTTTGAGTTGTATATCTGATATGACACTTTATTGTAATTTATACATAAAATAGCAATAGATTTTAACTACACTGATAAAAAGATGATTACAGATTTTTTTTTTACATAAGTATAAGAATTACATTTTAAAAAAAGAAAGAGCTTGGCTTAACATGAAACAAACTCTCTTCCTTAGCATTCCACTACTTGATAGCATTTAGGATCCCCTTCCACAAAGAAAAATGGAGTGGAGATAATATATCTATTAATGATCAATTGATAAATATCAACTGTCTCTAAAGCATTTGGTATATCTTGCGTAAAATAATCTCAATAGACATAGCTCTCTTTCATCCATCAATGTTTATGTGGATTCAGACTTCTGACTGATTATACATGGATTATACATGTAAAAAAAAAAAAAAAAACCTGAAAAAACCCAAGCACACTAAGCAGCTCCAGCAACTAAAAGTCAAGTACACTATGACCTGGTAAAATCTTGAGTGTCCAAGTGTGCTAAATTTAGCATTAGCCCATTCTGTTCTTACATACTACAGCCAGACCATCCACGTGAGATAAGCTGGATGTCTAACTCTAAACCACTTCAAATGTGAAACTGCAAAATTAATGTTCAAGATTGACATTTCAGAAGTGATAAATGTGACCTTTCAATCCACTTATGTTACACACAGTGACAGGATCAGAAGAGATCCTCAGCAAGCAGTATGCAGCTGGGGGTCAAGAAACCATCATTTGTCCACTAAGCAAACACAGGATTTACACTTGGTGTAAAAGATGAAGAGAAAACTCAACACAAGTAAATGAACCAGAAATTGTTTGCCCTAGAGAAATGCAGTATGATTATGGGATTAGGGCTTGAGAGATTAGACTTTCTTATGTCTTCCTAAAGGGAGAGAAAGAGGGAATATTGGGGTTTTTTGCAGGCACTTTTCATTAGTGGGCTCATGGAAAAGCAGCATGATTCAAAATGTAAATACAGGTAGCACTTTGAAGAACTGACTTTACCTCAAAATATGCAGTTGTAAATCAGAGAAAACTTTTAAACTAAAACCAGAATTCCTTCACAAAAAGCCTTTTAACTTAAAATGACTGTTTTATTGGGGGGGAGGGGGTAACCCCAAAATAAAACCCTTACCAAAATAAATCTGGAATTTCCATTTTCCAGTACACTGCACACTGGAACACATCTTACAGCCCTTACAATAGTGGCCTCAGATGCCAGTAGTATTCTTCTAAGATGTTAGAGGTTTACCTTGATTCACCCTACTTATACTACCTTAGGAGAAGGCATACTATAAAAGAATATATACTTTAATGACTTCTTTGGCTTATGCTCACACAGTCCTGAATCCCAGGCATTGCCCAAAGGCACTGAAGTGGCAAACAAGAAGCAGCTGTGCAAGGAGAGCCTTTATACTCTGTGGCACTTGTCTGAATATGAAACACCTGTGTCAAAATTTTTTTGTGGTGGCTTAATAGAAACTCTTTTTTCCCCTCTTTTCAAAATCAAATGCATCCATGTAAGTACTATCTCTCAAATCAACATCAAACCTAAACATCATTACCATTTTGGCCCTTAAAAGGCACACTTGGCCAAGTGATTTGTAGGCAAAAGCTAACAGACATTACGATACAGAGGCATGTGTACATGTACGTAGGAGTATTTTGAGAACCAAAGTCTGTAGATACAGCAAGTAAAGCAAGCACAAAGTCTCTCCTCTGCTCAGCCCATTCATTTTGCAGCAGGATTCTTAGGAGGTTGAAGTTTGTAGGTGCTGAAGTAGTTCACCACTTGCTGAGGGACTTCTGCCAGGACACACTGAGCCAGAGCTTCTTTGGGAGACTTATAAAAAAAGAACACCAAGCTTCAGTTTCCACCAACTACTAACGAAGATTCTAAGGTAAGTAATAAGCATCTACTCTAGAAGGCCAGCTTAAAGTCTGACATTTTACAGAGCACTGTACACAGTGCCTTGTGTGACAGACAGATGGAAGCTTCCCTGTCAGCTTTACCTTCTCACTCCTGTTACCCCAAATCAGATGGCTGTCTTGTGCACTGAAGTAACAGGAGCTGAGTGCACAAAGGGCTGCCATGTCTGAAGGTACATTTTGTCACATGAAATACGCAGTGCAGGTATCAGACTTCAGCCACACAAACATACTCTCACTATCTGCTGAAGATGACCCTTCAGGGACTTATCTAAATAAATCATCTGCAATCTTTTGCACCAAGTTTCATCCACAATAACTGTATTTCTGTGGAACAGCTCTTCTGCAGATACTGTTTTTATGGTAAGACTAAGAATCCATAAGAAAAAAAATCTCTTTTCTAGAAACTGAAAGCATTTGAATATATATTACACTGAGCAGACCCTAGTTAATCTACATACAAGTGCATTACTTGATAAGCATATTCTGTATTGATTTTGCTCTTTCTCATTTCAGTTTGCCTGAAATACTCTGAGATTAAACAAACCATTTATATCAAAAAGTAAAAATACAAAAGCAAGATAAGAAGTTGTAAGGAGTATTATTAACAAGTTAATACTAAGACATGAAACAAAATTAGAATATATTAGTATGGAAATAAAAAAATTGATCTTATTTGCCCATCCTGAGGAAATTTTGGTGGGTTTTATTTAAAATTATTATTTAAATTTTTATTCCAAAATTATAACACTTAAAAGTTGACTTCTATTAGACTACACATACTTTATTGGGTTTTACAGAAATTAAAAACTATCAGGACTTCATTCTTTCACCACCTTATTTTTTGTATTTACTTTTATGAAAATGAAAACTATCACCACTACTGTGGCCACACAGAGCTTCTAGTGATTTTGACCTCCCTGATTATGACTTAGCCTTGAATTTTAACACTGCACTAAATTGTGAGACTAATCCACATTCATAAATAGGCATCCACAATAAAAAGAAAAATTACCATAAGAACGAAGTCATAGTAAATTTTTCCTCACAAACGAAAAACCAGATCCATTTGTTTAATCAAGTCTGAAAGAATTTTACAAAGACCATTCAGCTGCAGCAACTAGCCAGAAATGCAGTGCTGGAACTAATAAACTGAGGGATTTGTTTGTTTTTTTTTTTTTTTAATTTGACAAAGACTTGTCTTAAGAGTACATACTGGATACACCATGATGTAGGACATCCCAGCAAGCCCAGCATACCTCCACAATATTTATGAAGCATATCAGTAAGATTACTTACATTTTGGAACTTCCTGAATGGCACAAATTGGACAATGTCTCTGACAGCTGGTTCTCCTGACGAAGACCTAAGAACTCCATCATCACCATCAAGAAACTCCATGGCGTCGAAGTCTGCTCCTCCAACACCAACAATGATAATGGACATGGGCAATTTTGAAGCATTAACTATGGCAGTTCGAGTTTGATCAAGGTCTGTTATCACACCATCCGTTATGATCAGAAGTATAAAGTATTGCTGTCAAATCAATAAACACCGTGTTGTGACAAAGAAATAGTAAACATTTAGGCATGTACACTTAGAAAAACCCACACACAGACTGCATAGTGTTGTCATTTTGGCATGTTCAATGCCCTCACTGAATTTTACAATCAAACATTTTATTTGTAGTCAGGCTTCATCTGCACAGTCTGAAGAAGCTCATTGAGGACAATCTTTAAAAAGAAGTATCTACAAACAGCTACCATCCAAAACCCCAAAGGTATCACCCTTCTTTTCTCCAAAATCCCCAGACAAACAAACCTATTGGTTAACCTATTTTCCCATTATTTGTTCTGGGATAGAAGGCAGTTTATGAGGTTTTGAAAAGGCAACACCTGTGAAACTTGTATTTGTTTTCCTTCTGGTCTATCAATACCTCTATGAAACACTATCCTTTACTTCATTCACTGTATCCTGAAAATCCTAAATCTCACCTTTTAGTGTTGAAAAACACAGCCATTTTCAAATTCTTTAACCACATTTTCTAGCTGCTTTATAAAGTTAATTACCAAGGTGTCTGAGACTATTTTGTAGTACATCAGTTATTTAATTAAGTGCCGCCTGAGTTGCTTCCACTATTCTGCTGGGCCTTCTTAAAGTTGGGATCTTAGCTTCTGTTCTGGATTGGTGCACTAAAAATGAGCTAGAAGTATCAAGTCTGGACATTATCAAATGCTTTTTGAATTCACAGTTTTCCATCACTTCATTTCAGATGATTACTGACTAGCACAAATTCAAGTCCCAAAGATACTCCAAATATTCTTAGAAGTCTCTCTTCACTACTTTCCTTCCCATTTGCTTTTATCTGCCTCCAAATAATTGTTCCTCCCTTATCTAGTTTGTTAAGGTATCACCTTTTCTCCCTGCTTTCTGCTTGTCCTTTCCCCCACTCCAGCAAGAACATCTGTAAAGCAGATGTTATGAACACAGAAAGCTATAAGCAACAGCAGCAGGATAGCACAGCACATTGGATTTATTTCTGTCTTTTCATACTTCCTCCATATTGGAAAAAAAACAGCATCAGAAGCAAAAGCCAGTCCAAAATGACTATCTTATGTATTAAATGTCAAGTTAGCAAACTGTCTTCAAAACATCCTTTCAGGCAGGAAAAATAAATCTCTTGCTTGGCATACTACATGAAATAAAAGTTAAAAAAAACCCAACAAAATCAAAACCAACAAGACGTTTGCTCCTTTCCGAAGACAGACATATATACATATATATATTTATAAATACATAAATATATTTTTTTACATCTACTAGTGAAAGACTAACAATGCCAAAGCTTACCAGCCTCATGGCATATGAAAATCCACAGCTCTTTTTCAAATTGGTTTCTACACATAATTTTACATGCAAAAATAGTAAATTTTATTTTCTGATTTTACTTGACATTGAATTCACCAGTATTTGCTGCCATCAGTGATTTAGGAATTTCTGAACTTCCCTGCATTATCAACATGACTGAATACTCAAAACTTGGTCTTCAGAACTTCTGTTTTTAATATGGTGAACAACTCATGTATAAAATTTTAATATGGAGGAGGGCACAGCTCATACAGCACCTAAACCTTTATAATACAGTTAATTATCTGCGTTGGTACCTAGGTGTCAGGAGCTATACCATCCACTTCTTCACTACTTTTGTTAATTCTCTCTTCCAGCTATCTGATGTGAAAAAAGGTCCAGTTTATTTTTTTCTCAGCTGAGGTTAAGTCGCTCTCTTAGATATAAAGGTCTAAATTAGACTTTAGCAACCATACAAACAGCAAACTGCAAGAGCTTTGAACAGAGGATACCATAAAGGTGTTGTGCACTTTTAAGTTTCTATTTCAAATCTGAAGAGTTTATTTGGTTAATTGATGAAGAGGACTGTTATATACAATCCACAAAAAAACAACTAGTTTATGTCTTGTTTTAAGAGTAACAAACATTTATTCACAAGGTAAATGGCCAGCAGTCAAATGAATCAAACAAGAAGGACAATAAAATGTAAGAAAAACATAGAATACCATAAAGAACTTACAGATGCTGTTTGCTGTTGAGTAGCTGCAGCAGCAAATCTTGCCACATGATTGATAATTGGAGAAAAATTTGTTGGCCCATATAACTTCACTTGAGGAAGACAGGCTCGATAAGCATCAACAATGCCTTGGATCCCTAGAGAAACAGAAATAATAGTAATAATGATAATAATTATAATGATAAAATAATAATAATGATATAATAATAATAATAATAATAATAATAATAATAATAATAGTATATAATTTCTTTTCACATTAGAATTAGGATATTTTGAAGCACCTGATTCTCCTAAAGCCGTATTAAATCAGTTACTTGAAGTGATGATGCAAAGATTTAAAACTAACCATGGTGGGGAAAAAAAATTATTCATGAGCAATGGAAGCTTTCAGTTTGACCAATGCTTAAGGCACATACATAACATGACTTGCCTTGTGTGAACAGAAAGGTCAAACACGCTTAAGGGTGTGAAACTGAACTACAGCAGTTCTCTTCACCAGGCAGCTTGGGTGGTTGGTAGTCTGATCAGAGAGGCCACATTGAACAGGCGTGAGCAGCACCACACTCAAACCAGACACCTCCACACCACCAGCAAAGCAGAATAAAGTGGCTTGACAGCACAGGAGAACTGTTTCCAGCCCTGTGTCCTGGCTGGTTAAACCACTTCTTTCACAAATCATTACAGAAGACAGATGCAATACTATTTCTCATAAGTAAGAAATCAGTTACAAAATCATTTCCTGCTACTAGGACTAAACTAATGTTTTTAGTTTATGAAATGACTAATCATTTCCTAGGACTTAACTAATTATTTAATTAGAACAACATGTTTCAGTTCACTTTCCCAGTGTCTTTATGCTTTCAACTTAGGCATTCTACACTCTAGATCTGATGTTACTTTCTCAGACTTACCATTACAGAACGGGTTTGATGGGTTAAAATTTATTGGGAACTCATGAGATACCTGCGAAGACACAGAAAACATAGTCAGGACTGCATATAAAATCTCCTCCTGAAGTAAGCGCTTTTGTCTGTCTTAGGTAGTGCATTCACACATTCCATTACCTGAAAGGAAGGAGGAATTTGTGCACCAAATCCAAAGGCTGGAAACATCTTATCTCTAAAGAAGAAATTTTAAAGAAAACAAAGTCAGTGCCTTCCATTAAAAGCTTCCATAGTTCAGTAAGTTTAGTTGTCAGTGCTGCCTTTCATCATTAAAAATGCTATTTAAGAGTCAAAATTAAATGGAAGCTCCCCACTGCATTTGTTTCTAGGACGAAAACCAGTCTTCAACATCAAACTGGCAAGAATGTAAGCCTTTATTTAAATCAGCACTGTTCTTTTTAAACATATCAAAAGCCCTGTTTGTCTGCAGTAAACACAAGCTTATACTTGCAATTATATGATCATGTTTTAGTTCTACAACTTAGCTCAGAAATTTCATTCCATTATATCAGCAGGCATCTTCAATCCCGCTTTAAAAAACTACCACAAATATCTATATATATATATTAAAAAAATTATCTAAATAAAAATCCAACACTTACGTATCATAATCCTGAATGACCATCCCGACAGACCAAATGGCTGTTAGGTATTCATTGACTCCGTTAGGGCTGAGGTAATGCAGAGAGTCTGGAGAGCGAGGGTCTCCGTTGGAGCCTGTAAAATCTATCCCCACCTGTCAAATGCAGTATTTTTATCTGCTTGCTCTTAAAGGTTAAATTATGCTTCTTATCCCTGGCAAAGCCAAAGTGAAAACCATGAAAGAGTAGCAAATAAGACATCTACAAATCTAACAGGCACAGTACTTGGATGCAGATTTCTTGGAATATTAACGCTCTTAAAACAATGTCATTACAAAACTCTCAAAAGTTCTGCATCTCTCCAGAAGGGCTGAAGTTACTTTCATCTGAATCACAAAATGGTTTGGCTTGGAAGAGGCCTTAAAGATCACCTCGTTCCAAACCCCCTGCCATGGGCAGGGACAGCTTTCACATGACCAGGTTGTTGAAAGCCCCATCCAACTTGGCCTTGAACACTTCCAGAGATGGGGCATCTACAGCTTCTCTGGGCATGCTGTTGGGTTTTCACTGTGTTTACTTTCAGTTACTATTCACAGCAGTTCTTCAAAATCTGGTAAATAAATTTCATTCTATATCTTGCCCCGTCCACACACACATACACACACCCCTTTCTTCTCAGAAGAACAACTAGCCAGGCTCCACAGAATCCTAGAGAGCTTTTTCTCTGACTTCAACAGGTCATCTTTGCTTTGGTGATGAAGCATGTTATTAAGGTGAATACATCTTATTGTAATTTGTGCTGCATTTGGTTCACAAATTATATTAACTTAAGGCTTCTAACCTGTATGATGACCTCTGCATGTTGAATTCAAAGAACTGTAAATTTCTCATTGGTCTCCATCCACTCAACTTAGTTAGTTCCTAATGAACATAACCAGAGGTTCAGAACCTTTTGCTAGGAGTAAAGACTATGTTTTTCTAAACAGACCAGCAGCACTCTGGCAAAATAGCTTCCTGCTCCATGCTACAGAACAAAAATGAAGTCAAAAAGAAAAAAAAAATACAATAATCAAATGAAACGCACAGCAAATCAATTCTATACTTCAACTTGTTCCAAAATTCAAAAAGTATTCATATAAATGATTTAACTTACAGTGAAATTCAGCTGACACCCACCCATGATGTAATCAAGGAATGTGCATTCTACAATGATCTAAAAATAGAAGACAGAAATTTTGAGTTTTTCAATGGTGAAAAAAAACAGCTAATATTATTGTAGCAACTTCTGAGGTTCCAGATATGTTGTCTTTACCCACAAAAAGCACTAGTTTTGCCCTATAGCTATCCCACCCACCCACTGGACCGAGGACATTTGCAACATATGCCACTATACACTCAGTGTATCAGAATCAGGCCTTTAACAAAACTAGACAGACACCAAAGCAGCTCCAAAACAACTTTCATTTATAAAGTAACACATTACAACAGAGCTTTTTACTTTGACATAAAACAGTGAATTCAGAAATGCAGTGGCTCAGAAATTACTTTAACTGGTAAGCGACCTTTCTCTTCAAGAGAAAGTGAAGTCAGTGGAGGATATGTGATTCAGCTCTCAATTTGTCTCCTTTATGAATCAGAGTCCCTTGTATATTTACTATGTCTGAAACTTTCAGACATTTTAAAGTTCCTTACAGTTTGAAGATGAAGATACAAGAAATGTGAGTTGTTATGTCTGAACAGTTAAAACCAGAATTATACCAGAATATATTACTGACCTCACAATGCTTAACACTCACAATGCCGGAGTTTTTATAGTTCTTTTTCTTCTGTCTTTTCTTTTCATTGATGCATTCAAATTCAACCTGCATGAATGCAAACAAATCCAACAAAAATACTATATCATTTATGCAACAAGTTTAATAATCCTTTATTTCAGAACTGATGCTTCCAGCTTATATTAAAAATGCAGTTAATTTCATAATCCAGCAATATTAAACCCAGCTTGCCCAATATCAGCAAGAAAAAAACCCCACATTCTCAAAACAGAAATCCTCTCTTACCCAAAAGGCTACAAATATATTTCTTTTGATAACTGTATTTCAAACAAAGAAATTCTGTACTATTCTCCCCCTGAGGATTCTGCTAGCAACTTTCTTTTTGGTAAAGACATAACAATTGAAACAAACCATCTGTGTTTCCAGAAGCCGTGGCTGGAATTATTATTAGTATTATTATTATTTGGTAAAAAGCAGCACTCAAAATATTAGAAAAGTACAGACATGAACTATTAAAAGGTTAGGAAATTGTTATAGTTCGTAAGATGAGGAAGGGTAGTATCACTTCAGAGAAAAGCCACCTAATGTAAAACAGCTGCATCATGGTGCAGTGGCGCAAATATTGAATTTTGTCATATTCACTAAAGTATACATAATAGTTATTAAGTGCCACATTTTAAAATAAAGGATTAAATAATACTTAAAAAAACCCCAAACTTTGGTCTTTTAACTGTAGTTAAATTTGGGCTGCATTCTGTCTTTGGACAATCCAGGGTTTTTTTATTTCTGTATTTTTATGATTAGCAAATTTTTTTTTGTGCTGATGGTGGGGCATTTAGATACATAGCATTAAAAACTTTAACCAACACATTAATCCTAGGAAAACAGATATACAGTGTAAATGCTGCTTCAGCCTCAACCACAATAGCAATATCAAGGTGTAGCCTAACACAACTTGGTGGTCACCTGAGGTGGCCTAGGTTTTGCTCCTTTACATGAATAAAACAGCTTATCAAGAACACACAGGCAGCTTAGACTGTGCAACACTTACAGGTGAGGACCGAGATGCTTCCTTCAGTTTTGACATTGTCGTTTGAAAACTTCCGATGAGATCATGAGACCCATCACCATCATAGTCATAGCACTCAACCTAAAATGCAGCATTACTCAGTGTTAGTAACAGAGATGGCCCTACAAATACAACAAACACTGAAATGGCAAACCTGAACATCCCAAACATTCCTGTATCTCTTACATCACAGAGTTTGTCTTGCATTGAAGTCTAAGAACTGCATAGGATTGCACTTGAAACAGATGACAAGATTGAGTAGAAGCCAATACACTGTTTTGAATCTAATCTTCCACTCAACTGAAGGAGAGACAAGAATACTAAATAGTGCCAGGTCTTACATGAGCAAGTAACATCAATTATATTGAACTATGTTTTGAGAGTGATGGGGTGCTGGAAACAGTAGGAAAACAATGTAGGGTTTTTTACATTCATCATGAATCTGAGCATTCAGCTAAAAATTTAGTCAATCAGCTATGTAAGCAGTCACAACAGTTTTAGCAACACTTTTACATTACTTCACTAATCCCCAAGGTAACAGAATTTATAAGCATATAAATTTTCAGCCCTAAAGCTAGAAACAATATTTGAATTTTCGTTTTTTAAGATTAGCAAATTTAAACAGTGGATCTGTTAAACAATGATCCACACTTTATGTATCTCAATGTCAACTAAAAATCTCTTTTCCTACAGTGAGGGTTTTAACATTAAGCTTTATTATTTAATCAATGCACCCTTTTAACAGCCCAATCTACCAAAGAAGGCAGGAGTGAAAAAACCACTTTTTTTCTTTGAAAACATGACACAACTGCCTTTCTATATAAAATGCTGTTTATCTATAAAAGCTTAGTTAATTTCATCCACTTCTGATATTTTATTTCAGTTCAGACATGCTAGCTAACTTAATCAAATCAGAGAAAAACATAATAAAGAAATGTAATAATTATGATGATAAATAGTAACAATAATAAATCAAGAGTGAAGTAGGTATATCCCCACATTACTTGGAATCAAAATTCAAACTTCAAGAAAAATCTTCAGAATACATATGGCTTAAACTGATCAGCTATTTGCATGTCCATCTTTCAAGTCTGAAAATATTGTACTTCATATTCAACAATAAATTTAGCTGGTTACTTGAGGATTTCAGTTAGAAATAAAAAACTAAAACAAACAACTTCAATGTACACTTGAGCTTCCGAAAGAAATTATCTTTCTGAAAACAAATAGCAATGTTGAAGTACAAAACATGATGTGTAGACTAGGAGTTCTACTGCACAGAACATGCCTCTATCTTGCAGTTTGCACTACTACAATATTTTGAATTCACTAATAAATAAAAAAATGCATGCACATGCACTGAACAGTACCTTAAATCATGCAAGCAACCAAAGAACCAACAGGCTAATTAATGTTCGTGGCAGATGCTATGTAAATTCTTTTGAATGCCATAAATTATGCCAATCAAATACTCAGCCAAGTGCCTCAGTAGCTGAAATTTAAAGCTGACCATTATTTCCTGACCCAATAGTTCTGATACCTGGTAGCACAGTTAATAGATGAATTTCCTTTTTATTTCCAAGACATCAAAATCTGTCTTGCTTGACATATTTGATCCATTTAAGACATTTTTAATATTTATTCCAGACAAGAGAGAAACATTTCTTTTTATTCCATAATTGCCCTCCTGGATATGCAATAGCAGTAGAGAACAATGTGATTTAGCATATTTTTCCCAGAAAAACTAAGCATGCCTGCTCCAGATGAAAGGCTCACATTTGTGACACAGGAAAACTGACTGCAAACACACTCACATGGAAAATAACCATGAATCCAGAAGATACAGGATGAACTTGGTTTGTGCACTGCTGGGCATACACAAACTAAGCCATCAAAGAGGTGAAAAGCCACTCATAGATAAATTGCTGGTTTTACTTACTATGACAAACAGCCCATTACACATGCAACCGTGTGCATATAAAAGTGTTAAAGGCATTGTTTAATCCTTCAATAGCATCCCATAATACAACTCTGCCTACATTTTAATGTTTGAAGTGATAGGTCCTGCATTTGTAAGTTAAGGCATAATCAAACTGCCTGTCTGCAAGTCTGTAACTATTCCCAGTCTATTTCCTCTGGATATAAACCTACACTTCTGAGGTACGGTTTCAAAGAACAGACTTCATTAGAATGATGATAGAACTGAGAATAACACTTGATAGATACATTTAGATCAATGGTCTATAACTTTAGTACAGATGATTACTGAAAAGGAGAAATATATTTGTAGTATATGGAGATATAAGAGCTGTCACAGCTGTTTTGGGGAAAAGGGAAGCAGAAACGAATGAGATGGAAAAAACAGAAGCAGTAAGGGAAGAAGGTTCTGGGCTGGTAAAATTGTTCATATAAATATGTATTTAAATCCATCCAGGTGCTGGTAACACCCAGATCCCTGTGGCTGTTAAGGATTTTCCACAGGACTGCCTCAAGCCATATGACTAATACCCACTTCATGCAAATCATGTTCTAAGTCTTCCTTCCCAGAGGAAGAACATCAAATATAGCGGTTTGTTGCATTCGGGTTTTCAGGTTTCTTTTTCAAATGCTAAAATACCAGGTTTCTAACATGATCATAACAGCTTATAAATGGAATTTTGATTGGCTGTTCAGCTTCAGCTCCACCCCTAAAGTGAACTCCTGAAGAAAAACATTTATAAGTTAAAGACAATTTATTCAAGACAGAATTGGAACATAGAAAACATTAAATTCCTGGTAGAACTGTCACTTCACACGTTTGGTTAACTTTCTGACAGAAAATTCAGTTTTATATGAAGGAAAAAACGTTGCTAAAACTGATATTCACAAGTTGTATCTGACCCACCTCTGTTAGCTAGTATATTAAGTGCAATTTATTTTATCAGGCAGGATATTAAAAATTTCATTGATGTTATCTGTTACTTTGTTACCAGTAACAAAGTATTACAAGATACCTCACAGAGAACAAAGCATATTCTAGCCTTTAACACGCTTCTTTCACTGTCCAGTATCTTTAACACCACCAGTATTGGCTGATGCCATGCTTGAACTGTACAATCAAAATAAGAAACTGCACTGGACATTTCAAAGACACTTGTGTTCAACTGGTTTCCCAGACTTTTCCCTGCTTCTACCACACAATGAACCACAAATACACAGTGCTTTCCCTTGTGCCCCTAAAATATGTGTGTGTAGCTGTGCCTTTCAAATAAGAAACCAGATACTTTCAATTAAATTTGGAACAAAAAACCTGCAGTAACTAGAATAATACATCTTTCCCTTGTACATATTTTAACTTTTAATGCATTAATTTATACATGCATTTAATATCCATTACCTTGATTGACTTATCCATGTCACTGTAACACAGAGAATTGAGAGAGATTTTAAAGGGCCTCCAAACAGGATTCAGGTTGTTTTTAATAACCTGTTGGAAAAAAAAAAAAGGCAGAACACCATTGTTCACAGTGGTGGAAAGTAGTCATCATAATGGGTCATACCTTCATGCCATGGTTTTTGTATGCAAAAAACAATCAACTAATGCTGTTGTCAATGCACTCCAAATCCTAATACACAGGATATAAATCAAACTACTCTTAACATGCCATTCTTCAAAAAGGGATGGTCTCTTTCAGCTCCATATTTTGCTAGACTTCATTGTCACCTACTATATCCTTCAGCTACTGCACTGCAAAAATTAATCATTATATAAATTAGATACTGGTTGTTTTCTTTTAATATGCACAAATATATACAAACACAAACATGTAAAGGCATGAGTTACCAAATATGTGTGGAAAAATATTACATTGGAATTTCTGAATACATCAGTGTTCCACAGATTGCAATTCACACCCACGTACTATTTATTTTGAAATGTCATTTATGGAAATATACTGTCAAGAAATTCATGGTGTAATGAAGTAAAAACAGTGCATGAGGATAAAAGGCCTCTCAAGCTGAACAATGAAGTGTTTTTTACAAATAACACTGAAAGATCTTCAAAATTTGTCAACTGTTATCTGTAAATATAACTGATACACCAAATAATGCTCTTACAGAAATATAGGAAACTACACATAACATGCACTACTTAATTATTAACACCTAACAACAATAATATTTCTAACACTGCAGGAGTGCTGAGAAAGAAATCTCTTTTGAAAATGAAATCAATAAAAACAGCAGTTAGAAAAAGAGGTTTTTTAAACCTGTAACACAAAGAATTAATCCACCAGATATTCCTAGGCTGAAACAACAAACTCAGGATGTATTACTGAAGCTGATGACTGAAATCATCATACACACCTTACGCAGAAGAACCACCTCATGAGAGAAACTAGAAGTCTGACAAAAAGGATTTATAGTTCTTCAATATCCATACTTCAAAATGAATATAGACACCACTTCCTATGGGCACAGCACCTCAGCTGTAACTGGGCCCTGAGCTGCCACTACAGTGAGACATTTTGAAATTACTCTTAGCCTGTCAGTTGCTGTTACAGGACCCCTACACCTCCTCCTGGGTGAAAGGCTGCTGCTGCTGAAGCACGTTTTTCCTCACTCTGCATTCTCCTTGGCTTGCCCTTGCCATGCAAGCATTCAGCACCATTACTTTCATTAATAAAGGGTACAGCCTGTTTCCTAAGAACAGCAGAGTCAGGAAAACCCAAGTCCTATCCCAGCACTGAGTAGAACTGAGAAAATGTCCCTGTGTGAGTATGCAGTTCTTTTTCAAAATATTCGTTTTCTCCTAGATTGCTGAAAGTTAAAGGAAAAAAAAGTGTTTTCTTTCCAAACAGAATGGCATATATCAAAATCAGCATAAAGAGAATAAGGTAGATTTCCCAGAAAAGTCAGTGGAAGAGATGATGCAATTTCTAACTAGTCTGCATGTCAACTCCAGGCCAGTCAATTATTTTTGTAAGGCATTGTATCTCTAGTGCTGTGACACACTGGAAATTAAATAAATGTAATCTCTTTGTTATTAACTGAAAATATCCTACCTCTGTTCTGTGAACCATCACCCAGTTTCCATCTCCAGTCTGTTTGTGGAATTCCAGATAAGGATCTGACTTTCCAAAAAAATCCTGTATTTAAATAACATGCAATTATCTCAGAACAGCCTGTAGCATGAATACCATTAAACTCTAGTTAAAACACACTTAGATTAACAAAAAGTAAATTAAGGGAATAAAAGTTTTAGGTGATAAAATGTAAGTCTGATTATTACATTACCACCTGTGAAAGAGGAAAAGAAAGTGGGGAATGTCCCTCAATTTAGGAGAAAAATGTCCACATATCAAATACCTGACAGTTCAAGCAAAATAATACTTATACCAGTAAGTACTACAGTAGATAGACAGGAACCTAAGGATTTCATTCAGTTCAAAAAAAGTAGCATTAAATCAACAGGTAAAAGTAAAAACATTTTTCTATTATTCTTCTAGTTTTGTTTTTAAAAGTTTGTTTTAAAAGTTTCAGATTTTATTTTTTAAGCAAAAATGAGAATGAATACTCAAATGTCTCCTGCTTTGAGAAGACTCTGACTTTACTGCTTTATCAAAGAAACAGCAATCACTTAAGTACCTTATTGTCCAGTTTCCTTGCTTCTAATTCAAATACAACCACTCTGTTATCCTTTACTTCTTCTGCTGTAATCTAGGTAGGCAAAGAAAATACTTAGTTTTTATTAGGAACTATGCCATTTTCTCATATTCACATCATTCCTGTGACGGGTCCATTAAAAAAGCCGCCATGTTTTCTTGCAAATGAAGCATTAAAAAATGTGGGGGGAAAGGGGAGGAGAGGAACAATTTGATTTGACATGAGGATTTCATTCCATCTAATTACCATAAATGGTGGCTCTGACAAGGATATGCCCCAAGCCCACTGGATGCCCTAATGATGTATGCAATGGGACTTATAATACAGAAGGTGGGGTGCTATTGGATGACAAAGACAGATCAGTGGAGGAAAAGAATATGCTTTACAGCACTATAAACTCACAGCATTCAAGCCACTAATTAAAAAAAATAGAAACAATTAAGGATGAATTCTGAAATCATTTATTTCTTCACTGTCTTACCGTAATGCTTCCTCTGCCAGCAGGTTTGCCATTTTTAAGTACTAATGGTTTAGTTAGAGTCCTGCTAGAAACTATCTGCCAAGACAAAATTTGAGTATCAAATATTATTAACACAACTTAATAGATTTTCAAAGGAATTAAATGAGTTAGTGATGTATTTTCATTTTAGCAATTTTTTCTTTTTTGTGAAGATGACAGCATCACATTTACTTCCCATAATCTTCTATAAATAAATAGGTAATACTTCATTCACTTCAAAATTTTAAAATACCTATGCAGATGAACACATGCAGAGCTTCAGGAGTAATAAGAATTAAAACGCCTTTTAGTAACATGATACACATTCACAAACAAAGACAATACCTTAGGTTCCAATTTCAAATTGTTCTTTAAGTTTTCCATACATACCTTTAAAATGCATGTAAGACGTACTTCATAAATGGATTCAGCAAATAGATTTATAAACACAATGTCTGTCACTCAAAAAAAAATCATTCTTTCCCTGCACAGTTTCCAGCTGATTTTATTTTACCCTATTCAGGCAATGATTCCTCAGAAGTCTGTCTATTCATTCTACAGGTCCTTAAGAATGAATGATTAATTTTTAATTGACACTGAATTTCAGTTCACAATGCCTCTATCCTTATAATGCACTCAAAATAGAAATACTTAAGACAAAGGGCAGGAAAAATCCCAAGACAACTCTTCTGAGAAGTGCCTTTGAAGGATCTATTCAAAAGAACAAGTTAAAAAGAAGCTGCCCAATTGTGATAGCATCAATAGCAGAATATGAGTGGGAAATAAAAGTAAATCTGCAGCTAGCAGAACTAGGATCATTGCTTGCATTCAGTGGAAAGCAGATTGCAAGGATAACATGGCCCTTGTGAACACTCATACGTTGTTCTATTTTTTGAATAAGAGAGCTGATTCTCTTTTTTGGGAGCATAAAAATAGGAATTTGAGAATTAGAGTAAATAAGTAGCAATTACTACAACTTTGTGCTCATTGACGGTCCACTTACTTTTAATAGCAATCCAACAGTCACCATCCTAGAGCACATTTCAGGGCATCATCTCAAGACCTTTTGTAAATAAAATGTATATACACTGAACTGGCTTGAAAAAACCAATGAAGGGCATCCTATTCAACTTAAGAGTACTCCAACCACACAAGAATATAGTGATAAATTCAAGGTAAAAGTGGCTAATGATTTTCAGTAACTTAATTCTAAGGGAAATCATCTGCATGCTTACCTGTCCCAGCGTACATTCTAATTCTCCTAAGAAGTCATCATCACTCAGATCATAGGTTTTGTTATCAATGTCATATATTCCAAACTTAAGTTTCTGAACAAGCTCAAAATAATAATCAATTAAGAATTTCTTGGCAAACCTTGGGTTCAAGGAATTCTTAACTCTTTCTGTGCGATCAACCTGAAATTAGAAAGATGCCACTAGATCTGGTATTTCACAAACTAAACAAGCAAGCAAATCAAATATCATCTTATTAAATATATAAAAGTTCTTAAAGTACAAAGGAATATCTACCTATAAATCTTTCATCAAATATAAGTTATATTACAAAATATTATATTATATATACATGTTATATTTCAAAATCCACTGCTCTAAGTTAGGGATACTTGACCGATTTTTCATCACTCCCTCTAAGGTGGGACCTATTCCTCCATAGGGAAGACCAACATAAAATCATGTATGGTCAAATCCAGGATGAGAGCCTAGTTTTGGAGTACTGTATTTGTAAAAGCACATTTAAACACTCAGAAGGCTTGGTCCACACATGGCTGAGGAACAGTGCTAAAAATCAGAGAACTGTAAGTATTTAATAGCAAATGATATTAGTGTGTTGCCCATGTAACTATTTGTTGTGGTTTGACATAGCTTGGTTTTTAGTAAAGGGAAAAATCCACATCCACTACACTATTAGAGATATAATATAACAAAAATCTATTCAGGAGTGCTGGTACAAAATTAAAATATTTTAATGAAACCATATGCTACAGTGTTTTAAAAGGTCCAACAAGTCAGAATACGTTTTTAGCAGATTTGTGAGAAGCATCAGGCTGTACCTCATACCACTGCTGACCACTTGTGTTCTGGAGAAGCACACACAGAGGGTCTGATTTGGAACCAACATCTTTATCCAAGAGATTGGTGCAGGCAATAGTCAGCTCCACCTTTGTCACACACTGTGCCGCCATTTGTTACACTAGAAAGCAGCAATAGAAATCATCATTAAAATGGACTAAAAAGCAAACAATAGGATTGTCACAATGCAGTAACTCTCTAACTGATCACAAGAAATGTTAGCTTGTAAAAAGTGATGATTTGAGGTTACAAATGCAAATTTTACAATCTATGATGCACCAACATTATAGCATTATTACTGTCACACTCTTGTCTTTTCCTCAAAGGTATAAAAATTAACTTCAAAATGTGCATATAAAAAACAAGATCTGAGAACTCTTGAGGAATCAAATGAAAAATGGGATATACCCCAAAGAAGGCATGGTGGTTTGAATCGCTGACAATAAAACTTCACAAACTTTAAATGAAATCCAAAAACCCACATAAATGCCAGTATCTTCCAACATAGATATTATTAACAATTCCATGAATAAGGAAAACACATTATATTACATACTCCTCTACCAAACCTTTGCAACAAGATGCTGAAACCATAAGCATGGCAGAATTGGAAAAGCCATTTGAGCAGGTAACAGGTGATCTTGCTTTAGTAAATCCACAAAAAAACCTGCAAATTTTAATAGTAAAGATAAACACTTTGAAGTCATGTAACAACTGAGAAATTGGGGAAACTGTTCTTTCTGAAGATCCATTTAAAAATAAAAGAGAATAACTGAAAGCATCTTTATATTTTGTCTTTAAGTACCTCCATCATTGTCCACTGGACAACGTCCACTAAGACCAGCAGGTATTACAAACCTACACAGAAACAACTTGATTACGTTATGAATCTCACACTGGCATAGCATGCACTTGCAAGCACAAGAAGGTCTGAGCACCAGATTATTTTATAAATATATGTAAAAAAACCTCCATAATTATACATTTCAAGGATAGAGTTGATCATTTCCAACAACTCCTGGGGAAGTAAATCTCTACAGTACAATCGTACTTGACTCAGAGACTAAAACTTCCAAATCTTTCCACAAGCAGCTTATCCTGGAAGCTCCCAAGCCTCTTTAGTTTCAAGTTTGCCTTCTCTCTAGTAAACCCACAGTCTAGACCAAGTATCCCTCTGAATTAATTTATCTTAAAAGCACATGAGACACCAAAGAACCACGTAGAAAAGGGATCTGCTTTTATCTGGTCAGCTCACTAGCAACATACACATTCTTATTTGAATATGAAACTACACTTAAGCCAACCTAGCTCTCTTCTGTTCACTGCATTTGTAAGACTTTTTGTGAAAAGGAATGATTTTTTTGGAGGCAAAAAGGGAAAGGAACACAGAAAAGACAAGGAACAAACTGGAAATTGGAGAAAGAAAACTTTGTGGGATCTGAGGGAATTTTCCTGAGGCTTCTTGTATTCCATTAGGGCATAATTTGTATCTGGTCTCATCTCCATTTTGCTATCTCAGTGATGGACTTTTTGGAGATTGAAATACATGTCAATTATCTATTAAAAAAAACACTCAAGCATCCACGCACATATTTTAAGAAGCATGTCAGATTCATAGAAATCCTCATGCAATTCCCAAACACCTAAATGTGATTACTTCTTTGAGTATCTTTTCGTTCCCATGACTTTATAAAGTTTAGTTCATTGTCCCTGAGGGGAAAAGAGTGAAGGTCTAAGTATTAAAATAGTTTTTAAACCAATGGTTTTTCAGCTTAGAAAGCATACCTCTTAAAAGCAGTCTGCCCCTTTTTTCCTGGTTCTCTTTATATACTGGTATTTTCCATTCCCTATTGCTTTCCTGGCTGCCAGACCGAGCTCATTAATAGTCAGTGCCTTTTCCACAGAATCCAGTGCAGACCAGTACATGACTCCTTAATGAAAAGTTTCCAGAAAAACAACTTTCTGCTGACAAAATGATGCTCTAACTCCCACTGATGCTGCAACAGCAAGTAGAAAGTGTTTGCATGAAGCTCAACAGAATTTAAACTTGAATTGAGATGGATTTTCAAGCCAGTAAAAATTTTCTTGCTTTGACTTGTCTGAAACTCCTCATTATTAGGAGTCCTTGAAAGCACTCATTTCTTTTGTTAAGGTAATTTTTCCAAAATCACTGGTAAATGGATAGCATTCAGTCAACCAAAAAATATGGTCAGCTTTTTCACAATTTTTTCTGTGTGTGAACTCACACTTATTGTACATCTCAATTACTTTCTCACATGAACAAATCAATTCTGTTATTTCCTCTCCTCCTCCACGTCACCAACTCTCCCACTATGCATCTAATGCGGGAAAAGAGCAGAATAAGAAAGAGGTGTCGTGCAAAAAGCATCTTTTAGCATACAGAAGGGAAGAATAAAAAGGCTGATTCACTTCCCTGAAATGCTCATTTGAGATATAACAACTGTGCCCATATTAGATAAAAGAGAACTTGTAACAAGGACATGCATTTATTTGTGGACACTCAAAATCCAGATAAAGAGCAAAACTTCACAAAACACAAGATGGTCCCTTAATCTCTAACATTTCCAGGTTTGAAAAATCCATGATGAAATATAATGCAAGGCATTTTTCTCAGAAGTTTTGAGACTACTAGGAGTCTATATTTGTATAATAGGTTGAAGAGGTCTGTTAACATTAATACATTTCAAGAAATAATTTTGCTGTTTTACTCAAAAAATAAGTTTCTCCATAAGACTGATAAATTTTACTGCAAATAGTTATACTGATTTTCAATAACATCATAAATTTAGTAAAATTCTTAATAGCAAGAAAAAGTCATGTCTCATTAATCCAAAGCAGTATTTAAGACAGTGAAATTTAGTAAATAAACACGAGATACTTCTCTTACAACACTGCACACCTTACAGAATTTGCAGAGGGAACACATGCTTCACATATGTGAAGTCAGGAGTCTTTCAAACAGCACTACCTGCTGGAGCTCTGCTCATGCTGCACAAATCCTCATCATCCCAAATGCATGAAAGGAAGAATTACTCCAGTTCCACCCAATTCTCCTAACTTCTAAAAGCCTGTGTTAGCTGAAAAGATCCCAAGGTTTGAGAGGTGGATGGTATGGTTTCTAAAGATGATAAACATCCTCAAGGATCAGTCACTGCCAAGTAAGCAAGCAACCTCTTCTTGAGGACTTGATCCAATACAGTCTCAGCAAAAATCAGCAAATCACTGACTTTTCAGGATGGTGAAAATAAATCAGGGCTGCACTAATGCATTACATCTTGAAATTCCATTCTACAACACATCCAGTAGGTGAGCCAAATGTAAAATATTCTAGATACATGACTGGATTACTTGAACATTTGGAATTCTGGAATAACTTTACACGGACAGATTATATTGTTCAGGCTGTGGTATGTCACCCCTGCTTCTGCATGTTTCTTTCTAGCCTTCTGATGTTTTCAAATTCCTAGAGTCAGATCCCACACACAGATCCCACACACACGTCTCTGTAAACAACAATTGTTTACATTTCTCCTTAGAGGAAGCGAGAATTGATGGACCTTTGGTTTGACCAGTGTGGTCTGAGAGGAAGTTACCTGTCAGACCAATGGTGAACAACTTCTGTAAGATATATAAATTGGAGTCTTACAATAAACTTCCTCTTTCTTCTGCCCTTCCTCGAGGAGAGGTGTCTGCGTGTGATTTACCTCATGTCGTACAGCGACGGTGGTAGGATAAGTCTTGACTGCCAGTAAGTTACAACACACAACAAGAGATTTACTTATTTAATTAGGTAGTGTTATTTAAGTAGCTGTGCTCCACATTGGTCAAATTTAATTAAAACATTTACTCTTCTCAACTTAGCAACTGTCTGCTCTCCATGCAGGGTATACCATGAAGGTAGGCAAAGCACACCAGAATGTGTGCTCAGTCATTCTTTCTATTAAAATAGCTTTTATGATTGCAAAAGCATATCAGGTTTAAAACAAAAAAGTCTGGACAGGAAAAGACTGAAAATTCCTATATATAACGTATATCTGAACTGCAGTGATGTATAGTCATAAGGGACCCTCTGCCATGTCTAAGCTGCTCAAGAGCATGATTAGGTCAACTAAGAATATTACAAGTCTTTCTGCTTGAGCTGCAATAATCAAAGCAAAAATCTAAGTCAAGGACCAGTCTTGTCCTGCAGTTTTATAGATCAGAATGCTCTTTGAATTCCAGTAATGATTCTAATGGAGGTAAGTGGTACACATCAAACAACTGAGTCATTGTCTGTTTTCCAACAGAAACTGCAAACATGGCATTCTACCTGGAAGGGAACAGATCTATTATCAGAATGATCTAACAGTGAGTGCAGTTGTGAACTGCTAGACTGTAGCAATCCTCTCCCTGCTGCAATGTCAGGGAACAGTATTGCCTTGCCCAGATAACCTTGCAGAGCATTACAATGACATGTTCCCAATTATATAGATGCATCCAGCCTGACAAGCAGAAATACCCAACTCAAAGGCATAAAGACTAATGAAGAGGGTTTGGCATCACTGTCTTTAGTCACAAGTCTCAAACCTGTTCTGATGGAAATTATTGCCGTCATTGAACATTTCCTAGTTCCTGTGAACTGCTAATGGCAATACACCAAAAATCTGTAATTTTTAGACATCTCAAGGCCCAAATGAATGCAGAAGGGCCACGTGAAACTTGCAAACAAAGTCAATTCCTGATCAGCTAATCATCTTGCCATAATACTACACTAAAGCATTTTATGTCAGCTATGTGCCAGACCGAAAAAAGACAGAAAATACCATGTCTGATGCAAGATGCTGACAATGAAATTATGACAAATATATGCCTCTTCTCACTGATAGGGCTGGTAGCAACACAATTGCTAGTGATCTTGAGCTACATGCATATAAATATATCTTTTTTAAATCTCAAGGTAATTCTTCAGTACTCGAGGAAACAGACCATCTCACAGGCAACAGACATTTCATACAAGGTTACAAAAGCTAAGACTGTTTCACAACTTAATTTCATCACTGCATTTGAAAAAATCCCCAAGAAACAGCTTCTCTAAAAATCCCACCCCCAAATTGAAACTCTGGCTCCTCTTTTCAGTTTGTTTACAGGCAATACACCTGGAAAAATTGTCCAGCTGATGTGCTGACAAGCTAAGCACCAGCAGCAGCTTGACTCATTCTGTATTTGAAGAACCACACAAAACTTTGAGTGTATGCTTTACCTTCTAATAGTATGAATACAGCTACCACTTCTTGAGTGACAGCTGTATCTGTCTTTCCAGATAGGAAGGCTCTGCAGAGGCCAGTTGCATGAGGTTCACTAATGCTAAGTACTGCATCCTGCACTTTGGTCACAATAACCCCATGCAGCACCACAGCCTTGGGAAAGACTGGCTGAAAATCTTCCCAGTGGAAAAGGTCTTGGAAGTGCTGGTCAACAGCTGGTGAACATTACAAGCCAGGATACCTTTGGGCTTCTTCCCAGCTGTAGTGGTGTGATTTCGAAACTTATTTAGGATACCTGGTTCCTCCCCTAAAGATTCCCCCCCGCCCCCTGATGTGTCAATCAGCCGTCCTTTCCCCACCCTGACCCCTGATAGGTTGTCTATCAACCCTGGAATCCCAGACGGGCATCGAGTGGTTGGCAATTTCAAACAATGCCCTCCACCCCTCAGAGGGCACTGGGCATTCCAGGTGTCCTTTGTCCTTGGAAACCCCCTCTCCCATACCTGGTTGGTGGCCTTCCTCCCCCTGCCTGCCTCCCCTTCCCCCAGGTAAAAGGACAGGGACCACTCGGCCTCGACAGAGTCACCTGAGTTCCATCATGGCTTCATCTGGACTTCCATGGGCAACAGCAGCTACTGTAGCCTCTTACAGATTTTGGCTACAATTCTGATAGATTCTGTTAGAGACTTGCGACATTCAGAGGCATGTGTGCCAGAATAAAAGCCTTGGATTAAACCCTCTATCAGAATCAACTCCTTCCTTCATCTCCGCCTTAAAACTGCTCCGTGGAAGAGAATCCTGATAGCTCCGACAGGTCTGGACTTGTCCGCAGTGCCCAGTGAGTCAAAAGTGTCTCTGTGGTCAAACACCACAGCTGCTGCTATCTGGCTCAGCCAGCAAGGCCAGGAAAGCCAGGCTCGGTCCCATCTGTGATACTGGCTAACACCAATACAGCCAGCATGTGTCAGACGGCCAAGAAGCCCAAAGGCTTCCTGGCTTGTAGCAAAACAAGAGTGGCTAGCAGGACAAAGGCAGTGATTGTCCAACTGCACTCCTCACTGGTGAGGCCACACCTCGAATCCTGTGTCCACTTCTGGCCCCCTCAACTCAGGAAGGACATTGAGGTGCTGGAGCTTGTCCAGAGGAGGGCAACAGAGCTGGTGAAGGGGCTAAAGAATAAATCATATGTCAAATGGCTGAGGGAACTGGGAGTGTTAAGCCTGGAGAAAAGGAGGCTCAGGTATGACCTTGTTGCTCTGTACAGCTCCCTGAAAGGAGGCTGTAGCCAGGTGGGGGTTGGCCTCCTCCCAAGCAACAAGTGACAGGACAAGAGGACATAACTTCAAGCTGTGCCAGGGGAGGTTCAGGTTGGACATCAGGCAGAATTTTTTCATGGAAAGTGTTGATAAGCATTGCAATGGAGTGCCCAGTGAGGTGGTGGAGCCACCACCACCAGAGATGTTCAGGAAACGTCTCATTGTGGCACTTAATGCTATAGTCTAGTCCATAAGATGGTGATAGGTCAAAGGTTGCACTTGATGATCTAGAAGGTATTTTTCAACCTAAATGACTCCATGATTCTCATATTCACTATTTAGTATGCAGGAAGAAATTAGAGCATTCTGAACTAAACAAGCAAGATTAGGCTGATAAAATCCTAATGACTACACTGCACATTTTACTGCAGATGATGCCAATCAAAAACAAAAGCTCAGATTTAAGAACTCTGAGGCATGTGCATACATGAGAATGGAAGCATGGTTTTCTGTATGGGAAATGAATCATCTATTTATAAAAGCTTTATGATACTCTATTGGATTGGTAGCACACTGGTATAACAAGTCAGACAACTATATGCAGGTTGTTGCTGTATATAAAAAGAACTATCACTAAGTTATGTTGCCAAAGAACACGTTTAGAATTCTATTTTCAAAAGAAGTCCACTGCACAGAAAATATTCATTTGACTTCTAGGACACCTAGAGAAATTTTTGCTCATAAAATTGCTTCAAAGCAGTCATTTCCAAATATCTTACTGCTGGGGTTTTTTGGCTAGGCTGTTGTTTTTTTGGGTTTTTTTTTTTTTCTGGTTTTTTTTTCTGTTTTGGTTTGGTTTTTTAATTCTGTATACATGTGTTTTTGCCCTTTAGGCACATCTTTAAGGCTTGGTTCTTCCCACATCTTCCTTACACAAATGTATTTTAGGTGATGCTTCAAGTCACGTGAGCTAAACTATAAAAGGTAATAATACACTTTTAACAAGAACAGTAAGAAATGTAGATCTCCTGACTTTAAAATTCAATTATTTTAAGCATATAGCAGCAAACCAGAGGAACACATGTTCCTTGCATATATGTTTATATGCTTTATCAGAGTATCTTTATTTTTTTTTATGTAAAACAATCTATCAACTATGCAATGTGAGTAGTATCTTAAATTGTGTGTTCTTCATTGCAATTTCTCTGTGTAGAGCCACTGACTGATTGATTACAGAATTAATAATACCCACAAGAAAAAAAAATTATCTCACTAAAACTTGCTGTACTTTACTGCAGAAACAAGATGCAAATGAACACATGCTCTAGACTAATCCTTTGTACAGTTCATTTCAAGGGATGCTGTGACTCCTCGCTGTTGCAGATACTAATTCTTAAAACTGAGTTACAGGAACTTACCACAGAGGTCTGCCTCCAGGCCTCTCAGCAAAGGCTAAAGCTTCAACCAACAGCAGCACTAAAATCTGAAATGAAAAGAAATTAAACCAAAGAACTATTATTTCTATAGCTCAATCAAAGTAAGAGACTTGAAGGCATATGGTTTGAGGAACTACAGTTCCTCTTAAAATAAATAACCTGTCCAACAGTTTTATGTGTCCATGACAGCAGCACTGTAAAGATTACTCAAGGGGAAACTCAGAGCCTTTGCTAAAGAATAATATATACTAAATAATAAAAAAGTCCAGCAAGAAAAGTCCTTCAAGATTTTAAGAACAAAGACCGATTACTGGTTTTGTCCTATTCATTAAATTCTCTTATTTTTTTAATAAGGTGACAGTGGATTAGAGTAAGTAGACCAAAATCAGTGGCTCCCAATGTTGTTTATGCTCTAACAAACCTGTGTATCCTTACACAGCTAAAGGATGACTAAGAAAAGTCCAGGAAATCAGTATTCCACAACGCTCCAGCTCATCTCAGTACAAACAGTAACAACACCACGAAACCAACAATCACAAAATTGCACTTTTCTGTAGCCCAGAGGTATTGCAAACCTTCCTGTATGCAAACCAAGAGCTCTGCAGTCAGCTGCCCTTCAGTTCTGTATCACAGCAGCTACTTGTACTCAGCACTCCCTGCGCCTGGGAGGCATCATTCATGCTCTGCATATCCACAGGCAGTGGTTCCAAAGACAGGCAGGAAGCAATCATGCTAATTCCTGGAACCATCAGATAATTGCACATATGCTAATCACCTGCCATGAGGAATTTATAGCAACCCTTCTGAGTAAGGGAAGTACCAGAAGCAAACTGACAGAACTAGCACTAACTCAGCTGCCTCCTAACCATGCCTCTGATAAAGCACTGAGTGAAAGCACACTTGATCCATCTAGATGGAATGGATCTACAGGATATAGTCTTCCTTCAACCAGAGAACAAAGTACAAAGAAAGTGGTCCAAATCAGTAAGGACTATTCCTCAAAAAGAAGCTTGGATCCAGCAACCAAGCCCTAAAATTCATCTATTCATAAATCCTTCAGACACTTAATAATGCCCTTTCAAAATGTCTGAGCAAAAGCATCTCATCTAAAGCAATATTAAAGATAAACCAAAGAAATCAAACAGAATCACAAAGTTGATGGGAAAGACCTTTAAGATTATAACAAAACTGCACCACAATTCTACTTCCTGCCTACTTGCTTGCACAAGCCATACCACACCTTCAAATGTCATGCTAGGAGGGGCCAGTATTAATCTTTGCCTAACTGATCTACGAAAAGAAGTAATTTTCTTGGGTTTAACAGGAACTAATATCTACAAATATTAAGTTGATCATATATTACTTATGTTGGCAGAGCATCCTGACATTCACAGGAAAATAAACAGGAAGGAATAGAAAGTATCTTAATCCTTAACTTTGTCCCTGAAGGTATTTCCTTTAGGAAACTGTGCAATATAAAGCATTTGTTCCTAAATCTAATTAAGGTAAAAAATAAGTATTAAATTCCATCCCAGATACGTGTACAGTTGAAATTTTAGTTTATTACCCCTAGCACTATGGCTTCCCTTTAGCATTCAATTCTGGGGAAACATTTGGCAAAAAAGAAGGCTGTACAAACACTGTGGTACCAATTCTGCTACTCCGGAACTCTGGCAGATGACATTTAATAATATCCTAGTTATTCAGCCAACCAGAAACAGATTTTTGCTTTCAATAGCTGAACCAAAAGTAGTCTAATAGGCACCTATATAATGAATCTATATAGATTAATTTTACGGCATTTAGCACAAACATACTTGTTGCAAAAACACTGCATTCTTCCTAACACCACAACAAAACCAAAAGACCTCTCTTACTCCTTGAAATCTTTCCCGATTTTTTTTTCTTCTAATGTTTTTTGGTGTCCTGCATGCACCTCAAAACACCTTTCCTCTGTGATTATATGCATATAAACTTAAAATTTAAAGCTCCAACTGAAAAGAAAGAATAGCTGGGATTAAGTTTGACTGTATTTACTTTTACTAAACAAAGTTTTTGCATTACCGCAGCAATATCTTTAACTAGAAACTTCAGCGACATAACCCTCCAGGAAAATAAATGTTAAGTGTTGGAGGCAGGGCAATGCATATTATTTAGAGGATACTTAATGTACTTTGAAGACAGAAGTATGTAAGCAAAAGTGAAGACGTTTCACGTTTTAAAACTTTTCCCTAGTGGAAGAGTAAGTTATGACAACATGAACATTATCTGTTTGTCTTGAATACATTATGCAACTAGAAAGAAAACAACCACCCACGCAACCAGCAGCTCAGAAAGAACAGCATGTGGTTTTCAGGAACGATGCTGACTCTCGACAGCCTCCTCTCCCAGAGGTAAGGGTGCTTTTCAGGGTGGCGTTTACACCGCCACAGAGATCGGCACTACGGACTCAAACCTTCAGGCCTACAGCTCTAACTTCACCGAGTTCCAGTACCAGCGGGACGGCGCACGGGGCAGCGATTCCTCGATCCCCGCAGCAGCAGCAGCAGCTGGCAGCGCACTCCCTATCCCGGCTCAGGAAGCGGGGCCGCACCTGCGGGGACGTTTCACGCCCAGAACGGCCAAGGTAGCAGCCGCCCGGAGCCCTGCCCTGCTGCCCCAGCCCCGCAGGGGTCCCACTGGACGACAAAGAGGGATTAAGAGCTCAAATCCCGCGGGTCACGGCCGGACCCCACCCTCACCTGCAGCGCGGCGCCTCCGGACCCCCGACCCGCGGCGGCCGCACCCGCGCAGCCGGACCCGCCCCGCCCCGCCCCGAGCGCAGGCGCAGAGCCCCCGGGCACCCCCCTCGGCCGGGCCGGGCGGCCGCTCGGGCTCGGTATCGCTCCGGGCCTGGCCAAAGCAGCAATGTCGCCGGCCCCCCTGGCACGGCGGGCTGGTCCGGCCGAACGCGGCGGCTCATGCTTGCCCATCGTGTGCTACCCGAGCCCGGGCAGGGCCCCGTGATGCGACAGGAGGCGGCTCCTCCGAAGCAGGCGGGGGGCATAGTG
>CM031858.1:126838709-126983068 GCA_018697195.1 Certhia americana | reverse complement strand
CGATTACTGTTTTGGTCCTATTCATTTAAATTCTCCTTATTTTTTTTAATAGGTTGACAGTGGATAGAGTAAGTAATACCAAAATCATTGGCTCCCAATGTTGTTTATGCTCTAACAACCTTGGTATCGCTTACCAGACTCAAAGGATGACTAAGAAAAAGTCCAGGAAATCAGTATTCACACGCTCCGGGCGCCTCATGCTCAGTACAACAGTAACAACACCACGAAACCAACAATCACACAAAATTGGCACTTTTCTGTAGCCCAGAGGTATATTGCAAACCTCCTGTACGCAAACCAGAGCTCTGCAGTCAATCACTTCCCTTCAATTCTGTATACAGCAGCTACTTTTACCAGCACTCCTGCGCCTGGGAGGCATCATTCATGCTCTGCATATCCCACATGCAGTGGTTCCAAAGACAGGCAGGAAGCAATCATAGCTAATTCTGACCATCAGATAATTGCACATATGCAATCACCTGCCATGAAATGGAATTTATAGCAACCTTCTGATAAGGGAAGTACCAGAAAGCAAACTGACAGAACTAGCACTAACGCAGCTGCCTGCCTAACGCATGGGGGGGCCCCCCCCCCCCCCCTTTTCTGATAAAGTCACGAGTGAAAATCACACTTGATCCATCTAGATGGCAATGGATCTACAGGATATATCCTTTCCTTTCAACCAGAGACAAAGTACAAAGAAAGTGGTCCAAATCATTAGGACTATTCCTCAAAAAAGAAGCCTTGGCTCCAGCAACCAGCCTAAAATTCATCTATTCATAAATCCTTCAGGCACTTAATAATGCCCCTTATCAAAATGTCTGGAGCACAAGCATCTCTCTCAAGCAATATTAAGATAAACCAAGAAATCAACAGAATCCAAAGTTGATGGAAAAGACATTTAAGATTATAACAAAACTGCACCACATTCTACTTCCTGCCTCTTGCTGCACAAGCCATACCACCCTTTCAATTTCATGCTAGTGAGGGCCCAAGTAGGAATCTTTGACCAACTGATCTACCAAAAAAGTATTTTTCTTGTTTAACGGAACTATATCTACAAATATTAAAGTTTGATCATATATTACTTATGTTGCAGATCATCCTGACATTCACAGGAAATGAACAGGAAAGGAATTAAAGTATCTTATCCTTAACTTTGTCCCTGAAGGTATTCCTTTAGGAACTGTGCAATTATAAAGCATTTCGTTCCTAAATCTAATTAAGGTAAAAATAAGTAATTAAAATTCATCCCAGATACGTGACAGTTGAAATTTTAGTTTATTACCCCTAGCAAACTGTGGCTTCCCTTTAGCATTCAATTCTGAGAACCATTTGTCAAAAAAGAAGGCTGTACAAACACTGTGGTACAATTCTGCTACTCCGAACTCTGGCAGATGACATTTAATAAATATCCTAGTTATTCAGACCAACCCGAAACAGGTTTTGCTTCAAATAGCTGAACCAAAAGTAGTCTAATAGCACCTATCTAATGAATCTATAATAGATTAATTTTACGGCATTTTAGCAACAAACATACTTGTTGCACAAACACTGCATTCTTCCTAACACCACAATCAACAAAAGACCTCTCTTACTCCTTGAATCTTTCCGATTTTTTTTTTTCTTCTAATGTTTTTTGGTGTCCTGCATGCACCTCAAAACACCTTTCCTGTGATTATATGCATATAAACTTAAAATTTAAAGCTTCCAACTGAAAGAAAGAATAGCTGGGATTAAGTTGACTGTTTACTTTTACTAAACAAAGTTGTTGCATTACCGCAGCGTACTATCAATTTAACTAGAACAACTTCAGCGACATAACCCTCCAGGAAAATTAAATGTTAATCGTGTTGGAGGGCAGGGCAATGCATATATATTTATAGTATTATGTACTTGAAGACAGAAGTACGTACGACAAAAGTGAAGACGTTTCACGTTTTTAAACTTTCCCTATGAAGAGTTAGTATGACCACATGAACAGTTATCTGTTACTCTTGAATACATTATGCAACTGAAAGAAAAACCACCCACGCAACCAGGCAGCTCAGAAACAGAACAGCGTGTGGTTTGCAGGACGATGCTGACTCTCGACAGCCTCACTCTCCCAGAGAAGGGACGCTTTTCATGGTGGCGTTTACACCGCCACAGGAGATCGGGCACTACGGACTCAACCTTCAAGGCCCTCCAGCTCTAACTTGCACCGGAGTTCCAGTACCAGCGGGACTGCGCACGGGGCAGCGATTACCTCGATCCCCGCAGCGCAGCACAGCTGGCAGCGCACTCCCTATCCCGGCTCAGGAAGCGGGTCCGCACCTGCGGGTACCCGGTTTCACGCCAAGACGGCAAGGTAGCAGCCGCCCGGAGCCACTGCCCTGCTAGCCCCAGCCCCGCAGGGGTCCCACTGGACGACAAGAGGGATTACGAGGCTCAAATCCCGCGGGTCACGGCCGGACCCCACCCTCCCTGCATCGCGGCGCCTCCGCCCCCACGACCCCCCCGGCGGGCGGCCCGCACCGCGCAGCCGGACCCGCCCAACGCCCCGCACCGCCACCCGAGCGCAGGCCGCCGACCCCCGGGCACCCCCTCGGAGCCGGGCCGGGCGGCCGCTCGGCTCGGTATCGCTCCGGGCCTGGCCGCGCAATGTCCGGCCCCCGGCACGGCGGGCTGGCCGGCCGAACGGGCGGCTCTTGCCCTCGTGATGCTCCCGAGCCGGGCAGGGCGTGGGGCGGAGCGGCTCCTCCGTCAGGCGGGGGGCGGTGCTGCGGTGGCGATGGCGGCGCCTGAATGGCGGCGGCTGGTCGCGGCCCTTCCTCCGGGCCCCCGCCAGGCTGGGGCCCAGCGCTCCGGCGAGAGGGCGAGGGGCGGCCCCTGCGGCCGGGGCGGCCGGGCACTCAGGTAGCCGGGGCTCCGCTCGTTGTGGGGAAACACTGCCGCTTCCAGGGACTACTTGGAATTTGCTGCCCGGGGCGTTGGGGAGTCCACCGGCCCTGTCGTGTTTAGGGAGGACTGGACGCGGCTCTTAGTGCCACGCTGGATTTGACGCGGTGGGGTTCGGTCGTAGGTTGGACTCGGTGGTCTCAGAGGTCTCTTCCAGCCTATTACCTCTGTTTCCCAGGGGTGTGGCCGCCGCTCGCCCCCGTGCCGGCATGAGGGAGGCGGGAGGAGGCTCTGGCATCGCGGGGAGCTGGTTGGTTTGTGCGAAAACTGAGCCCTAGGCTCGTTTGAGCAGTGCGGATTTGATTTTTGCTTCTAACCTTGTGTCGGCTCCGTACTTACGGTTTAGGTTCAGTCTAGTGCTCTGTTCGTGTTTTCAGGCGTAATCGTGAGCTTCTGTTAAATATGCTTCAAATACTCGCTCGATGAAGTGTCTTATGAGGGTTTTTTAACATTTTAAAGTCTTTTATTTTGCTCAGAATCTGAAATATAACCGGTGATACTGACAAGAAAAACCTTTTTTAACTCGGAGCGATCATGTTCATTAATACCTATTTTATGTTCCTACACAGGTGCTTAAAAAAACCCTTCAGAGGGGGGTTGTACTTTCAACAGGGTCCTTTTTGGTATATGAAGCTCATAAGCTGATTTCTGGCTTTGCTGAGGTTCATGCAAGCTTCAAAGGTAATATTTTCAAATTTTGAAGTATTTTGGTTATTCCAATGTGAAACTTAAAATTTTTTATGCCAGAATTATAGAGGAAAATGGTATCGTGCTTTTGATTCTTTCCATTAGGACTGCATGTAGTGTCATTTTGTGATAGGATGCTTTTGATTTAGTTATGGGTGGTGAAGTAGCATTTCAACAAGTGATTATTTCAGGTGTGACCGAAAGCAGATTAGTAGCTCATCCTGCCAGGGGTAGAACACATGCACAGGGTGGATTATAATTAATTTATTGCCCAATCTGTAATTGCCACTTACTGGAAAGATACGGGTCTGTTAGGAATGCAGACCAAAACTTAATCTATTTCTAGAAATTGTAGCTAGTTCAAGTTTTCAATATGATTGCTCTGTGATTTCTGTTTAATTTAGTTGATCAGCACCAAGATAGCACTTCATATGAAATTGAGAAATGTCTTCTATTTCTGTAACACTAAAAAGGGGGAATCAAAGCTTTGTTTTACCTACTAGAAAACAATTTAACAAGTGGTAAAATGTTTTTTTCATATCCCTTGAAAAAGAACAGTGTCACTGTGGAAATGACAGTAACAGTATCTTAAAAGGGGATATTGATGCAGACTTAAAACTTGTCTGTCTAAATAAGGATTTTCAGAGTAAGCCTGAGTGAAAGGAGAACGAGCCTAAACTGGATGCATGCTCACTGAATAGTTGAGGTAGCTGCCAGTTCTGGTAAGCTGTTTCTCTGTGTCTCAAAAGAAGAACAGCTTAGATGTTTATGCAAATAGAAATAAAAATAACAATAATAAATTTTTGAATGGATAAGGAGCTGTTTCACATGCTGTAGCAGAAGGAGTATCAGTGAGTAGATTTGAAATAGCTACTCAGTTCACAATTAAGAAATAATAATAATAATGAGCAATAAAGAATTCATAATTTCTCATGAGGAACATAAATAACACTGCTTAGTTGCCTTTGGTCTTTTCAGTGCTCCCACATGAATCTGACATTTACAATGCCAAGAAAAGCAATGCTAATTGGCTTTTTATACGAGACATGTAATAAATATGGTGAAAATAAGGGTAAAATAGAAGTACCTAAAAAAATACTCTAAAGTAATAAAATTATAATAATTTGCATAAAAAACCTTGTGGGAAATGCATTCAGAAGTTTTGAGTTCTGAGGATTTAGTCATTAGATGTGTTAGTAGTGTTCAGGTCAGTAAGCAAACATAACTGTTTAGTGAAGATCATACTGAAGATGTACCATGAAGCTCATTTTGGACACTAAAATCCAAAGTCCACATAGACCATTATCTTATCTTTGAAAGAGTTGAAAGAAGGCATGTAGAAAAACAAGGTTAAAATTTATCCAGATTGCATTGATTTATATTCTAGGATCTTTGTAAGCTGAAGAGGAGGCTTTTGTGTTCAGTAGCCTTCAATGTTTTTCTTCTTCCATAAGGAAAACTGTGCTGACTTTAAGCTTGGCTACCATATTTAGTAGGTACCTTGAAAAAGGAAATCTTTTAAACATGATTTTTTTGTTTTGACATCTAAGTTTGATCATGGACCCAGGAGTGATACTAAAGAGACAATAAGCATAGGTAAAAGGTCTGTAAAAAATTAGACAAAGCATTTGACTGAAAAGAGAATTTTTTTATGCTTTAATGGTGGCACGAGAGTAAACGTAAGTTTGTTCTTCTCCTGTACAGTTACATACATCAACAAAATTACCTATCTGCTTTCCTTTGGGTATTTTTCCTTCTATTTCCATCTTTTTTCATGCTATAATCCTCTGTAGGGTGGTGTTTGATAGTTCTGTTTCCTGTGTGCTGTTCCAAGTGCTTTATATATTTCCAATTTATTTATATATTATTATATTTATATATTGTTATATTCATCCTGTTGGAGAAATTATATTCCCCCACCACTATTGTGTTTCAGAGTATTTTTTAGAAAAAGAAGGTATCATAAAAATAATGGTATTTAGTTCATAAATTGATACTCTAGAAAGCCAATTCTGATTTTCAAAATCATTTTTGCTATTAACATCTTGAATACACAGGAGTTTTGGTAAATTAATTGTATTTTTGGGGTTGTATTTGGGAAAATCTTAAGGACTTCAGTCAGAAAACCTTTAAGAAACATTTTGTTTTGGCTTGTGAGTAAATAGGCACACTCAAACTGCAGTAATGTTCTGGTAAAACTGTGGAGCCATATTGAGAATGAAGAATATTTTTAAAAGTTGGGGTTTTTTTATTGTTACTGTGAGATTTAAATTCTCTACATACACTAATGAAGGGGCTTTTTTCCTCTCAAATCTCTACTGTACTTTCTCTCCTGGTCTGTTTTCCATACATTTTTTTCTTTTCTGCCATTTTGTGATGCCATAGGATCACAAGTTAAAAAATAACTTACTTGTAGTAGTCTGATGCACTGAAAAAGACACTTTGGAATGTTAAATCTGTCCAGCAACCAAAGCTGTCTTGCTGAAAGCTGTTGTTGTTTCACTGGAGAGGCACCGATTGTCATCCTCACTGTGCATTGTACATATTGCTTACTCGACCCTGCTGTGCTTGTAAGTTTGAAATGATGGCCTAAAAATGACCTATGTAATTTTCAGCTAGGTTGTCTTGCTTTAAAATGTTTTGGTTTTGATGCTAATGTCTTAACTAACTATAATTTGTTCTTCTGTTCCCACAATTTTAATTTCTTCATAAGTGGAAGATGTGATAGAGCAAGCAGACTACCTGTATGGGAGTGGAGAAACTGAAAAGCTGTATCAGTTGCTGGTTCAGCATAAAAATAGGTACTTCACTGCCTTGGGACATTACTATGCTTTCTTTTCTGTGCACTTCTGTATCAGTTTTTCAACTAATATTCTCATTGCTGGAGAACCTATTTTTCACCCTTACGTAAGTAGGAAAGAAGAACTTGTGATCTTTTTCCTCCTAATGGAAAAATGAATGAAGAAAGAACTGTTAGTTGCAGAAGGTCAGGGTTAACCCTCAAGTTTTTCAGTCATGGTTGTTTGTTTTGTTACTCTAAGAATCCCTTAAAATACACTGTGAAATTCTGAAAGACTCTAAAGTCTTTATTAAATTAGTAAGCCAGTGGTAGTTAACTAAATTTTAATGAAGTGTAAGCAGTGTACCATAACAGTATGTTAACAAAATAAAACTTAAGATCCTTTAGCTTTGACTATAACCTACTATACACCCTTTGATAAAGCAGTAGAAATAAATACATAAATGTACAGGTTTATGTATTGATGATATGACTAATCTGTGGGGGTTTTTCCCTGGTTTTCTAGGAAGAATTTAATAATTTAAGTACAATTAGAGGAAAAAAAGATTCATAATGATTTAAATATTCCAAGTAAATGTCAATACAAATCAGTGGAGTGATGGAAAAAATCCCATCTAGCTAAGAACAGAGTAGCCCTCCTTTTGCTTCTGGTGTTTTTAGTGGTACCATTGGTGTTTCTTAAATCTGTATCTTTTTTTTGAGAAAACAAAAACCTTTCCTGCAGATGATTTTGCTCTGCAGACCAGAATGACACAACAAAGGTATTGTTAGACAGTCTGTAATAGTAGGTTTTCATTTGCTCTTTGTTACCTGGGGGTTGTACATAGCATATCATGATAGATGGTTCACAGTTGTCCTATCACCCACTTGAGATACACTTCAAAAGACTCCTTTTTTGCTTTATTTCCCTGATTGCTTTAAAATATCAGTGTTTCTTTTCTTAACCAGTGATGATGCAGAGTTGTTATGGCGGCTGGCACGGTCATCGCGGGATCTGGCTCAGCTTGGCAGTACTTCTGCTGAGGAGAAGAGACAACTGACGTATGACTCCCTTGAGTATGCAAAAAAGGCACTTGAAAAAAATGAATCAAATTCTGCAGCACACAAGGTGAGCCATGCAAAATAACTGAAGTCTTGTTTGTTGATTTCTGCTTGCAGAAAACAGAACAAATGTCATTGTGCTGTTTTAGGAAACTTCAGCAACATTTAACTTTTCAGTTGAGAACGAATGAGACTTCTAGTTCTTCCTAATGTTTTTGGAAGATCTGAGTTTAGACTTTTCCAGGTAAACTTCCTATAGGGAAGCAGAAACATTCAGTGTGTGCAGGACCATGGAAAGAAGTGACTGATCAGGGTGATTACAGCTGATGTAATCGGCTCCTTCTGCCCGATGTAGCCTTAAAAATATTGTACATCCCACATTCAGCTTGCCTTCTCTGGGCTCTGTAGAGTTTCACTGGAAATGTTTCAGGGCCTGGCTGCATTCTGACTTTTTTTGTTGTTTGTTTTGTTTTTTGGTGTTTTTTTGTTTTGTTTTGTTTTGGTGCTGCTTTTCTCACAGGCAAAGAAGTAGCAAATTGTAATCACTTGCCTTGGTGTCTTGGACGTGGATTCCCTTCACACATACAGACCAGCAGCTTGCTCTGCTGTTGATGAGCTGTTTACAACAAATGCTTACTACTTGTTATCGTTTGTAGTGGTGGCAGCTGTTCTGGTTGTAAGTTTTTTAAAATGTACTGTTAATGTAGTGCTAAATGTTTTGTTTTTTGAATTACAGTGGTATGGAATTTGCCTCAGTGATGTTGGAGACTATGAAGGAATCAAGACTAAAATTGGAAACGCTATTATCATCAAAGAGCATTTCCAGGTAATGCAGTTTTTTGCAAATTATAAGATTAATGTGTCCAGTGTCTAGATTGTGTGACAGCTGGTAACTAATTTTTGCTGAAATATTGAAAGCATACTTCTGTTCAGAGTTCCTAGTAGCACTTAGTTTTTTGGGTTACTGTGACATGTTCTCCAGAAATGCTCCAGAAACAAGGAGTACAAATTCTGTCCTGCAGTAAACCAAGTCACTCTAGAAGGGAACCTTGAAGTAGCTGAAGTGCTTTAGACAGCTCTTAGGTCAATTGTAACTGTGGTATGGAGAAATGGCAGTGTGGCTGTCCTTTTAACTGTGGGTTATGTAACAGTAAAGGACAAATATTGGAGAAGATAGAGAACTACTGATTTTTTATCACCAGAGGTTATACAAAAATCTGAACATGCTAAGTTTCAAATGCAGCTTTTAATAACCTACTATAGAGAAGTGCTTAGACATCTGTCAGTGTCATCAGAGTTTTGGTGGTGAGTTTTGATTAAGTTGTGTACTAAATAAATAGTGTGTCGCCTTGAAATTCTACACGCCACAGTCTGGTTTAATCAACAGTAGGATAACAAGTCTATTTTTAAATGTATTTTAATCCATGTGTCAGAACAACTTCTTTACATATTGTGTTGGTTTTTTCCTCCCCTCACCAGAGAGCCGTTGAACTGAATCCAAAAGATGCTACAACAATTCATCTTATCGGGATTTGGTAAGGTGTATTTTCAAACTAAAGTTAGCACATAGCACCGAAAAATGCAAGAGCATAAAATAACTTGCATGAATTGCAGAACTGCTTGGAATAATTTAGAATGTACTTGTATTTGATGCAAACATGAAAACATACTGAGCAGATACAGGACATCATGCCTTGAAAAAGACTAGCTGTTAATTCTTATGCAGTTGAAAAGGATGAAAAATAATTATTCATTTAATTTATTTGTATGGAACTATTAGAAAATCCTTTTGCAGATGTTAAGTTTGCTTCATAGAATCTATAGTGGACATCAGTGATAGCAAGCAGTAGCTCATTTTGTTCTGGAGTATGAATGGAATCAAAACTCAGCACTGAGTTTATGTTGAATTTCAATGATGGCTGCAACTTAATACAATCCCTGAAAAGCTATCAAAAAATGAGATGATTCCTAAAATATTTCTGTTACTATCTGTCAGGGTACAGTATTTTGAAAGTTACATTAAATAAAGGGAGCTTATAAATGCATATGTATTAACCAAAAATCATTGAAATTGAATTTACTGCTCAGTGAAAATGATACTAAGAATTACTGTTACATAGCAGGCAAATGGGACTGGAAATAAAACTTTCCATACTAACCAGGGTATTCTATGCAAGTGGTGTGATGGAAAGCAACATCATTTATGTGTTAGTGAGAGACTCCAGACAGCACTTTTGGTTATTTGTCTGAAAAAGACCAAATTAAATTGTTTTCCTGAAGATCTCTATTGTCAGATTGAGAGATTGAAAAGAAAGGAAGGCACCATATTTTCAGCTTAAAAAAATACTAAAATCCACAGTCAATTTTTCTATGGTTTTTTTTGGATCCTGAGTATCAAAGAAAATGGTAATCTACTGCTCTGGAGTTTTTTTACTAGTTCAGAAACTTTGTTTTTTCAGCATACACCATTCATTCCCATGTGATCTAACAACTGCAATAGTCCAGATTTTTAAGCAGAAGTATATGTTACCAACTGACGAAGCCTCAAAGTCTGTTTTGAGATAGGAAGCTTCTTCTGGAAAACAATTCAGACATTGTTCCCAAGGAAAATTAGAAAAGATGATCAGAAATGTTAGATTAATACTGGTTTTGTCTCTAAAATATTCCCATGTTGTATATTTAAATGTATTCATTACTGAATTCCAGAGCCATCTTGATCTGAAACTGGCTTTTACTGTCAGACAGTTCTTCAGTATTTTTCACTTTTCTCTTTCTAATCTGACCTGGACTGAATCTCTTTCTGAGGAGACACATCTAATGACAGAATTTCAACTCCAGCTGTGTATTCCATGTCTTGCACCCCTCTCCTCCAAACATTTGCAGTTACTAATTTTTCACGAACTCCTCTAGAATGCTCTGTTTCATACAGTGAATAACAATTATAATCTCATTGTGGGAGGCTGCTAAAGTGAATATCATTGTTTAATGTTTGCACTCAGAATGTTCTGTGCACTTGAAATGCTTCAATAAAAATGTTGAATAAAAATTAATCCTTCCAGCACCAATAAGATAGGTGACTGATTGATTGATTACACCTGTTATTTAGTGGATAGTAAAACAGCATGGCATGGCTTAGCCTAGAGCACAGTGGTTTGATTCTTGAATTTATTTTCATTCTTATAGATCAGTCTCAGGAATGTACTGCAGATCTACTTTATATTAATAATTGAGAAAAGCAAACTAGTGTTGAGGTAAGGCAATGACATTACTCAGTTGTGCTGTTTTTGCAAATACATTAGAATAAAATACACTTAAATCATTAAAATCATTCAAGCTCGAAATCTTAGTAATCATACTTAGTAATTTCCTAGTTTTAGCTAATGTAGTTAGTTCCCAGTAAAATACACACCAAAACTTCTTTAATAGCAGCTTCAGACACCTTGCTAGTTTCTTTTACAGATGAAAGAACAGGCTTATAGAACTTGCAGTGTCTGCAGTTTTGACTCTTGGAATGAACAATTAGGACATCCAGTTTTTATGTCCAATTATGGACAATTTATGTCCAACAATTATGAGACTGTTGCACAAAAATGAGAGAAATGTGAAGGGTAGATATAAACGTTTCTTTTTGCTTCAGGTGTTACTCCTTTGCTGAGATGCCATGGTACCAAAGAAAAATAGCTGCAACACTGTTTGCCACACCACCAACCTCCACTTTTCAAGAGGTACTATATGAAAATGTTTCACTTATTATTAGTCCTGCCACAAAGCTGATGATATACTTTTTCCTTATTTTCCTGACAAAGCTGTCCTCTGATTATGAAATAAGCATGGATTTGTGAGTTTACAACTGTCAATAATAAAATGAGAATATTACAAGAGAGAGGGGTATCTAAAAACATGAAAAGCTTTAATTTTCTTCAGCTGTAGCACACACAGAATAGTGTGAATAATTTTGTGTAGTTTTTGCATGAGAAAATAATATCTGTAACTTAGTTTGTATTTACTGTTGTGCTCTGTTGCAGATAACTGTCTGTACTAGTCCAGTGCTGATGATTTATATGGTGGTGTTATGCCATGTGCTTATTTGCTAGTTCTAATAGAATTTGTCCCCTTATATTAAATGCAAAAAGCAACAACTTGCTTTGTTATGTAAGATGAACAAATTAGTTTCAGTCTCTGGCCCATGGTGTGGTTTTTTTTCAGTTGAAAGTACTTTTGTTCCTCTTCTCTATGAAGATTCCTGATGTCATACACCCTAAAACATACTATCCAGATGTTTATCCTTTAAACCCGTGTGTCTAAAACTGTGTTTAAACCAGTGTGCATCCTATTTTAACACCCATACATATATGGATGTGTGACAATTAAATTTGTAATAGAAAAGTTTGGTGCAACTATTTTAATCTAGTTAAAGTTTAGTGCAATTTTGTTTGGTTTGTCCTCTTAAAAGTGGGGGACGCAAGAGTCACTAGCAAGTAATTGTGGCAGGCTGCTTGACTGAAAGCCGTTTATACACAGAAAACAATTTAAGAGTTGATTGAAAAAGAAATAAAACTTTTTAATGGAATGTCAGGCTTGTAAAGTTCGCTGAAAAGCCACTCTAAAAAGAATACAAAGTGTCAGCCAGGATTTCAAATACTGCCAGAATAATGCCAGTCCCAGCATTCAGTTCTGTAGAACTTGAACTCGCTGAAGAAGCAAACCTGTACTGGTAAGATATCTGCAGTTTTAGTACAAAATCTGTTTTGTAGATATGTCCACACTTTCAAGTTCTGTGAGAGCTTTTTCTCTCTAATTACCACTGTTAGGAAAAGGTAGGGATAAACTAGGAAAAGGATTCCCATGTGCTGGATAGGAAACTTTTTGAAAATGTGTGGCTATCACAGATGTTTATCCTCATATAAGAGGTTACTAACTGGTGCTCTGTGGGAGTCAGTTCTCTCTCAAATATTTATTAATGACTTGAATCATAAGACTTGATTCATCTATTAAATTTATACATGAGAAATGGATGGAGGAAATTGCACATGTGCTGGATAGTACAAACAAAATTCAGAATTTGTCTTGACAAGTTGAATTGGAAAAACACAATCCAGTTTGAATCCAGGAACAAATACAAGGTACTACACTTATGGAAAAAGTGGTGGGGGTAGTTGGGTAAGTACTAGTTCTTTTGAGATCATGTCAAATCTAATTGTACTTTGAATGAGAACCATCAGTAGCATGCTGAATTAATAAAAATAAGATCATGGACAGGAACTGCTTCTTCAGGTATGTGCATAAGACTTTAGTTTGACTATTGTGTTGAGTTTATTCTCCACTTTAAAGAATACAACTTTTTCTTTTACAGGCTCTTCGTTACTTTCACATGGCAGAAGAAGGTAAGACTTGTGGCTTGTTTTGACTGAAAAATGCCTTTTAGGATTGATGACTTACAGTAAACCTCTAGCTGTCAGTATTACCTTAATAACTGTAGCCACCAAACCCAAAAACAGTAGCATATGATCAGCTGATAAATGTAGCGTGCAGGTCAGCACACTGGGCTTTTACATTGGAACATTTTATCAGAGACACTTAAAAATACGTTACACATACTTACTAAAGTATGTTACTCACCTAGTATAGATCACTTACAGTGTAAGTGAAGATTTTTTCAGAGTAAATACTAAAGTGAATTTTGTACCTTCCTGAGATTAAAGTACTCTTCCCTAAAGAATTCAACAGGAGCGCAGGGAGGCAGAAGAAATAAGAAAAGGGAATTCTGTGTTAGTTTTTCAGAATTTTCTTAGAGCTCAAAAGTCTTCTGTATTCTAAACAGAAAACAGAATAAACAGACTTTTTATTTTTCAGAAGGTATTATGATCAGAGTTCCCATTTGACAGTTAAGCTGTCCACATGATATGTAAAAAACAATAAATGTGTTATTTTTCCAGGAGTGAAGCCATTAGCACAACTCACTAGCTGAAAGATTAAGGAAGACAACAGAAGACAGTGTTCTATGAAAGATTTGTACATAGTTTAAGTTTTTGAAGATCAAAGGAAAGGCTTATAGTGTGTCTTCCTCTGAGTGTCAAGTAATGCAGCTGTGAACTGGAACAGTGAACTTCATCTCAAAATCTGCCTCCAAAACACCTCTGTATGTTTTGAAACCTGACTTTAAATCCAGCAGTAGAGAAAGCCTGTGCTGTAAGTAAGAACAGCAGGCAAGATTAGTCTTTAATAATGAATGATGCTTATAAAGCATATATATAATAATACATTAATATATTATATAATAATATATTATAATGCTTATACAGGAAGGTTTAAATCTCTCCTTAAAAAATGCTCAGTGTGAATGCAAATAGTTTTGTTTTCTTCTGTGCAGCAATAACTATGCTGGTATCCATATGTGCTAGGTGCCCTATTTTCCCTTGCCTATATTTGCAAAGCTGGTTGCATTATGTGTTCTACCTACAGGTCCAGAAAAGCCCAAAACCTGCAAAGCAAAGCTGTTATACATTAAGCTCACTGCTTTGCTCTTTGTGAGGAATCTAGTGTCATTTAATATATTAACTAGCAAGCTGCTAGTTAATATAATTGTTTATGAGACAAAAATCTAGCAAGTGAAAGTTTTACATTGTCTTCCTTCTGATCCAAAACCAAACTATGTTTTCTGAAACAAGTATCTAAGTATAGTATGCTGCTATTTCTCATCTAAAGCTTTTCTCCTGTCTCTATGTAGCTGATCCAAATTTCTACAGCAAAAATTTGCTCTTCTTGGGTAAAACATACTTGAAATTAAACAATAAGAAGATGGCTCTTCTGTGGTTAAGCAAAGCAAAGGAGTATCCTGCACAGACAGAGGAAGACAAACAGGTAGGAAGTTAAGAACTGTAATCGTACAATCATATCTTGTATCCAAAAAGTATGACATCATGGCAGTGGAATGTTCTATAAAATTAACTCAGAGCAAGTTACAGTTCAGCATCTTTAACTCAGAATCACATCAACACCAAAAATTCTAGTATTTATTATTAATTCTAGCCACCTCTGAAAATAGTGGTTGGAAATACTCTGTTTTACTCAAAGCAGAGACCTGTTACCCTTTCTTCTTCATGGTAGTTGGATATTGCTAACAATGCCCTAGCCTTAGCTGTGTTGCTTCTGAAGTTCAGGCAGGCACCTGCACTAGCCTGTTTCTATGTGAACATATGGAAATGGGTCAGGTAGGAATTATTTTGGAATAGCTCACAATCATGTGAACACAAGGAAGGAAAAAAAAAAAAAACAAAACCCAAAAACCTTGAACTACCAAAAACTTAACATTGCAGTCCTTTCCTAGGGAGAGATTCAGATGATCTGAATGAGACAAATTAAGGTAATCCATCTTCAACAGCAAATCTCCAGTGCCAGATTACATGAGTCACTTAATTACCCTTTGAAACTGTGCAGAAGAATTCTGGTTTGGAGGGTAGGCATCTGCTTCCTACCTAAACATTCAAAGTACTTCCAGGAGAGGTAATCCATTAGACTTGTTCATACCTGATAATGCATTCAGTATAAACGAAAGCAATTGCAGTTACCTTCAAAAACAATCCTGTTAGCATCAGGACTAACAAAGCCTCATTTCCATTTGATTTTTCTAATAGAGGTTGATTGAACTCTATTTCATTTAGCATTAAGCTGCAGTTAAGATGCACATTCTGAATGTCCATACAACACTCTGAATGTCCAAAGTAAGAAATACTTCAGTAGGATTTTGCATTTCACACCTCAGAAAAAACACTTCTGAGGTAGTGTTTCAGAATCCCTCTATAGATTAACTAGTAAGCCTCAAACTGTTTCTTCAAAAAGTGAGTTCCTTTAGTAACATCGTTCAGTGGAAATACAAGTCTTACATTTCTCCAGTGCCTTGCAATATGTTTAGGAATTTAATAGCCTAAAGGAGTAGTGGTCTCAGGTGGGTAAGAAATTGGTCAGTTCTTTTGATGGTTACTAGTAGCTGGTAGCACATGTAAAACCAGTAATCCCAAAAAGTTGTCTTTCTTTAGGAACCATACAAAAAGTATAGTCAGGAGTGAATTCTGTGCAACAGCCAAGTTGTTAAACGGCTGATCTGCTTCAGCTGGCCTCCTGGTACAAACATCTAATTCCTAATCTCTTTAGAGAGGTGCAGAGCTGCTGAAAAGGGTGGCATTCTCCCCATTCTCTGAATATTAAAATGCAAAATTCATTGGGAACTAGACTTGATAGTCTACTATGAAGAAAAGTGTGTGCAAAGACATTTGAATTTTTGTCTCAGCATAACTAGGTTTTCTGAACATTTGTTACTGCAGATATTGAGAGGTATCTGGCTTACACTGTCTGCATGGCTTGCTATGTCATTACCAGAAGTTTGTTAGGTTGGAGGGTCTTTTGTGGTTTGAGGTAGGAAGAAAGGGTGTTGAGATTTATTTTGCTGTTTTGTTCAGTTTGTTGTTGGGGGTGTTTTAATACTAACATTAGAGATCATATTGAAATTTTATTAGGTTTTAACCAGAAACCTTAGGCAAACAGAGCCTCAGAGATGGTCTCACACTCCTTAGTCATTATCCATTAGTGTTGAAAATCCTAGGTTGGTTGGGTATGCTCAACTTCCTGCATGCTATTACTGGACTGCAGCAAATCAAGAACTGTATGCAACACCAATAAAGTTCATTTATGTAATAAGTGAAATACAGAGGAGACTAGCTTAAGTGTTTTATTCATATTTCAAGTATTGAGCATCTTAAACTACAGATGAAAAATTACTCATCCTAGGACTGTTCTGAATTCACACAACTACACTGAAACATTTGGGTGCTTGTGAGGGAAGTTTTGCTAGAAGAGCCTGTAACTACCTGGGACTGTTACATTACATTTATTTCTTTCAGGTACAGAAAGAAGCTTTGGAACTGCTTAATTCTATATAAGAAGAAACAAGTTAATGGGAATTCAGTGCCTCAGGTTTGAATAGCATAGGAAAAAGTCCCCAAATACTGCTTTGGTGTACTGGGGCTGTTACTGAAAGTACAGCTCAGACCTTCTATCTCCCTCTCATTTCTATTAAACTCTGAACTGGAAGATCTGTTTCATTATGTGATCCTGTCTGTTCATTTACAAGGGAAGGGAGCTTCATTCACAAGCAGGGTCTATAGTTGAGACAGAAAAGTCTGTCTAACTACAGAAAACAGGGAAAGTGATAGCATGGGGGTTTAATTAAGTTTTTTACACTTCCAAACTACAAAGTTATTTATGAGGAACAATGAGAAACATGACTAGCATAAGTTTAAAGAAAGGAGGGACAGGGTCATGACATAATCCTCCAGTTTTTTCTACAGTGTTTTCCTGTGAGGTTCAATGGCCTTCAAGAGTAATAGATGCTCCTACAGATTTATCATTAAGGCTGCACCATTTTAATTCCAAAACTCTTAAATACTAGTGTTTGACTTAGCAGAAAGAGTTGTGGTTTAAAATGAAAAATGCAGGAAAAAAGAACAAGTAGGGAACATCAAGAAAATCCCTTTATGGGTGATATCAGCATGTGCAAGGGAGAAGCTTTTTGATGATTTTGTGGCTGTAAGCATTTGCTGGGCACACAACACTTCACCCTAGAATGTGACAACAGCAGGAATATACACTCCCAGTACATTAGAAAGGAACTACTGTGTGGAAGGATGTGGACTTCTGTTTATAGACATAAAGCTTTCTTCTTGGTCTTTCTACTATGTTGGCAGGAATTTTCACCAGAAATACAAAGTAACCTAAGGTAGGTGTCCAGCCAAACAATATATTCCAATTACCAAAGAGAAAAAGAGCATCAAATAATGAAAAAATGGTAGACAAGCAATTACATGTGGTATTGTCAGTAAAACAGCCTAGAAACAATTGACTAGAAATAACTAATGTTTGCTACTAGGAAAGGGTATTGCAATCCCTAGAAGGAAGATGAAGAGCAGCATTAATTGCTTAGGCTAACAAACCAAGCCTGAGCTAAGTCAGTAATAAAAACTCACCATTGGGAGAGAATCTGGGGCTTGAATCAAAGCCTGATGCCACAAAACTACAGTTAAAACAGGGTTTTCTAAACTACCATAAAGTAAGTAATAATTTTCTGTTAGTAAAGCATCATAATGAAGTCCTCTATATCACAGTGTCTCAGAGTGAATGATAGTGTTTGAGAGAATTTTCTACATTCATATTCTACAAAAAATCTCCATAGTTGCTTCTAGTAGCTGTGTGGCAGAGGCACCTTTACTTAGGTGCCTTTTCTGTTGCTGCAAAAAGGAAGACTGGCCAGGTACTGAGTAATAGCTGTGGAGTGTGTAGTGAAAAGCAGCTGAGTTGCAGGAAGAAAGGAAACAACAAAACCCATGAACTATACAAGAGCTCCTTCAAGTAGTATTACCACTCTGGTTCCTTGGTCTGAACTCCAACCATTGCTGCCTTCCCTCTTTTTGCTGTCTTACTCACTCCCCCCAAATATAGGTGAAATATGGGGAATTCAAGTGGAAAAAGAAAAAAATTACAGAACAGTCTTACTGAAATTCCCAGAAAATTCAAGTAATGTATACACATGCACACAGATATATTAATTTTGTTTTCCTTTGGAGCCATTTTTTCAGTCAGGCTCTTGACACCAATTCACAGATCATAAACATGGACAGAAAGCTACTGGATTTGGTTCTTTCATGCTTACTAATTTTTACCCCAAGGAAAAACCACTGCAGGTATGAGACAGCTAAAGTTACCAGAACAATAAAACAACTACATGCTTGTGATGTGCTGTCTTTTTTATTTCGTTCAGTTACTCACAGATTCACAAAATTCAGCAGGTGGTAGTGGGTCACCAAGTCGTTCATTAGTGCAAATTCATTAACTGTGACATTTAGCCCTCCTTGTCTTTGAGGCAAGTGCCACACACTCCTGGTGCCTGGACTTTGACCTTTTTAGTTTGTTTTCTTAAACTTCCTCCTTTCTAACCAGCATAAGTGGTAATTGAAGTGGATTTGCACTTCAAATTAATTTAGTGCTATATAAAAATGGTTTTGCAGAAGATACTTGGTGGTGATAAACCCTCAAAGTGGTGGAAATTTTTGAAGCTCTTACAGAAAAGTTCATGTAAGACAGCAGTCTGTTTGGGCCTGCTGCACCACTGCTGTGACCAGAGCTCTCTACAGGTACAGCTCCAGTGTAAGCTGTGCATATTGAATACAAAGCCTTGAGACAATCCAATATGTAGAAAAATAAATTTTTGGCAGAATTCAGCTGCTGCATTGGAAAGATACATGAACAGATATAGCTGGTTTTTTCTGCATGTACACTTTTAACAGTGCAATATGATATGTTAACACAAGTGTGTTGAATTGTATTCTAAAATCATTTTCATGTGTGTACAAAATTTTGTGTAATTTAAATGTAATGGAATTTACAGGTAATATTTAAAGCATATTACAAATGGTGATTTAAAACACATTTTCACTCTATAATAAGGAAGCACAGGTAGCTAAAAGTAGTATTTAATACAACTCACATGAATAAGGTGTTAAATTTTAGTATTTTTTCAAACACATCTTTGCAGTTCAGCAAATATATGCCAATAGAACTAATTTTAAAATGCTTTTATATTGTGCACTTAGGACAAATCTGACCTATGTAAAAGGATGACAGGTTTTAGATGTACTTCATTCAAGTAAATCTGAATTTTCTGTAAGAACTTTAGAGAAATGAGAGTATTTAATACTAAATAATATTTTTATCTGTGCAAAGCTTAAGTAACTTTCATTTTATTTGAGTTTACTAGATCCAGTATCTGAAACTGAACAAGAACACAGAAAGCAGCAAAATTCACATTACTTTTTGTATACCCTTATAGCTCAGTTTACATTAATACAACTCTACAAAGTTATAAAAAGGACAACATGGATTAAAAGGAAAAACCAAATAAACAAAACAAAATCAATTAAAAAAAAAAAAAAGCCTGCAAGACACCAGACCAAGAAGAGAAGGGTAATATTTTCTCTTTTATTATTTTTTCTTAGAAGATTACCTAACATCCTCGTGGTAATAACCCAAGGTACTATGTAAACAAATTTCAATGCTGCTCAAATGAATTAAAATACTCTGTTCAGCTCCTGCAGTAAGTCAGAACAGTGGCACCAATTCCTTTCAACATTAAATCACATTCATCTCATTGTACATGACTCTTGTGCAAGTAGTAAAGGCTTTATTCATGACCTTGGCTACATCAGTAGAGAGGGATATATCAGCTATTTATGTTTTTAAAAAATTAAACTGACAGAAGAACAGATTCTGTCATCTCAAATACCAGCAGCATCTTTCTACATATTTAGGATACGTTTGGCCTAAGCCTTTAACACCTTTTAGAACAGCCATGCAGTAAAACAAACTTGGAGATGTTTCTTTAGAGAACACTGAGCAGTTTAAACATTTTTCTGAATGATAAAGCCAAGATAAAGCAAATCCAGGCCCTTTCAAATGGCTGCAACTTTTCATACACTTAAAGCTCTATAAAACTAGAGCCCATTAGCATATATATTTATATTTTTATATATATATATTTTTAAATAAGTCTCTTGTCTGCTTTCAAAATTTATGGAGGGGTTTTTCTGGTCTTTTGAAAGGGCAATAAATAAAAGTAGAAAAGGCTGAACTGTTTTGCATATATTTGTGGAAGAACGGAGAACAATTAAACTTTTAGAGTTCCAGAAAGATCACTGTACAGAACAAAAAGCTTATATACAATTAAGTGTGCAATTTTAGTTGGCTGGGCCTTTTATTATGCAAGATATCCTTTTTGACTAGAAGCCACTTCTACTCTTGTCCAAATCCCTCCGTTTCTTCAATGGCAAAGAGCAACTTCTCTTTTAGTTGTTCATAGCTTTTATATGGTGGCAAATCCAAACGATTAAAACTGAACAGGAAAAAACAGAATTTTGTTAAGTTTATCTAAATCCCATGTAGAACTCTACAGAACTCAATTGTTATAGTAGAAGTTATAAATGTTCTGATCTAACAATTAGAAAAAAAGTGATCAGCACAATCTCACTGCCTTGGCATTTCTACAAGAAGTAAAAACATACTAAGTTTCAGAGGAATATTTTAAGAAACAAAGGACTGCAACCAGATAAGAAAACAGAATGGTGAAAGACTAAAGACTGTCCAAGATACAGGGAACTATAATACTTAGAAAAAAAATCATATAAAAACATGATACTTACAATAATAATTACTTATAGTAATAAATAGAAAAGGAAATTTTCAGCATGATATTTTATATAATCCTAGTTTGATGCATCTCCAAATTTCAACAACAGCATGAAAAAGATTAACTTTTCTCCTTCCTACACATGCTTGGATATAGGTGGGTGTTTTTTTCCCTCTAAACTTTGCCCTAAAAGGCTTTTGCCAAAACATTTCATTTCATGTCTTCCCCAAAATTATCCTAGACAAAATACATCTAACTCTTGCAAACATCACTCAAAACAAAATCCAGTGGAGAAAATATAAAATGGAGGATACCCTTAAGTAGTTTGAAAGTATGATGAATATTATTGTCACAGGTTGCCAAAGGCAAATGCATCTATTTTGCAGTTTATATAAAAAACTGATCTGTGTACCTGATGCACCAGTTCAGTATGCACAGGATTGCCAAGCCAATAATGGCCCATCTGAAGCCTGGTGGGAAAAAGTATCAGCATTCTTGGCTAAGCATCCTTGTTTTGAAGATTTGCTGTCATTTCTTTCATGCTACTTCTTCTTGTGATTATATATTTTATCTTTTATAATGTTACGGCATAATAACTGTATCTAATAACTATGTGCCTACTACTAACATGACCTGTTCAGTTATTTAATATTCTCTAAAAGAATTAGGAAAACACCTTTCATTTCTACACAAGGATGTCTTCATACTTTTGACAGATCTGACACTGACAAACTGTTCAGCACAGCTCCAAAATTTAAGAAGACAGCCACTAGGAAAGTTTTCAATACTGGCATGTCAGGGCAATCAAATGAAGCTGAAGGTGGAGATAGAGAATTGATCCAAATCAGATTTTATTTGATTTGGCCAATGCAAGCCTGGAAGAGATGAACCAGTAGAGGTACAGGAAGTTTACACATAACAACTCACCAAGTGTGACTTCTTGGTAACCAGGTTTCCTTACCAACTTTTTCAATGCAGAATTTCTGAGGACCATTACTTCCTAGAAAAGAGGATTTTGAAAAGTGTAATCTTTTTAAGTTCCTTTTAAGTAATGTACATGATATACATGTGACATAAGACACAACTCAGACGCAGAAGAGTTCATTAGTTACATGAACATGCTTCTCACAGAAACAAAGCTAATTTCCAAACACTTTGCAAACATATTCATGGGATTTATGATACAAAAAGCCCTTCTAGATCCAAGGTGATGAACATGAAGTTCCTCTTATCTGTACACTTGCAGCATGGTTCATTTGCAAATGAAACAGAGACAATATAAAAACAGTTCTGGTCACCTTTTACTTACCCATAAGTTCAGCAAATCCACCCAGTGGTAATCTGCAAGTGCCAGTGACAAACTGCAGAAGTCGCATGCGAACTTCGTTGTCTGTTTCTTTTACAAACTAGGCACAGAAATTCAAATTAATTAATAAAAAGCTTTAACACAGCTGGACAAAAGCAAAAACCCCGTAAGATGTTTAAAAAAGTATAACTCCCTTTAAAAATATACCAGCTTGTTTGGTTCCAGTTTGCATTTCTTTACTTTAGCAAAACTGGGTGGAGGGAAAAGAACAGTGATTTCAGATTATATTCACTGTCAGCCATTATAATGTAAGGCTGGGAACAACAAATAGGAAGAATCCTTACTTATTTTATTCTACACTAAAATATAAATCATACCAATGCTACTGCCATTATTATTAAACACAGCACTAGTCTAGCCACAGACTGGGTATTTCAAGGCTAAGAAAAACTTGCATAATAAATGTTGATACTTAAACTTCTGGCGTAGATTCTTTCAGTACTAACCACCTTAAAAAGATATATCACCAGATTTTAAGATTTAAATAAGATGGGAAATAACTGATTTGCATCATTTTCCCAGAGAAACTTAGTCAAAAGCATCTCTAAAATGGTGATTTTCCCAAAGACAGGAAGACCCCAGGTCTGACTTCTCTTTAGGTAAATTTGTAGAAACAGTGAGCCTGAATAGTATTTGAGGGTTTTCTTTAGCCAACTTCATTAAAATGTGAGTAAAGATTAGTCAGTGCTAGACTGGAACAGTTAATATGACAAATAATCGTAAGTACCATGTGACATTTTTAGATCACAGAATCTGAATTGTTTGGGTTGAATGGGACCTTAAAGATCATGTAGTTTCAACCCCTCTGCCATGGCAGGCACACTTTCCACTAGACCAAGTTGCTCAGAGCTCCATCCAGCCTGGGCTTTGAACATCTCCAGGGATGGGGCATCCACAGCTTCTCTGGACAATGTATTCCAGTGCCTCACCACTCTCACTGCAAAGAACTTCCTCCTAATACCTAATCTAAAGCCACCCTGGTTTTGAATCCTTTTCCCCTTGTCCTGTCACTACCTGCTCTTGCAAAAAGTCCCTCTCCATCTTTCTTGTAGACTCCCTTCAGGTACTGGAAAGTTAAGATGTACAGGTGTACTACATATAAGAACATCTAGAAGATAGATCACTAAGAATAAAATAAACCTCGCTGAATAATTAGTAAGGAGAAGATACAGAAGAGAATATTCATAAGCCAGCATCCAAATGTAATGTGTGTATCTATCTGCTATTTCTTGCCCTAAAGTATTCTCCCTAAAGACCAGTAATCCTCATTTCCTTCTCTGGAAAAAAAAAAAAAAAAAAAAAGAAAAAAAAGGAAGCTGTAAGAACCATCATTTGGACATCCCTCCATTCCACATGTCCTTTGTGCTACAGATCAGAACAAAACCTACAGAAGTCAGAAACGTAACTGATTAACATACCTGCCAGAACCATATGATCTGCTTGCTATTCCTTGTGTAATGACGATAAACTGTGTTTCTCTGCCAGTCTGCTAAATCAACTTCTTGCATACCACAGAGCATAACCTAGAAAAGAGAATGGTTTCTTTACATTAAAATTTAAAGTATTTTCTATTTTTTAAGAGACATGGTAACAAAAATGAAATTTTGTGTTCTGAAAAAAGGACTAGTAATTTTTTCATTTTACTACACAATTAGATTTTCCTTTATCCTAAGTTTACAGAGCTACTCCAAAATTGTGTATGCATTTAAATGGTCTGAAAGACTGAAGACCAGAAACTTGGTATTTTCCAACTAATAGCTCAATAATAAAAGATACTACCTTTCCCATAAGAGGAATTTTTACATTAAGGAGGGTATTACCCTTTCCATTAAATTTTCACCTTATATTCCAAAACGATGGTGATTAAATTGCTGCTACTGCTACTACTAATAAAGATAAAACATACTGCAAAGTCTGAAAGTATTCATTACAAGAGGCAATGAAAGCTGAAAGTTCTAAAGGCAAAGCCTTCTATGAAACTGAACACTCAATAAGACTGAGAAAAGTCTTTCCTAGAAAAAAAATCCTCCCTATTTAACTTAAGAAAGTTTCAGAAAACTGCTCATTATACACAGGGAACATTGTCAAGTAACACAGAAATAAATGAGCACAGCACTACAGAGCCTTTTGTTCCTACTCCAAATCACAAGTGAACACAGGCCAGGCTGATTGTTAAACAAATGTGGAACATGCAATCAATCCCTGTTATCAGCCCTCAGGTTGCATACTGAGGATCTGCAAAGTTCCTTTTCATGCCTTTTTGGTTCCTCCAATTTTCTGTATTTAAGTATAAGAACCCTAGAACCTGTCTTAGACTGAGTATTTGATACTAAATAATCACTGTACACTACAATCAATTTCTGTGTCATCTGTTACATGGTAATTCTACTCATCTACCACAGAGGGAAAAGTCGGTGACTCATAGATCCATCACTGATCTCACATACTTTCACAGAAACTTCCAAAAATACATTTTAATGCTGAACACCACAAAACACTGATTCAATTTTCATCATGATTTAATCCCACTGCTCCTAAAAAATTCTCCATGTTGCAGAAGCTATCAAATGCAGCATGCACAGACGAGAGATTCAAGCTGGCCTATTAATTTAAACTCTCCATATGTATTACTTTGGCAAAAGGTAAGAATGCTGAATAAGAATCCTCACCTCCAATTCCTTTTCATCAAAATAATGTAGCCATTGTAGAGGAACTACTTCATTAAAACCATCAAGAAAAGCTTTGGTTTGTTCTCTAACTCCCCGAGAAAATCGCCACTCTGCCATTAGCCTGGGACAGAACAAAATCAAACATGAATTAAACATCAATTAGCATTCAGCATGAAGAAGTTCAAACACATAGGATTGCATATGTGTTCCTATCAGGTAAGAATCCTTCAAGTTTCACTTATTACACTGTTCAATTCCATTAACTATAACAAAGTTTATTAGTTATAAATAAACTAACACAAATCTTCAAATTTAGATAATAGTAAAGTATCAAGATGTAACTTAGATTGTCATTCCAGTTAAAAAGAAATACTGTTATTAAACTTAATTTATCTATATACTATAGAAGCTATTTCTCTGAGAAACCGAAGACCACTAATTTAAGTGGAAACTATGTGCAGCACTGGACATACACTGTATCACAGAAAAGGGTCTGTGTATATCTGCTTTTGTGATCAGAAACAGAGGTCCAGAAAATGAAGGGCAGTGATAAAATTAGAAAATAAACAGAAAAGAGTAACGAAAGAGTTTAAAAACAGTTGAAATCACAGCATGTTATACATCATTCTGAATTTCAGTTTCCACATGTACAGCAAAGTTCTAAATAATTTTAGAATCTTCTGTGAAACAGATCTCTTCTTTCTACCTGGATTTTTACCGGAAGTTACTGAAAATAGGCTTTGCTCATTTCAGTTTCACCAGCTCTCTGACTGTACATACAAGAGCATGGCAGGTCAGCTTCTCTCCACATGGTCCCCTTTTGTACCAAGCAACTGTGTATCATGATAGCAACATGTACCAAGGTACTGTTTCAGTAACAGTCACAAGAATTACATAGTAACACAGGAAGAAAAAAGCAAAAACAAAACAAAACCAAACCAACAAAAACCGCCGCATCAAACAGGAGAAACATGGAACACTTTTTTCAGCATTGACACCTTCCTACCCAATATATTCTTCTTTGTTCTCCTCAGTTACCAAGATATTTGAACCTCCTGATTTCAGTTCATGTGAGGTTACTTTTCCTAAGAGCTCCATATCCACACAGAAGTACATTTCCAAGTTACACTCCTCGATGTTATTATCCCTGGATGAAAAGGAAAAAAAAAAAAAAAAAACTTATTGTATAAGCAAAACAATCCATAAAATATGAAAGACACACACAAAAAAATAAACTACCTTATCCAAATTAGGGAGTTGTAAAATTCAGTATCAATAGATTCCAGGTCTTTAATAGTAAGCTTTTTGCTCAGCATTCGTTTGTAGAAAGGCAGAGAAAAACCAGTGTCAATAAATTTCCCATGAAACAACGCCTGTTGAACAGAGAAAAAATGTTTAGATTTTATTGAACTACTGAATTATTGAAGCGTTTCTGGACTTGGAAGTATTTTTTTTTTTCTTTCTCCTTCAAATAATAAAAAGCACCAATAGCAGTAGTAGCTTTATAAAGCCAAATTTATAAAGAAAAAAAACGTTAAATTAAATGGGAAGCCAAAAAAAAACGGACAAAATTTATCCAAGAATGTTATTAAAATTTAGGAATTCTTTGATTAAAAAAAAAAAAACAAACTTTTCACGCAGGGACTTCATCCTTTCTTCCCTTAGTTATTGAATAGACATAATTGCCAAGTGTTATTTTATCCTACTTGATCAGAATATTTGATCCTACTTGAGTATTACTGCCATTTCTTACTACATACATCCATCCAGCAACATCACCCTTTACAGAATGCTACTGCAGCTTGTAAGAAAGTGCTTTAGAAATCACATTTTTCAGAGGTGAGTAACAGAACTGAGGAATTAAGTTCTCCACTAGACTGAAAAACAAAACCCAAACCCAAAACATGGTCACACTTGTCTCACCACTCATGCACACAGGGTGTAAGCTGATTCTAGTACTGAAACATAGCTTTACACACACTCAGGGTTTAACCCCTACACTGACTCAGTGCATCTGAGAGCTAATGGAGCACAACCATAACCATGAAAACTCTTTCTTCCCCTCAGCTTTATCAAACACACTTTCTTCACTAAAATAGCTCTTAACCAAAACATACTAAACATAGTCCATGTATGGCATTCATTGCTTCTCTCTCCTCTCAGCTGAAATTCTGTGAGCAGAAGAGCCAATTAACAGCCCATTCCTGCTAGGCTTCATCATTTTTCCCCGCCTTTCCTCTTTTAGACAGTCTAGCACTCATTTTCTTCTGCTAAAGGAGACCTTAAAGAGGTTCTCTTTAAGGCATTTATTTATTTATTTATTTGTTTGTTTATTTATACATCTACTTACTTTTAAGCTAGTCTATTCTCATGGGAAGGTGACCTGATGGAAATTCCATGTTGAGTGCAGCATCTGGGCATCGATTTTCTGCTTTTGCAAAATTAAGCTCTTAAAATCACCTTATTTGATGTGTATGATAATCTTACAGCAAAATATAAAAGTTACCTCAGGCAACCTCATTTAAGAGGTTTTCATTACGAAGCAAGATGTGTATTCTTCATGTTTAATCCTGTTTCAGCTGAAAACAACTGTGGCTATTTCAGTACTTAAAACTAAAAATCTCACTACTACTTTAGAACTGTGAGAAGAACAGAAACTGCAACTTCATTTCCCAGCTGCATTATTACTGAGCTATTTTAAGCCACTAGAGGGTATCCCAGGAAGTTCCATCCAATAAACCATAAATACACTCAAACCTTGCAACAGACCACATTAGGCAGCAATACATGGGTCTCTCTCTTGCCCCACTTAGAGAATTTAAAATATAAACACATGAATACTTCAGGAAATGAAAGTTTGTCTTTTAATTGCATTAATCACTTGGATTAAGTTCTCTACTATAATCTGTAGTGTTAAGAAATACCTTTCCTAAAGTTAACATATCTTACACACAAGATCAAAAATCACCAACTGAAAGAAACACTGGCTCTAGCACCTAACTGGCTTTATCACACCTTCCTGCTCAGTGGCCCTGTAACTTGATGAGGTCTCTAAAATAAAGAAAAAAGGTGGGAGCCTATTGAAAGTGTTAACCCAATGAGGTAAATTTTTATGACAGCACAAAAATCGTGAGCTCAGTCATAAAACACTTGAAATCAGAGATATTATTGTCATAACTGAATACATTTTCTAAGAAGCATCTATAAGAAAAGCAGAACTAAGAAACCACTGAAACCTAATTTAGGTCTGAAAGTATTTTTTCATTTATACTTTGTTACATACTTGTCTTGTATTTATTCTAGTTTTGTACAAAAAAGCCTGAACAATACAAGGCAATAGTCTCTTCAGTGTGAAAATGCACTTGTATCTATTCTTTTTGGTTTCACTATTCACCAAGTTGAGGGATGTTGCTGAGGACTACCTGTAGACATGATGATTATGTGGAAAGATGACTGTACCACTACATGGAAGGAAGGAAATGTGACAGAACAGGAGTCACTATGGAAGACTGACTCAGTGATACTGAAGAAATGATACAGCATGCCTGATCAGCTTGCAGTTTAAGAGAAATCACATGGCAGAGAATCAGCTCCCTGATAGCTCCAGGTCTCCTCAGTATCTGACTTTTATATTCGAGCATATACGTTTGAATTAAGGCCCAGTGTGCTCTGCAAAACATCCTAACTCATTTTTTCAAATATACTAAGGTATACCAAGTCCAACTGAGGAGACTTTTCCACAACATATTCGTCACGTTTTTCAGAGCATCAGTATTCAGACACTCAATCAAACAGCAGTTTGCATGAAGTACACACATCCAATTAATGAAAATAAAATATTATATCAAATATCATATTAACCTTAATCATTCTCCCAGGAAACATGACTGTGCAAGAGACTTAACTCTCAGGGAATTGGCTCAATAAACTTATATGCCTTATATCTTCCATTTCTATGAGATTAATATGACCTTTAATAACTGTACAAACAAATACTGTTCAGGAGTAAACGTATAGCTACAGTAAATATAAAACCTTAAAAATCTAACCTACCATGGCAATAAAGCGCCCAATGAAACAGAAATATGAAAGATGGTCAGGATTGATTGTTGATGCTGGATTTATCTGCAGGCAATAGTTGCTCTTGCCAGCATATTCAAATAGGCAGTACATAGGGTTCAGTACTTCATGGGAAAGCAAGAAAAACCATTCTCTAAGGAAAAAAAAACATGCATACACATAAAAACCATCAAATACAGATGTTTATCACCATTCCCCTTAGGTAACTAGCAAAATGGTCAAAATATATGCAAACTTTGAAAAATAATATAAGCAGTGTTGTAGTAGAATCACAGAATTATAAATGGTATTATATACTTCTTAAATATAGAAAGTTAATTATCAGACCAAATAACGTTAGAAAATCATGGTTTCCAAAGTTTAGAAATTACAGTTAAGATTTTCATCTTGAACACACCCTTACAGCACAGGTTTCAGCTGCCTATCTGTAACACTTCTTTCTTATACAGTCCTTGCCTCAACCAGTACACAACACTTACCCTCCTCATGCCTACTTTACTGTCTACAACTCACATCTCTACTCAAAAAAAAAAAATCACAGATTATTCCATGCTTGTTATAAACAACTTAGATAAAACAAAACAAACAAATTGAAACCTCAGCACACCTTATTTGCTTTTCCAGTCTGACAGCAAAACACTCAGATTAACGAATTGCCATGCATTGGTTAAGCCTACGCAACATGACAGTGTTAAAGCATCTTTTTGCTGAGGTTAAATGAATACATGTTTTTCACTACTTTATTTTTTTTTCCACTCAGCTGATCTGAAATAATACCAGAATCTGGTATTTCAGTGTTCAGATAGGTGATTTTGATATTTCTTGCTTTATAGTATTTGCAGAGATCTCAGAACAATCATACACACTCAGGAGTTTTTGTATCAGGCACTAAATGTTTGGTAGTAAACAACCAGGCTTAGTGATAACCCATAAAAACAGCTGAAAGTCTGTCCTATAATGACTGTAGGGACTTAATTCCATTCTGACTGCCTTTCAGCTGACACAGTTAAGAGGCATCTCTTCTATCCCTGCCCTGTGTTTACTCAAGATCAAGGAACAGAAATGAGGTTTGCTGGCATGTTTCTCCTAACAGTGCCATGAAACTCAAGTCATGGATCATGATTCACTGTGATACACTTCCAATGCAAAAGCCAAGTAGAAAGAGTAAACAGAGAAAGGCAGCCAGGATCCAATAACCCTAACAGGGCTCTGTGTATCTTCCAGTAAGCACTAGACTGTTGCACAGCATTCTAGGCAAGTCTCATACTGAGACAATTACATTAACTACACAGAAGCATCAAATTTAATAGGCATTTAAATTAGAACAAGTCTAATAACAAGGGAGGAATAAACTAAATCAGTCATTTACAAGAAGTTGCAGAAGTAATGAATTTTTCACATCAACAGCTACAACTTGCCACAGGACATAATGTCAGACTGGACCTGCTAGATGCAAGGTAAAAATCTAACAGGAACACTGAGTTTAGTTTGCTGAGAGACATAGTTGATCTATATTTGTTTTAATGCAGTATATCATTAGTCAGTACATGAACATTTATTTAGTGTCACTTAAGAATTCTCAGCTCAAGTTGCAATGAGATCCTGGCTGGTTCTCAGTTTCACATACAAAATCTTGGGCAAGACTTAAGTAACTGTGAAACTACACTACTTATGTATTATTTATTTATTTATTCTCCTACTTTCTTTAATTAACACAATTCAAGTAAATTACTCTAACATCTTTTCTATGGAAAGATATATGAACTGGTCGGGTTCCCATCCTAAACCTAGGGTACTCACAATAGGGATACCAACCAAACAAAACCCATGTAAAGCAAAACTTGAATTCCTCCCTGCAATCACTCCCCAAAAGTCTTTGTCATACTGTAAGCAGAAGAAAAACACCAACCCAAAGAAGTTCACCCTTCAGAGGCAAGCTTCCTTACTTATAAATACTATACATTTTCACTGAATTCAGTCTTAATGCAGGAAGCTACATAAAAACCAGAACAAAACCAAACTAAACCATCTTTACATCAAAATAAACCAAACCAAAACAAAAACAAAACAACCTAACAAGAAAAATTCTATCACCTATGACCTCTTCCAATTCCCTGGATATACAGTAGTACTGAAGTATTTTTCCTAGCAATAACATTTCATTCAAGTAACTGGCAGCATTAGTCAGTGGTTGTATTCTCTATGGCCAAGAAATGTAACCTTGTCTATGGTTTTCCTATTATCAGATTTTTCCCCTCTGAGTTTCACTTGAGATTCTAGAAAAACCCATAGTCCAGCTGTTTCACATTCCAGTGGAGCCAACATAGTCTGTCTGTTGTTCTTTCATGCCTGCACTACTCTCCTTCTTTCATTTATTTCCTTTCTGTTCTCATCAGCCCCAATGTGGTATTCCCTTGCCATCTTTCCAAATAGGCAGAACACTTTATTTTCCCACAGTCCCCACTTCTAGGAAAACTGAACTTTCTGACAGAAAGTTTCTGAAATAACTCAGTACAAAACAATTAATTTCATTCCAATTTAAACATCACTCTTTGTCAAAGAACTGAACAGCTGAGACAACAGTTTTACCAAACAATAGCCAGTGTTGCCAGTTCCACCTCCTTAATACATTTAGGGGGACTGAAAAGGTACCTAGGGTCAGACTGCAAGAGAAATCAAGGCTACAGTGCTATTAAAAAAACCCCAAAACTATTTAAGATAATTTCTTTTACCTTGCCAAGCCACCATAATCCAATCCTTCTTCTCCTCTAAATATAACATATAATCTTCTCCTCAAATCATAGGGTTTTAATGCCATAATCTATTAAAAAAAATTAATGTTATAAATTATGCATTGTCACTACATGACTCATTCAGATTTAAATTATGTTGATACAGAAATTGTATACATGTCAAATGCTACAAAAATTTGAAAAGCAAGTAGACTATCTCATGGAACAAACAATTAGTGAACTACACACAAAAATACCAACTTGGACTTAAAATTCTTGAGCAGCAGACTGCTAGCAAGTGGAAGGAATATCTGGAAAGTATTGCTGTATGGGTACCTGTTCTTACATTAATTATTTAAGGAAAATTGGTGAAAAGGCACTTCATCTGATATATATGATTTTTGGGTTTAGGGAAATCACTTAAAGAAATAATTTAATCCAGACTAAATTCAATATACTTTCACTTATAATATACTTTTTACTTAGAGAGAATCCCTGCCAAGAGGTCTTGTGGTGACAGCAGCAAGAATTTTCATCATACATTGGCTGCAGACTGTAAGAGCTCAAGGACTATAAGCTTCAATTACACAGATTTAATCTTTGAAGGACAAAGTAGGACACCAGTTTTAACTGGAGAAAACAACATATTGTAAGGTATCTAAACACAGGAATCAGAAAAGCAAATCCAGTGTGGCTGATGCCACAATAGGTTAAGCTATGGAACTCAACCACATGAGGCCGTAGATGTAAAAAGTTCACAAGAGGAGCACAGACAAGCTCACAGAAGAGAAATCCCTTGAGGATTATTAAAATACTCAGAAACCACTTCAAGCTCAAGAAGCATTTCAATTGTAAACAGCTGGAAAATGAAAGCTCATATAGTATAAGTATTGCATGCAATACTTCTTTTCTTACAGTCTTCCCAAAGAAACTCCCACTAGCTAATACCCGGGGCCAATTACTGTGCCTGAAGGACCATTAGTCTGAACTAGTCATGGCCATTTTTGTTCTTACGCTTTGTCTTGATAAACAAACTAAGTCATTTTTGCAGGCTTACTTGCTGGAAGGAATCCTCAAACAAAGTCTGTCTGGATACATTGATTTTCACATGACTTGGCAGTGCATTGGACTGTAATCATAAGGCAATAACATTAAAAGGCAGCACATATATATGTAAAAACTCATATAGTTTCAATAAATAAATAATTACTAAATCAGTACCTGACACAAGTAACGGAAATGAGCAAGTTTCCACCTAAAGCTACGCTCATAAGCAATCTGTGGCCCTTTATTTCTGTAAGGAAACATATTTGAGATACATTAAGCATGCAGATGTCAAATAATACTTTCAATACTAAACAACAGCATGAAGATTTCAAAAATACACAAAAATTGTTGTTGTAAGATATGATCAAATGCAGCTGGTGATTTAGAATGCCAGTCTTCCTTTCTACCATCCCTCGCCCATTCCTCTTTTGCCAGTCAATTTACCAAATTTGATAGAATGATTAAAGGATATAAAATCCCGACGAAATATGTAAAAACTTCAAGTCACATTAATGAGAGACACCTAATTTATCATCTTCACTGAAAGACTGCTAAGTTAGGCTTTATAAATTCAACTGCTCCTGGAACTATGAAGGAATTTCTAGTGCCAACACTCTACAGTCTCGTTGAATGATAACTCATCACTATGTTGTCAGAAGTAAACTCTACCCCATATAAAAGATTTGCATGTAAACTTTTTCAGCAGTATTTAGAACTACTTTGTTTATATATTACTGTTGTTAGAGTGTGTATCATGATAAGCAATATTCAAAATGACCATTTACTGTTACTTTAAAAATGCAACTATTAGTTACATAAGTTCATTATTCAAGTTAACCTCATTGCCCCTCTCTATTTATAAAATTATTATAATCTTGGTATTTCAAAAACATATAAAAACTATTGAACATCAGAGCAGTACAGCAGAATGTGTCATAGATAAAGTCACAATTAAAAATTTAAAATATATTATATTTATGATACAAAAAGAGTTTCATTATTTAGTGTGCAATTCCAGCTAAAAGTGTAGCTGTAGTATGAGAAGACTTCACTATTAAACTATAACAAGGTAAAACATTCAAAAATAGATTTAATTTCTCACTTACACAGAAGATTTCCCAGTACGAGGATCATTGAATGTGGTGGTTCTTGTATTATGATCAACAAAGTATCTGACACCTTCTCTGGTGTATCTGATTTCCCAGCCCTCTGGAAGAGGGTCCTCATTTTGCAAACTGCAAAAGAAATTGCAGGCAGTGCTTTTTCCCCCATATAATGATAAAAAAGAATTAAGCAAAATCTTTTGAATCTGCGCAGTCATTATACACACCTACCCTTGAGTTCGAGGGTCTTCCCACTGTGTTGTCTTTGTGTTATGATTTACAAAATACACCCTATCATTTGAATCCACTCTTCTTTCTGAAGGAAAAAAAGAAATAAATCCACTATACAACAACTGCATTCCAAATTTCTGTAACTGCCACTTCCTGAAATCCACATCTAATCAACTTACCCCAGCCTGGTGGTAAAGGCCCAAGTGGATCATTTTCTGCTGACAACATCGAAGCCTATTTAAAAACAAGAGGACTTGCAGTTAGGCCAAATACTACTCATACTATTTTCTCAGCGTATTCTAAGATTAACACTAGTCCTGAAGACTATTATAAAAAAAAAAAAAAATCATCATGCCATTCTTAATCTGCTTTTGCAAAGAAACTTAGATTGTATGGCAGTAACATATGCTTTGCACGCTTGTTTCCAATGCAATGCACCCTCACCTTCCATTCCTACAGCAAACTTGGGTGCTTGTACAAAGTTCATACAAATTTTGAGGAAGCACATATCAGCAGATAAGCACTAAGTTCTTGCTTAAGAACACATTTTACCATAATAAACATTTCCAAGCACAGTCACTATTGCCAACATAGGGGGTTTTACTTCCTCAATACATGATAACTTCCCTGGATGTTTGGCTATTTTCAAACGTTGTCATTTTTTTTTTAAATGCAGCTGCACTCATATGCAGATGGGTAAAATTATACCAACATACAGTAAAGTTAAAAGGGAAAAGAAAAAAGGGATTACATTATTATGTAAACACATGCTAAGCTCATGATGTACTATAACATTGCAGAAGTCTCCAAGTAGCTCCCAAATATACAAAGCATGGAAAAATGAAAATAAAAGTAATTAAAATCCAGACTATAGGAACAATGCTCTGATTTATAATTAAGAGCATCCGCCCCTAAAATTTTGTGGACCCAGACTTTTAGCGTGTGTGGGTGCAGAATGGAATTTTGATACAGGAGAACCAAGCTACATTTTCTAAAGAGTGTCTTAAGGACTAATACTGCTTTATATAGCATTTGCAATACAAAAATATCAAGTAAGAGTTTACAGGAGCAAATTCAGGCAAAACAAATCTATGATATTTTTGCAGTGAAGGAGAAATGGATCGAGGATCAGAAGGAAATGAGAAATGGATCAAGGATCAGAAGGAAATGCATTAGTTACACTCAAATTTGAGCTGTGTAGTTGTTCCAGCCACCAGCTACTACACAGGAACAGAGAATTATCATTGTTTCAGCAGCAAAAGCAGTTAGTCTTTTCTGCTTTAGGCGACCAGACAATCAGAATAACCCTCTAACCAAAGATTTCTCTGTGGTAACTGTAAAAGAATAGTGCACAAAAGCAAAAAGCTGTCTGCCAAATAACTGAATGGTGGCACAGTTCGAATATTTCTTAATGGGTCTGAGGATTTGTGTGTGGCTGCTGGCCACACAGAGCTGTATATTTAACAGGACACACTGAAAGACCAGGCAGATTCACTTCCAAAATGACTATGATAAATTAACCCTGGTAAAAATGAAAGTAATTCAAGTAACTGTATCCCATCTACTTTTCTTTTCATAGTTTAACTTTGACCACTCAAGGTAATTGAAGCATTCTCTAACTGAAATTATTTATCTACTTTTTCCCAAAATGTAAAATACAATCTCACTCAAAATGCTATATTAGGCAGAGTCCTGGTATGTCATCAGAGCATAAAAAGGTAGCTATAGTTTGGTCTTAACTATTCTACAAGGAAAGTATATATAAGCACACTAAAGTTAAAAAAAAAAAAAAAAAAAAAAAACCACACTTTCTTCAATACAATTTCAATTTTCCCCCTCAATAAACTGTGAGTTCTACCTGTGCAACAGATATAATACTTAGAAAACAGAATTCTGTGGAGATGCAAACAATTAAGTTTTCTCTTCTTTCAGGTATATTCTGTCTCACTAACAAATCCTCATTTATTGATTCCAAGGTCACATGAGAATTTTAAGGAATGGGTCTGTGGTTTTCAGTAAGGGTTATCCTTTAATGAAGGAAGTAGCATAATTTAATTTAAAAAAAATATTGTTCGACAAGGATAAATCTATCCCCCCAAAAAAATCTTGGCATTGGAAACATGAGAGTTTTCTCAGATGTTTTCTGCAACTGACCAAAGTAGTACACAAGTACACAAGGTTGATCAAGCAAGAGTTTTTACCTCGATGTGCTTCAGCTGTGATTCTTGGATTTGCATTAGAAGTTACCAGTGTGTTTAAATATCTGAAGGAGCGTGCAAAAAGGATGGAGCCAGGCTTTTCTCACTGGCTCACACTGACAAGACCAGAGGCAATGACACTGAAACACAGAGGGTTCCCTCTAAACATCAGGAAACACTTCTTACTGGGAAGGTGGCCAAGCACTGGCACAGGTTTTCCAGAGGGGTTGTGGAGTCTCCATCCTTGGAGATATTTACAAGATATCACTACTGGCTCTAGGTGGCCTTTCCTGAGGAGGGACATTGAACCAAATAACCTTAAGAGGTCCCTTCCAGCCGTGACTATTCTACTTTTCTCTAATTGTATAAAAGAAATTGAATTCGATACAGAGCTCTGGGAGTTCAGAAAATTAGTGGTGATGCATGTTTCTGCTATTGCTAGTGACAAGATATAATGTCTAATTCAATAATGAGAGGTTGAGAATTTTTAAATGTAATACTGCAGCATCCTTTACTTCAGAGGGGCATGTGCATAAAGTCCACCGAATTCAAACTTAGGTCTGCACATGCAGAGAGTCCTATTCCAATGAAGCTGTTTTAGACTTGTACTTCGATGGTTTCATCTTTAAAACACTCCAGCTCTACTGCATATCCCTTACAAAGTTTCTGAGATCAGATCATTTTTTTACGAAGCCAAGCACAATTCTTAAAGTACACTGTTTAGAGTAACAATGACACACAGGCACCATTGTTCTTAACTCTGAAGAAACAACTATCCTATTTATCCAGTCACAGATGGGAAAACCTGACTCAAAAATATTCTCTTTGAACTCATATTTTCTTCAGGGAGAAGTAAGCAACTACGTGAGAAAAAAGGAAAACCATGCAGGAAATTCCAGACCTGAACCAAATTTTACTTTTACTTCGAAGTAAAATAATTTCCACTTGTATTAGTGAAGGACTTCTAATCACCTAAACAGTTTTGAAGGCTATTTAATGCTCAAAATGATACCTAAGAGCATTTACATTCCTTTTCAGTTGTTTTTGTTGTACCTCTTACTACTGGCATTAAAAATCTTACGTAAAATGCAGTACACAAACTGCTGTCGGGGAACAAACTCAGAAGAAAGTACTTACTGCCTTCAAGGATGATTTTTATCTTTTCTCAAAAATAATCAGAATCTAAATTACTGATGCTAAACGTCCTTTAACACATATGGTTGAACAGTTACAAAAATCCCTTTTTTCAAAGTTAAAGAACAAAAAGTATACCTATACCTGTGTACTAATTTCAAATTTTGTGTACTTTACCGAATAGAGGTATCGTTGGTTGAATTGTTGCATAGCTCCCTGCAGTTGATTCCGTTGAGATTGCCATTGCTCAAAGTTCCTCACTGACTCCATTGTTGGTCGCTGCCACGTCGTTGTTCTGGTGTTGTGGTCCACATAGTAAACTCTCCCACGATCATCAACTCTTCTTTCCCAGCTTTCAAGAAACACAAATGTTAACAGCTAATTCTTTCAGTAGTGTTACTAACTGATTTTCTATTTATGCTAAATTTCTGGGTGATATTTGAATAAAATACTGGAGTCACAGTCATGATTTCACTATCTAAAGGACATAAAAGCATCCCAGCTTAATTGTCAGACAAACTACAATGAGCATACATAGACTTCAAGCAATTGACTGCTCAGCTCTCTCTGTCACCTCATTTTTAACTTTGTAAACACCTGTGACTGCAAGCAATGTTGGCAGATTTTCCAGAGAACACTTTGCTGGGAAATCTGGGGTTTGGAACCAGTGCACTACACTTAGTAGGGCTACCTATATGAAGGTGATCAAATATGCACTATTTCATACTTAAGTTTTAAAGGAAGAACAAAATACTTTAGCAGCTGTATTTGAACAAGTGATCAAAACTAGTGACTAGTTGACTATTGGATACTAGTATCAACATTCACTACTTGATACTAGTGACTAGTATGAACGTTGATACTAGTATCCAGCATCAACATTCCTGTAACAATAGCTGCAATTAATATAACTAAATCAAAGTTAGAATTTCTTAGTATATGATACAGAATACTGTTTTGACAAGCTGCTGTTTGTTTCCAGAAAAAAACAAACAAAAATATAGTAAGTTTATCACATTTAATTCAAAAAGCCTACATTACCCAGGAGGTAAGGGCTGTGGTCTTTCCCACGTTGTAGTTCGTGTGTTGTGATCAACATAATAGGTTCTACCATGAGGATCCTTTCTTTGCTCCCACCTTCAAGACAAAGAGGTTGGTACATAAGTGAAGGTGCAAATACTTCCTTGGGACTTTCCACTAAGACATAAAGTACCTTTTCATTGAATGAAAATACCATGGTCCAAAACTATTCTCAAACACCAAAGAAAATTCACACCAGAATAAAGATCAGTTACTTCATAGTGAATGGATATCACCATAAAGTCTCCTTTAAAGGATTTAGCACATAATGAGCATATACCAATATTCAAAAGCATTTTTTTATTATATTGAAGTTTGGAACAAAGTCAATTAATGATCTGCTCAATGCTTGCATGCTAAAACAACCTTATTCCAAAAGTGCATAGAGAGATGCATTCTTTGTACTTCCAAGTTCATGTCTCTCAAAAAATGAGAGTGTTTACATTTTGAAGCTCTGTTCCCTATATCCAACAAACCACATCTTTCAGAGTGAACCTGAAGTGTGTTCTGTCAGCTGTTTTTCCTGTGTTTCTATTTCCTATCCTGGTAAATTCTATATCTGATATCCCTAAAGATTACTTTGTTTTGCTAAACAATGTTACATTGAAGATGGAGCTAGGACCAAACATTATCATCAGCTAAAGTCTCATGATGCTGAGAACTACCATAATGCAATAAAAGTATGTATAAATGACAAGGAAACCAGGAAAAAACATGAGGTGAATAGCTGAAGCGCTTATCTGCTGATATGTATTTGTTTTTCTTACATAAACACTTAATCAGTTCCTCAAAATGCAGGCAGAACACCTGGCCTGCTACTCATAGGATTGGATGTGCATTTCCTCAATATTGCAGAGCATTGTATAAAGCTACAAAATTCTGTCTGCAACTCACGAGGTTGTTTGTTAAGATTTCAAGAAGAGTAGAGAGGAAGAGCAGCATTTTACAGAGTTTCTAGGACTATACATAGTGGAGACTCAATTAGGTGTGGTGATAAGAGGGTGGAGGGGAGAGGAAGGAGGGGGGGCTGTGGGGAACCACCAAATAAAAACCCCACAGCAGCATGGTCAGGGAATGATGAAGAAATGCAGTTGGCCATGGTGTAAACTATGCCTGGAATTCATGACCCTCCTCAGAGGGAAAGCATGTAATTCATTGAAAAAAGATTATGTGGAAAGAATTCCCACCTATAAAGACAGAGCATGTGAAAATTAAAAACTAAGTAACTCTTCCACAATTTGTATACAATACTTCTATCTTTCTAAATGTTTGTTTTCATGTTTATCTAACTGCAGAAACTCAAGCGAAGTGCCACTAATAACTTACTGAACCTTCTTCACAGGGAGCAGGTACAAGATAGGCTCTCTGAAAGAGCAGCTACAATGACACAAGGTATATACACTTTGTGTTAAGAAACAGTTTCTGTGATCAGAAAATGCTAAAACAGTTAATATTTACAATATTATGGAAATGTCAGTATTTGTAATTTGAACTGAAGGTATCTTTTCACCCCGACATGAAAGCATATAGAAAAAATGTTAATATTTATCTGTATCTATATATATTTGAGAATGTACTGTACTTTCATTTAATGTCTAAATACATTTTTGATTTTGTTTTTAAGACTACTAAAGCAATTTCTAACATTCTAGTAAAATCAAAGTATTCTAGCTCTTCTTAGCACATACCTATGTACACATCAAATATTATTTTTAACTATAACATTGCTAAACTCATTTTTACACAGCAAGCACCTACTTGTATTTACAGACTAATCATTTTCACTTTTATGTGCTTTGGTCCCTACTACTAAGAAACAAAGGAATAATGAGTTATGGCCCAAATAGATTTGAAAATATCAAATGACAAGTCTTCACATCCATAATGCCCAAGAGTTTGTCTCTTAAGATCACAATACCATCTCAGCAAATCAGTTATCAGTTGTTACTTTCTGGGACGAGAGTAGCCAGTTATAGCAGCAGCACAAATCCCGTTTTAGATCAAATAACCCCACCTCAGCCTGCTGACCTGCATTTGACAATCCCTGTATGGAATTAAGTTTCTGTTTCTGTATATGAACATTTAGATGACAAAATGATAGCATTAAAAGCAAAACAACATACCCTGGTGGCAAAGGCTCTGTACTGGCACTACCAGGCTGCTGTCTTACAGGCTCTGCAGATGCACTTGGCGTGGAGGAGGATTCCCTTGGCTTTGCTGCATCTGCTGCTATGCTGTTCCGAGCATTAGGCTGAGCACAGTCTGTGGCAGCTGCAGGTTCCAGTCCAGCAGACACAACAGGTAATGCAGAAGCGTGGCTTTCAGAACAACTAGTTGCTTCTGTTGCTGACTGAGGTTCTGCTGTATCATTAGTGCAATCTGCTGAAGACACAGGAGCTTCAACTGAACCCGTCGGAGCCTCAGAAACAGAGGAATTACCAGCTTCAGGTGCAGAGGCAGATGACTCGCCATTAACTGGAAATAACATTTGTCAATTAGAAGCTGATAGGATTTACTTTTCAAATATTCCTTCCAAGCCATTTACTCCAGAAGTTAAATTGCACCTGTATGCCAGAAGCACTAAGATGACAAAAAGTCACACTACACTTGCCTTCGGTTAAAACTTAGAGTTTGCAAGCCATTCTCTATACTTCCCTATTACATAGGCATAAGTATATATAATATAAAAAGTTTTTTCTTTATTTCTGCATGTCTTGGCCAACTCAATGTCATACCTTACTCTAGATTAGCAAGAGGCGCCCATCTGCTTTCCACAAAACTGTATAGCCGTTTTTAAAACTTACACTGAAGTTCAAAAAAGGATCTTGACCAGTATGACATGAAAACAATTATTAAGAGATTACTCTATGAGATTTGGAAAACTAAGAGGCATTACCTACAGATAATTTCTTTCCTTTTTCAGAGCTGAGGTACAGAACCCTACAATTAACCCCACACCTGTGTGTGACTTGGAAAAAAAATTCCCCTCCATAAGAGGGATTAAAATATAAAAACTATTATTGGCTAATACAACTTACATAGTTCAGTGACTGAAGAAAATTACTTTAGATTTACAAAGGAAATCAATTCTATCCTTTAAAGAACAACAAAATGCCAATCTCATAAAATGTTTAAATCAGGCATGGATTTAGCAGGCACAGGGTGCTAAGAAGGCTTTATTAGTCTCAAGCCCACTTGGCCAACAATACACCAATCATCTGCAGAGCTTAACAGAACAATATCTCAGCACATCAAGATCTTGTCTAACTTAGACAAGTGACATCAGGTACAGCAGTCTGTAGGACACCCCTTAAAAGTCAAAGCCCTATAAAAAGCAGCGCAACATCATCCAGCACTTTCATGTACCACTAATCAACATCATACAGTGACAATTCTATTTATATTTAGTATCTCGCACCTGATTTAGAATTGCAACAATTTTCTACAGGACTAAGGATATGCAACACGTGCTTCAATTTTCTTACTTTACAGTATATTATCACCTTACCATGCTAAGGACTGAAACTAATACAATTCTATATTCTTAACCTTAGTAACACACAGTTGCATAATTTAATCCTAAACTAGTGCCCACAAAATGTTGTTTCAGTACTTTAAAGAGTTCACTTGTTTAATTCTGTCATCAGGATTTAAATCAGCAAGTCAATTTCTTTTAAGGAATTATCACTGCACTATATGAATTTTCTTGATATGCATAATGATAAGCATGATTTTACAGGCAACAGATTTTTAATTTCTATAAAGGCACTATTTTTTTGAACAAAACTTTTCCAAGGTAACACATCACTGCATACAAAAGGCACAAAAGAAAGTAACTACATAAAGACATATCAAGGTTTTATACTGTTTCACCATGACATGAAAACTATGAACAGTTTGACCAAGTTTCCTCAAATTTCTGCTTAAATTAGCAACAAATTGACTTACAAAAGAAAAAAGCCGACTGAAATTTTAACTTCCTTTTAAAAAATTCAACTCATTCACATGAAAGAGTGAATAGGATTACATAATAAAGTTAGAAGCAAAATAATGAACAAATCACCTGCTCTATTAGTAAGTTCATCTCCAAAACAGATGTGTAAAATATTGTATCAGATGATTATTTCACCAATTATGCATAAAACAGAAATTCTGGCAACATTACATAAAATTACAATCCTGCTAAAGCACAACAGTGGGAAAAAAAGTGTCATCAAAAAATGCCAGAGATCTGTTTTATGCCTTGCCATAAAAACATCTTCACCCACGGGTAGAGTAGCTGGTTACTCTGATATCAGTATTTCAGTGCAAGGTCAGTGATGATTTCATCAGTATTACCACTTGAAAAAATCAATTATTTTTCAATTACCCTATCCTAAAGATAGATTTGAAATGGCTCTCTCTGCTGTTGAAGAAAAAGGGAGCAATGCCTTAATAATATATATGCCCTCTAGCCTTGAGCTGAAAAGAGAGTGGAATCAAATTAAAGTTCTCCAAAGAGAGAAAAGCTTCTGAGAAGACCTAATTTAATTGTTACTTTTGAATGTTCATAATTGTTTCTGTTATCTTCCAACCATACCAACATTTTCCACACTACTACAGAAAGTTTGACTATCTCTGTTACACCATTTAGTAAAAACCTGCCTATTTCTATTTACAGTTGTCTTTTCTCTCTGTTATCAGTGTAATCTCTCTCAAACAGCTAAGAAAACACAAAGGGCTTAGAAAGCACAGTCATTATGAGATGCCAGAAGAACAAAAATCAAAAAACTTTTTTTTTTTCACTAGTTTTACTGAACCAAAAGTGAACTGTAGTCAGAATCAATGTTTTTATGTTTAAGAGGAAAATGAAATTCAGTATTTGCCACTACCTGTTTTTAGATGAAATTTTTGAAAAAAAATTGAAGGCATGGAAAGTCTGCAACACATCTCGACTCAGAGTACAGCAGTTCCCTGACTAAATCAGATTTACGTAATGTCAGGAAAAATTTAACCATAGTTACTCAAACTAATTGTGAAAGAAATCTGATTTTTCCTCCAGACAAACAAGTAATATGGTTTCATCATCTGGGAAAGAAAAATGGAAGATTTTGGACACTTCAATCTTTCTTCATCAGAGAAAAGAAGTTATGATGAAGTGTGAAACTCAATGTATTTAAGAATGGGTCTACTGCAAAAAAATTTACAAAAGTGTACACACAAGGTTATAAAATCAAGCCACATCCTTTCAGTACTTTTGAATTCCAACAAAAATTTTATAGAAAAAGTACTCAACTTGAGATACAACTCGATTAAAAAGCCTCATGGAACACATTCCCATAACTCTCCCATTCTTACCAGTGCTGTTGACAGGCTGAGCTTCGAGTGGTTTTGGTACTGGTGTATTTTTGGGTCTGGCTGCAACATGATTAGGAGATGGTGTGCTGTCTCCATTAACAGCTTCTACACAGAACGTATTCTGTATTACAGAGCTGGAAGGTACTTGATTGTCTATCCCATTAGAAATGTCACAAGCAGATCTTGGTAAAAATAAAAGATGAATTTAGGTTACTACCAGCAACATGTTAAACAGTTACGCAACTAAACTAAAAGCTATACTGAACTATGCTACAGAAACAAATAAAGAAATGGTGGTAAATTCACAGCTGTTTACAGCATTATATCTAGGTGTTTGCAGCCTAGATAATTGTTTTGGTCTCAAACTTGACTGTTAAGAAAAAGGCAAGAATTGATTTTGAGGATGTCAGATACTTTAAACAGGTAAGAGCTTCCATTTTCACTTTCTCTTTTACTTTTAATGACGTATTAGAATTGAATTGAACAGACTGATGCACCTGCTGCATCTTCCAAAATAGCCTTAGGGACCTTCCCTGCAGCTATGAGCAGGAAAGCTTTTTCTCTCATTAAGCAAGAGGAAGAACCGGTTTTGTTACTCACATCACTAAAAATACTCATAACATAAGAAAGCAACAAAATTCTCCCTCAGTAAAAAGAAAATAAGATGACTGTCTCTATGCATTGGCAGGATGGGACATTGTGAGGACGAATACACATAGGCAGCTCTGTGTTGACAAGGCCACATGGAAATAAATACACTTTAAGGGCTTGTGAATGGAAAGTTTTATTCAGTTACAGTAGTACACTGGTTTTTTACTTAATGTATATAAGAATGCTTAAAGCCAGCCACCAGAGACACATATTTTGAAAATTACACTCAATGCCAACTCCTTATCATCTCAAGGAGTAAAAGTTAAACACTGAAATTATACAAATGACAAAAAATGTGAGAACAGTTAGAAGTCCAACTTTGTGGAGTAAGAAGGGAAGAAGCAGCATTTCCATGCTACCTTACCCAACTCCAAAGGAGCAGTAAAAACAGAGAATTGAAGTATTATCCCTTTTCAACCCTGGACTACAAATTCAATTTACCTCCAAAAGATATGCAGAGAAGCTACCTTAAAACTTTTCTTCATCTCTTAATTTTAAAACTATAAATCAAAACTGCAGGATAGTTGTGTGGAAAACTGCAGTAAATTAAAATATCAACACCAAGAGCAGGATCCCAGTAAGAGAGATTATCTCCAGCAACAATAGCTGAATGAAAACAAATGATTGTTACTACTGTTTCAAAATGGTATGCAGATGTGTTTCCAATCACTTTGAGCAGTCCCAAACCTTTCTAACGGAAAAAAAAAGCAGAAGCAACTTTTAATTCTCACTCCCTCATCTTGAGCACCCACCAGGGAAGAGAGACAAATATCCATAAATTGAAAAAAAGAATCAAGTCAAACATACAAGGACACTCAAATACCGTGCCACTCAAACACATAGCAACTGGATGTTTTTTCACTCCATTTAGCGTCAATAAGTTAAACTGAAATGGGTTCACACAAGGTAACTGAGCAAACCAGTAACATTAAATGGATCTGAATTGACCTGTTTGTCTTACTAGAGATGAGGGGGCAAAAAAATCTATTCCAGCTTCTCTCCAGCCAGTCCTTGAGCAGGTTACAATGGTAGAGAAGCCAAGAATGAAGCTCTTAACTGGTCTGAATTTCTTTTTCTTGCCACTTCAGGAGGAAACAGGCCTTGGCCTCAGTGTTACAAATACTGCTTGTGAAAATACAAGTCTCCTAAGTTCCTGATCATGACCTTAAAAAGGCTGAGGAGGAAGTAATTCAGGCTTTTTTTTTTCCTTTTCCTTCCATTCAGGTGCCTCATTCCAAAAAACTAGTAGACATAAATAGAAATGGTTCTTAAGCAGCAAAAGAAAATAAACTGAAAAATTACACTGATCGACTGCTCCCCTAATTTCTGCTGCAGCATTTTTATAGATTGCTTATAGATTTTATAGATTAGTTGAACTAAATTATGCAATAATTAAAGAAATAATGTTTCTAAAACCTGTGGCAACATAACAGACCACAGCAGCTGAAATCTCTCATCTTCAAAACCATTAAAAAAAAAAAAAAGCCAAAAAACCACCTAAACACAAACAACCCAATCATTTCAATCATAAATTTGCTAATACACTTCATATGGCATAAAACACAAAAATAAATTCCAACCTGGATGAACTTCTTGCTGAAGCATCTCTGTTTTCATGTACAGCCTCGCCATTTTGCTGAACTTCTACTGAACAGTAAGAAACAAATTCAACAGAAATATTCTATTACATCTGTTTGAAATCTTAATCCAAATATTAGCATCTGACTTAATTATTTTAACTTACTGGTTGCTGATGAACTGAGATTTGTAAGAGATTCTTGTTCAACAACCAAACCATCTAGCACAACTGTCAGTTCACCTGTTTGCACCATGCCACTCTTGTTTTCCAAAGAGAGTTTCAACTGTTCTTTCACCTTCTCCACTAAAAATGGAGTTGGGGTGGGTAGGGGATGAGAAGGAAAGAAGGGGTAAAGGAAAAATTAAATTCTAAATAATATTAAAAGAGATTTTCAACACACAAATGTGACATATGCATTTATTTCTATAAAATTGAACATCAGAGATATTCAAATCAAAGCAGGAATCATTCTAGAGCTGTATATATTTACACCTACTGTGTGTAAATGCACATTTGATTTTCAAAAAGAACTGTCTGTTTACATAGTATATTCTATAGGTATGCTAAAGAGTCCATGTGGATGCAGTACTTTGTTGTTAATGATTTCCCAGGTCTGCCATTTCCATTAAGCCCTTTGGAAGTCACGCACTACTTACATAACATGTGATGGCTTAAAGTCAAACAACTTCTGAACCAAACATCCAAGTATTAAAAGTCACTGGGAATCTCATTTTTCAACCAGAGCTTATATCTATTTCTCATAATTCAAAAAGACCACTGAAAAATACATCTCTTTGAGGAAGAAGTAAATGCAAAGACTGCATAGAGTCCACCCTCAATTTTGAAACTATTTTTAGTAAATCTTTACTAGCATTTTCATAGTTTGCAACTCCAAGGATTAAACAGTAAGAGAGGATGCCTCAGGTAAAAAAAAGTTAAATCAGAAACTATTTTCACCAAAAGAAAATTTGAGCTAACTGATGGTGCTGTAAAATAATTCAATCTGACTGACAAGCAATACACACATTTGTAGAGACATACATAATCCAAAGGTAAAACGTGCTGGGGATGCTACAGAATTCTCTCTAAATCAACTATTATGAGTACAACAGTTAAAGCTCATGTCATAAATCCAAACACAGTCAGCTAGGAGTTCACATTAATCAATTTAAAATGGTTAAGACCTTTTAGTATTTGTACTCTCAGATTAAAAGAGTAGTTTTTAAAGATATGCCCTCCTTATGATAGCATTCCAAGTTAAATTTAAACTGGGCACTTCTATGCTTTAAACTACCACTTCCATTTTTTTTTTCATTTTCATTAGCATGCATCGTAAGTGAATAATAAACTTGAAAATGGGAGAGGCTGCCATAACCTACTGCCAGATACTCCCAAGCCATTACTTGAAAGAGCAGGTTTGACAGTGTAGCTGGGCAGCAGTTACAGGCAGACACACACTGCTGTGCTACAATGGATTTTAAGGGACTTAAAATCTCTGCAGCAAGAACAAAGCTCCTAAATCTACAGGATTACTGATTTAGCAACATGCATTTTGGAAAAAGTACTATCTCAAAGAAGAGAAGAAACTAACCTACCACTGAATTGTTTCATTAGCATATCTTTAATTTTTGCAAAGGGTGGTTGGTTTAACTTCTGCTATTTTAACAGGTAATCCTCCTAAACCAGATCAACTGTTGGCTGTAGTTCAACTGAGCTGGCAAGAAAACTGTGAGGTGTGTGTGGGCAGCAATTTAATATTTGTGGTGTTTAGCAGAAAAAGTAACCAAATTAATTATGAAGTTTCTGCATTTAGAGGACTTCCCATTCCATATTCATCAGCAATGAGCCTTTCAAATGCTGGATTTTAGACTAGGTATCAATAACTAAATGAAAGAAGGATACCAATCAGATTATTGTACTAGTGAATTCTTAGATAATCCAGTAAGTGTCTAACTACTAAATTGCCCAAAAGAAAAACATTGCACATAAATTACTTTTGGTGCAATGTACAGCAAACTCAGTCAACCATTCCCTGAAAGAATTTATCAAGTTGTTAAGAGCCTACCTCCCCTGAATCTACAGTAATAAAATGTTAACTATTTTGTTAGAAATTTTTAAAATATTAATTACTTTTTTGTGGCTAGCATTAATATAACCCAGTTTCTTCTGATACAGTTTTCTTAGTTAAAAAGAAAGTTTTCTGCTTAACTATGAAATTTACTGCTGAATCATTATAATACTGTTGAAGAAGCCTCACTTAATTTTGGATTCTGTTTCAATTTTCTGTAAGAATCAGAAGAATTCAGCTTTTTTTTTTTTTGACTCTCCTTTCCCCCCACCTTTCTAAACAGTCACCTCAGGTTTATATACATAATTTGTGAGAAAGGTTAAGATTGGTTTAGCTGGAATTTTATTGTCACTCTGGAGTGGAATTTAAAGTGTGGATTCACCATCTTGTTGTACTAAAGAAAAAAAAATTTTGAAAAGCAAATTAGATATATTCTACTAAAAATATTTAATATTAGAAGTTACATAGAACAAAGAATCTCCAATGTACTGAAAGAAGATCACAACTGTTTCATTAATCAATGTTTTTTATTGCACTCTGGGCAGCTAAATTATGAGGAACAAATATTCATCCTTTCTATTAGTGACTCCAGAGAAGGAAAACATGAAAAAATTACATGGCTTTTCTGAAAGTTCAATTTTTACTTTTTTTTTTTTTTTTTTTTTTTTTTTTTTGTTTGGTTACCAAATCTAAAACAGATCTTCTATCAAATTAGTTACTAGCTTGCTACAAAACATTGTATTTAATCACTTCTGCTTTTACTTACTTTTCAGTAACTAATACTCTACTGTTTGTTTCAAAAGTATTATATCCCATTGTTACATTTAAAATGCTCTCAACAGCACGGACATCTCTAGAAGAGACAAGTAAGGATATCAACTGAAAGTCAGTTGTAATTACATGTATAGTTAGTAGTCTGGTTGCCAGTTTGATATATAGATTAGTAATAATAATTTTACTTCATTCAAAATATCCTTCATGATAACTTACATTTTCTATTGTGTACTTCCAAAGCTTGTCTCAAGTCTACAGTGGCTCTTCCTAATAAAGCATCTGCTTTTAAAGTGTGATGGCTCCACACTCTAAATTCCAGCGTAGTCTGTGGAGTCACATGCCTGCATATAAAATACATTTTAAAGAAAATACATACAGACTTTTAAGAATTCATTTCTGCTATTAGGAGTATTTGAACTTTATTCACTTTCTCATTGTATTCCTTGATACTAAAGAAGTGAAATTTTGGATTGCAAGGGGAAATTTTTAACTAAGAACTGCAAACACTATGATATTTACACTTAAGATCAAACTTAAAGCACATTACTATGATAGTATAAAGAATTTGAGAAGTATTAGAATAACCTACACTCAGCTCAGATCTTAGATATATTAAACATATCTTTATTTACAAAAGGCTTATTTCCCCTACTCCTCCAGAGTTCTAGCTAAAAACTTATATTACTAAATGTGGAGAAAAAGATGGGAAGTATATTTGTCTGCCACTGAAAAGAAAAAAACTAAGTATTTTTCAAAAAGGAAAAAGCAAAGAAGCATCTATCTGCAAGCAAGAAGAACCCACTCAACAGGTATCAGCCTGCCCTGGAAGTGTTGGCCAACATCTTCTCTGAATTCACAAATATATATAAAACCATAAGGCATACTCACAGAAATCAGAGGGGAAAATTCAAATGATGAAGCTAAAGTAAAAACTGGAGGGAAGCAGAAAGGTAAAGGAACCAACTGCAGTATTATTATTACAAGCTTTGGCCTTGAGCTCGCCCCTGCTCAAGTTATGCTAAGTCCTGGAGAGTAAGTATTTTAATACAGAGTCTAGTACTGCAAAGATGCTCTTGGCTGTGAAAAATGGGAGTAGAAGTACTTCACTGCAAAAAGTCTTAGGCCACAATACATCAGTATTGACCTAATGTATACAGAAAGTTATCAGCAATGATGAAAATAATAACAAAAACAAGCCCCACTCTCCCAACAACAGGACTAGCTCTACAGTCACTTGAATATGTTGGACAAAATGGACTATTTTTGCTGACCCACAAGCAAATATATTTTTGCATTTTGAATAGGCTGCCTTCTAAGGGAGATCTTAGTAAAAGGGCAGCTCAACAAAGTAAAGGAAAAAACCGCCAACACCTACATACACAAATATATTGCTAACCCCTAGAAGTGAGGGGAATTTGGTAAGCCAGAGAGGTCACTTAACCTCAAATACCATTCCAATAGCCAGAGGAAGAGGGGGCCAGAGTACCTTGAAAATACATATAAGGGTAAGAGCCAAAGTAAGCAACATTCTTTATGAAAGGAGTCTGCCTTTACTATGCATTACAATTTACCTCATTTCTAACAGATCACCAAATCCTGCCAAATCAAACCTGCCTCCTCAAGAGAAACTCAGGTCCCTGTGAATATACTGATGGCTCTGTACTTATTGTAGTTCTTGATCCTGGAAACCATCCTCAGTCCAAGACTATGTCATTCTCTTTAGCAACACTGCAAAGGGCTAATAAGTTCACTAAACCTGAAATACCAAAAAATGAGGCACAGGAATACCTACTTGCACCTGAAATAAGTAAGTGTTCCCAAGCAACGAGCTCCCCAAAGATGTACCACTCCCCACTCTGCAGCACAGTTACTGGAATCTAGCATGGTTCCTACTACTAACAAAGCTGGCTATTGCACACAGACATGTCAGATGCTGTGAAATGCACTGGCCCAGGCTCAATGTCACTTGATAGGAGCTGTGCTGCTTCCAGACACAAGTCTGAACCAATACAATCCTGCTCGTGAATAAAGCATTCTAACCAAGTGCAAGATTGCCACTTCTTCAAGGAGTCCTATTCAGGTATATCTACACCCCTAGCATTGTTAAACCAAACTAAACTACAATGGTCAGATATCAGGGTAAGTTGCAAAGTAACTTTGCAGGTTTTGTGTGCAAATCCCTTCACTGGGAAATTCAAAGGAAGAAGTGACCTTCTTCATAACTATTACTTATCCAGTTGAGATTTTTTTTCCTTCTAAATCTGAGAATTACATGGTTACAATTAGCAAGTCTTTCTAGCAACGAAAGCCAAACACAGTGCTAACAAATATCAAGACTATATCGTGTACAGCCACTGGATGCAAGTAACACACTCTGTAAGAAAAAAAGTATTCTCAAAACATTGTAAGGATTCAGAAAAAAAAATCATTTGGGATAAATACCAACTTATGTCTGCATTTAGATATCAACAGCCAGAGCAAACTATGTAGGCAGCCAAGCTTAGTAAATATTTGCCGGCAATGTCTGTCTAATAAATAGTACCAAACAACCAAAAAAACTACTTACACTGTCAGCTGCTCATCCCATTTTGGATTTGAAGAACTACTTGATTTTGCTGTTTTCTTAATTTCTCCATCTGCAGTTAATTCCGTGTAGAAAGTTGTTCCAAACCAATTCTTTTTCCGTTTCAGTTTGGCACTAGAAACTAATAAAATACATTGCTTTATCTATAACAGCATACTGTTGCTGAAAACCAGAAAATGCACTGCCTACACACTGTATGAAACACTTTGCATGGCAATGTTTTTCCTCACCTTCTCTACTTCCACTGAACAGAAAGAAGTCAATGAAAAAATGGTAGCTTTTATTTTTAAAAGCTACTTTGTCAGATAATTGAAACCAAGTGTCACATACTCCTTTCCCCACATACTGGCAGGACTGGTTATAGAGACAGCACAATTATTTCAGGGATAAACACTGGTTATTTTCTCACTGTTCTCCCTATTCTTCCCTTAACTGAAAAATGCCTGCTACATCTGATGATGTATCTGAGGGACAGACTTTATTTTTTAGTTATATATTGTCACAAAAGTCAATGCAGTTCATGCCTATTTCAAAATGTCCCTGAATAGCAAAGCCTGTACACAGGGCTTCATTTCTTTGCCTGAATTACTGTATGGTGGAATTAGCAGGTTTACACATCAGTTTGTCAAAATTAAGAAATCTACTCTTAGATTTCCCCTATTTAAACAGCTTTGCAGATGGACTCAAAGGTAAAGACTCAAAAATTTAAAAACACCACTGACCAAAGAAGCTATCCTCCAAATCACTGGTGAGCTCCTCTGTGCTCCTGAGCATAAATCTGTTCTCCCTCTTCCAAGCCCAGCTGGGGAGTCACTATAAAAACCAACAGCAGCCTAACTGCCAAGATTTTAAATTCTATTTCAGGCAGACAGTGTCTTGAAAAAACCATAAGAATGGACCCTCAACTATATTTACCTGCTGGCTATGCCTTCTCTCTAATTCCTCCCTTGCTTCAGTGTGATTCTTGTTCCCTCCACATGCAAGCTAAAACAAGGTTGAGTATTTTCAGCCATTTAGAAATAATTCTTCCCTGTTCCTTTCCTTCATGGTACTTGCTAACTCAACATGGAAGTTTACTAAACTGAAAAGGAGACATATTTCTGGATTGCAGTATTCTGAGACGTATACATTAGTCATTTAAAAGTTAGTGGGATGGAACCATCCAAGATTCTAAAAGCACTAGCCATGCGCTTTTACTTAGTTTCAAATAAAAGGTGCAAACTTAACTCCCTCACATATGGAAAACCCAGACCCAGTAATGCATCATGGGTCATAAAAGAGAACTGCAGCCCTGATAATGATGAAAACTGGAATGTAGAAAATTAAAACTGTAATTCCACATACAGGTCGTATTTTTTCAACTGAAATCTTGATATATTTTTAAGCTTTGACAGCCTCTACTTCTTCCACATTTTCCTCCACAATTTACTTTCCAAAGGAAAATACAGCATTTATTAAAACACAGGTATTTAGTAATGATATCCAAGCTTCCTTTTAATTTCCCCTCTTTTATCTGATTATGTTTCAAGTTAGTACGTCTTGAGTCCCCAAACATTAAAGGAGACTATTATCACCTTTTGGTTAGGACATCTTCTGAAGAAAACTATGAATAAGTGATAATATCAGCAATTCCAAAATATCTAACAAGACAAGATCTCACCAAGAATATTTGAACAAATACTGATGGTAAAGCATGCCCACAACATGTTGTATCTGTCCAAACTCAAACAAGTCACCACTCCATATGAATTCCTTGTTTGCAAAATGAATCTATGATAGTTGCTGCCTTTATATAAGTGCTTTTTAAGTACAGTTCTTGAAATATAAGTCTAGCTTCCACAGCAGCACAAACAAAACTGCACATAAATATGCAGTGCAGGTCAGTAATGCTACAGTCCCACACTCCTCTGTCTCCCACTACTTTCCCTATGATACTGACACTGGCATTCATTCCTGTGATCTTACAATAAAGACTAAGTTTAGAGAACTAAACATTCAGAAAACTAATCACAAATGTTGTAAAGACTTCTTTGCATTTGAGCCCTGACCCAAATTCCTCGGGAGTCAAAAGAAATCCCAGTACCAGAAAAATACAAGATTATTTACATAAGGAATAGCTCAGCACTTACCATTTCTTATACACACATCTGAAATTAAGGGTCATTTGTGTAAGTCAGTTTACAGTTATATATATACACTCAATCTACAGGTGGCTTCATCTCTGCTGTTAGTTATTGTCAGTTTTGATGATTCATCACATTATTGAGTAATGTGCTCCTTACGTAAGATTCATCTTTTTTGAGGTTTCTCTCTGAACTAATTTCATAAAATATCCATTTGGGGGACTCTTCAACAATATATTTTTTCCCAGATAACCTGTCCATCTTTGGCTCATCCAGCAAGATGCATGTTTCTTTAGATGCAGCCTTTATTAAGACATGGTATCTTACTCATGTTTTCCCCCAATTTTGTCCAGGATAGCCTTAATACATTCTTGGCCATGCACCCATTTTTACTTTAGCGTTCCCAGATTTCTCAAAACCCAAAATCAAAGGTAGCTCTCCCTTCATCAGAAGAGTGGAGTAGGACCACCTTTTAACCTAAATTATTCCATGTGTCTTTTTAGCCCAACCTGTGGCTCTAAAAATATTATTCAACAAATAGTTACCTGGTATGTAATGAAAAAAATTAATCTTTTGAAGGGCTAGCAAATTTTGTGATGTCCTCCAGTTCTCCACTAAAACATTGTGCCCATTTTCAGCTTGGGGTTCACTACAACCACCAACCTTTTCCTAGAATTTCAGTAATATGTGTTTCCTCTTCAGAATACATGTCATTAACCACTTGTTCCCAAGCCAAATTTCTTGCAATTGTTTGTACTGTTGTACAGAATACTTTCTTTTTTTATTATTTTGAAGATTTATTAAACACTGTCATGCAACTCACTGTATAATCTCTATTCAGCCTCAAATCATCTACATATATTACAGTCATATTATTAACTGTAATGTTCATATCATTAATTATAATATTAACTAGCTCACTTTTACACTCAATTCCAGGATTGCTTTTGTAGAATACACATATTTTCCTGTAAAAATCTCTATGATACAAATCACTACTTGCCTGTTACTTGCATCTGTAATCTTCCATTACGGCTGTGACTTGTATCAGATCTTGGTGAGGCTGTGGCCATGTCAGAGGTTTAGGCTTCAGCCTAAAAAAAGCAAACAGAGAGTTTATATAAAAATTACTTATCTCTGCATTGTCAGCTACAGCTATTAAATAAAATGTTCAACTAATCAAGAAGTTAACAAATATTATTTAGGTAAAGCACAAAACATTATTTCATAACAGCAGTTAAAAAAAGCAGTCACTTTGGAAATTTGTCCCACGTTACACCTCTAAGGATGCCAAGACTCTTCAGTAACATATATATTTACATAGTTTAGAACAACTGTGTAAGGCAAGTATAGAAACTCAGCTGTGATATATCCTCTCTCTAGAAGACATACTTATGGTCTGCTTTCAGATAAGCTGAAACAACACCTTCAAATGAACAAAACACTTGAAATACTTACATGCTTGAAAATCATGCTGCCACCAGAATAATATACTCAAGCAGTAACGACAGCAATTCAGAGAAACATTTGTGTTCTACCCCTAGATTTGCAACCAGCTTCCTGCCCCGCTGTTGTCCACCCACAAATCACTTCCCTCATCTATTGAGACAGAAAGCACTGTACAAGGACACCCCATCTCACCACTCAGCAAACTGAGTGTGTCAGATCCCAGCTGGGACACCCCAGCACATACACGTGCACACAGCATCACTCCTGTCCTCCTGAATTACTGCACCTAAAACACATCTACAAGTAAAACATTCTGTTTCTATCTGACAATCACTTTTCACAAGAAAAGAATATATGTGAAAGAGACTCCCTGATCTGGATGAACTTCCACATATTTGTTTCTGTGAATACAACTGGTTTCAATAACAATATGGGAAGAGCTGTCACCAAACCTTTTTGATCATGCACCTCTAAAGGACGAAAATTTTGAGTACATGCCCCCAATATGTGTGGATTTATTTATAAATTAAATATATGTACCACTTTACTAATACAGTCTATATATACTACAACATATAAAAACAGAAATTAAAAAGGATGAGATAAAGATGAAATAGACAGCATTTTTAAAGAAATTCTAATGGTAAAAACCCCTTTTTGTCTTACTTAAATTTTTTTTTTTTTTTGTGCAAGTCATGTGATTGAATATGCTTCAGCATTTTTTAAAATGCTGACTTAACACCTCACAATACAGTGATTTGAAGGTCTAGTTTTAAATTCAGTTTATTGGCTGTTATAGCTGGAAAACATAATTTATAAAGATATGTATATCCAAAGCAAAGTGCATCATTGGCTTCACCTTCTAAATCATGACACTCATTTTGCATCTCCATCCACTAATTATGCAAAGGTTTTTCTTGAAATTTGGCCAGTAAATTTCTATCTTCCCTGATATAAATCACTTGTTATTGCAAACCAACGCAAGGTTGCATTCTTATACTTTTATCAAACTTTCAGATTCTGAAACTCTTCATCAGGAGGGCTTTAAGCTGATAAGGAAATTCTGCATCCAAGTTTAAGTGTACAAATATGGAAGGTTTTACAGATGACACATCATTTCTGACAAAAGAAAACACAAAAGGAAATGTTTCAAAACATCAATTTTCAAAATGCTTTCTCCCTAGCATTGGTTTATTTCAAAAAGCGATAGGTTTCCTGCTTGTTAAAAGACCACCTTCACCTTCAAGGGAAGGTGCCTTAAATGTCTTTATTTTTTTGAAAATAACTGATAGTCAGCATACTGTCAACTGTTATCACAAAACAGGTCAGGAAATTCATAACACTTGTCTTTTTGTGAGATAAAACATGTAATTAATCTTCAAGTTTTACAACTCTTTTAAGCACTTTGCCACGATAACTAGTGATCCTTTGCACAGTACACAAGATCTTCCTGGTCACACCCAGTGTCATTAAAGATTATTTTAAATAGTCTTCTATTTAAAGGTTTTGTTTTCACACAATGACCCACAATTATGACATCCTACAGCACTTTATGCACTTATGGCTCCAACTTCCTTGTTGCTTGCATGATGCAGTGAATCAATTCTGCAAGTGGTGCTCAATTCGTAACCTTAGCCAAGAACCTTTTTTTACTTTGGCCATCTGTGGTTACTTTTACAGTTTTTCCATCAAAAAAAAAAAAAATGCTGTTATTAAAGAAGATACTGTTTAGAATTTATGCCTAAGAATGTCTCTTGTCTGGTACATCTTTCCCTAGTGACTCAGTTCTTTGTGAATTTCATTATGGACACAGAATCTAGCAATTACCATAAGTCGAGCCACACCACAAACACCTATAGTTTCATCCAACTGTACAGCAAGCCTCTCTCCACTGTGTAATTTTTTCTGATATTTGTTTCTTCAGAACTCTGTCAATATTTTCCAGATAGCTTCCAACAGTATTTGCTGACAAAAGAATGTGTTTCAATTTGTCACCACATTGTTTGCCACGTATTATTTCAGACATTTATACCACAGGAAGATGAAATATTTCCCCACCAGTACCTGTGTCTTCTGCTACTGAGAAATCTCAAAAGAGACTACCAATGATCTATCATTAAGTTTAGTGAAATCTTGTGCAGTCTTGGATTGCGTATAGCATGGCTTTAACATTGCTGAAAAAAATTGTAGATGTTTGTTTTCACATTCTGGGTGCCTTGCTAATGGTGATGGCTTCATACTATCATTAGCTGATACCTCAAGAAAAAACGTTCATCATTTCCAATAGCGGATGTACATCCGTACTTGAAATACCGTTCTTGATAAACCAAGTTGTTTTGGCTGACTTCTCATCAGATCTAATTGCCAATGGTTTTATCTCACAATACATCTTACCAAGAGCTCAGTTAGGAGTAGAAGCTGCATCAGCTCTGCCATGTTCTTATTATTCACATTACTAGTATTATCTTCTAATAACATTATCTATTATGGTCTATTTGCAGAAATTCTTTTAAGCCACTTGCCCATTTTGTGGGGATTTATTTAGTAAAAACTAAATATAATCCACAAATCCTCCTAACTGGGCACAAGTAAACTGCATCCATTACAATATACTGGAAGTGAATGAACAAATGAAGGGGCTACTGTGACCCCACCATATTGTGGAACACTGAATCAGTCTTCAGGACATCTCACAAACCAAATGTGACACAGGACCATCTGACATACAGCCCTTCAGAGGGTGCCAGTGTCAATACTAAATAAAGCTTAATCTCTTTCTTATTTTTCAGGTAAAATATAAGTCCTAGATTTTCTTCCCACATTTCACTGGATGATCTTCTACACATGACTTTGGAGGCCACTGATATGGAAAACGTAATAAAAGCAGCACATTCAAACAATTCAAATAAATTCAAATTCTTCACAAGAAACCAAGATCTGCAATCTAGTTCTAAACTTACATTAAAAAACTAGTTTAGGCATACTTTTGTAATTGACAAATTATGATTGTTTCTCTCCTTCAACTGTTTAATATACATAGATCTAAAATTCTAGGAGGGTTTTGGGTTTTATTTGGTTGGTTGGATGAGTTTTGTGCTTTTTTTAACTTTACGTCAAGGATGCGCAAAGCAAAATAAATACCGAAACAAATAAATAAATAAACAGTGTCAGAATCCTCAGGTAGGCAGTTTATTGTACAATCTCCTCAGACTTCCCAAGTTGATTTATCTGTAAGTAATACCACCTGCCCAAACCTGAGTTTCTGGCTCTGCTAGCTACTAAGCTGCTAACTGCATTTGGCAAACACGTTTGCCAATCTTCTGATAACAGGGAAGAAAGAGTTCACTACACTTAGCTTTGCATCTTCCCTCTTGAAGGAAAAAATTACCACAATGCCTGGCAGAAATTATTCCAGTGTGAGGGACATATCAATAGGTGATGGAGATGAAACAAAGTTAGGCTTGGGGTTGGCTGTGGGGCTGTAACTGCATGACTGCAACCCACAACAACAGTTCCCTGATGTTCTGTTCTGACCCTGTTGAATTATCATCCTTCTATAATAGAAATGTATTTTATATTCTTGCCAATATGGTGCACTTAGGTGCATTTACACAGCAATGATTACAGTTCCACATTTTCAGTATGTTGTAAATGAAATACTGACATGCATGTCAAATACTATTTAAAAAAACCACTAAAATATACAGTAGTTTAAAAAAGCACTTAAATGTTTAAAAATTGGTGGTTTTTACCAACAATACGTAAGTTTTGTGTCATAGTTTATACTGAACAGGGCTTTACTGAACAGAGCAAATTAGTAAAACTGACTGTTTTATCATGTTCCAAAGATTCTAACAGCTGCAGCCCACTCATCCTTTCTTAACTGATTAAAAATCAAGAACTTGTTGGGAGTTAAGGAAACATTAAATTTGTTTAAGGCTTCAGTCATCAGTTATTTTCATCACTAACTATATAAACTCAGCGACTGAACATTTTTAAATTAACAGGTTATTGCCTAAACAGCTTAGATGCAGGTTGGTCCTTTCAGGAGACAGCCTGCTCACATGAAAATGTTTGTCATTTTCATTCAAGATCCAAAAATCTACTCAAACGTTAATATTTAAAAAACCAAACAAAAGAGTCTTCACTGCCTGATGCACACTGGGTCATACTCACTTCCCGTCAAACTTGTTTTTACTCCAGGTAAACAAAGCCTTCAGGAAGAAAAGTCAGCCAAACTAGATTGTACAAGAGGAACCATTTTTCTAGAGCTTCAAAAGCCTTGTAGTCCCTAAAGGCTGGTCTGGACATATGACAAATGCTGCTGCACAACTGAAAAAGAGAAGCATAATCCAAAACTTGGCCCTTCAGCCTTTGACAGGAAAATTACTGATGCAGACATGGAAGGGGGCAGAGGTGAGGTGAGGCACCAGACAAGAACTCTACCACAGAATTGTCTGCAGTGCTGACAAAAACAGAATTATTGACATCCTGTAAGGCACTAGTACGGATTGCCATGCTCAAAAAGAAGACATGAAAAGTTCTCCTGGGATAGGAGATCATGAAAAAGTAGTCCACAATTAACAAGACTGGAAGCAAATAGCATTGACATAAATGTTTCAAAAAATCTCAGGTTTCTAGGGAGCAAGGCTGCTGCAAAGAGACCACGCTATACTGAATGAAACTAAGCAGGGACAATAAAGAAGTCACATAAGTAGAAGAACTGACAGACTTATATGAGGATTGGATTACTATTTTCACTTTATTAGAAATAAAAGCTTTCATAAGCTGAGGAAGATTTCTGAAAGTTCTAGTAGAGATTCCAATACTGAAAATCTGAAAGTTTCAAGGACCAGAAACCTCCTGTCTTGATGAGCCAGAAGAAATTAGATCCACACAGCCAAAAATAAACAAAATTTCAACTAAACACACTGTCTGATCTGCAGAAATGCATGGGATGGCAATTAGACCAAGCAAAGTAAAAAATTCTTATTACAAAGACTGAGTAGTTTTCATATCCAGAGTAATGTCAAAAGCAAAATACTTGTATTTACTCGTATTTCCTTGATCTAATTTGCAAAAAAGTCCCCATGAGAAAGAAAAACAAATGGTGAAGAAACATGGAAAGATGAGGATTTCTTTTAACTAAATGATTTTAAGTCGTATTTCAAATAACACAAGCCCTTACCACTACAGGACAAGGGAACACTATGTCATAGGGGCACTATTTACTGTTTTCTTGCATCATGGACAAACTTTTTTCTCCTTATCCCTAAATCCCTTTTTCTTGTCTCACAAAATAAATGCTCAGTTTGGCTCCTGCAAATGTTGACTAAGGGTTAAAATCTTTGAGCTTATCTTTAAATAATCTTAAAGAGAGGATTATATACAACAATGTAAGAGTCACCATCTTTTTAGTGATAATCTTCCTGAAAATGAGGGGATTAACTCTGACAGGGCTACAGTCACCACACATTCCCAAATATAAACTTGCTACACCTCTTTATTCAAGCCCTAGGTTAAACTTGATTGGTCTAAAGGCTGTGAAGCTTTACTTTCAGAACTGATGTTTCATCAACACATACAAGTACCACCCTCAGCCTCAAAATTCCTGGACAACAAAAATTCACAGTGACTCTGGAAAGCCCCATGAAGACCACAGTGATCACAACCCTTCTGTCTAAACCACACTCATCATACATAACTGTTACATCAACTGGAAGAGGAAAATCTAGTTATTAACTCCTACAGCTGATATCTTACTATTACTTCAGTTGTATATATCATTTTGGGTAACTACAGATTGATTAGGACAAATTAAGACCCAAGAAAAACCATGAAATGGACAACACAGTAGTCTATTAAAAGAATTAAAGAATCATTTTCTAATTCATGTGAATCCACAGTTTCATGGAAGTCAGTCTCATTAACAATAACAACATTTATAAAAGTTATGCTTCTGTGAACAATACTCTCTAAATCTCAAAATGCTATTAAAATATCAGAAATCAAAGAGAAAAAAACCCCAGTGAATATTTCATTTATTTATTTTTCAATCATTAGCAGAATAATTATTTATTCATGGAATTTAAGCAGACACATTTTAAATTGCATTACTCATTTGGTAATGAGTGCACTTGGTGCAGGTATTTCTTGTAAAGCTGAAAGTTAAAAAGTATCAGCAAATACACATTTATAAATTGCCTGATGCTGTGAACCAGTAGTTGAGATATTTCATGATGAACCAAGGTACTCAGACATAAAAGAATACAGCCACAAAGAGAGAAAACCACTTCCTTATCCATATACCACAAGAGTCAAGCTAGGAATAAGACAAACAAAAAAAAAGTACAATTACCTGTGATATCATTTCATAACATATGGAAAATCCCATCACAGAAAACAGTTAATTTTTTTTTCCACTTTAATCCATTAATGTAAAAAGGTAAATTAATGCTAAAGAAGTGAACAGTGGTTTCAGGAGACTGTCTGTAGGGGTCAGAATCTCGGTACTGTAGCTGCTCTAGCTGTAGAGTATGAGGTATGGGAAGGAAAGATTCTAGGAAAACTCTGCCCATGGTAGAGCATGCAGGGTGACAAAGTAACCCTGGGTGAGCATTTTTCAGGAAAAGACAGTTGTTCCACTTTGCTGGATAGCATAGGAAATCCTCCACACTTCTAGTCCTGCCTCCAGGTCCTCTTCTTCCACCAAAGAAACAAGGCTGGGGTGGGGGGAAGGGAGTTACCACACTGAAGAAAATCAGCATGTACAGGGCTGGAAGCAAGTTTCTTGATGTAAAAGTAAAAAAAAAAATTAAAAAAAAAGAGGAAAAAATGCTTATTCTTATGTCAGATGCAAATAAGTTTCTTTATCAATTTCTTTCCATTAGTACTTTTAAAACCTAGAATTTTTATTCAACACCATTCTGATTGAAAAGTCTATTTCACTATTTATCAAAAAAACGGTGTTGATATTGCCACAGCTAATTGAACACATGACTAATTAACTGGTTTTTTTTTTTAAAAAAGAAGAACCAAGACTATTACTTCCAGATAGAACCAGTAACTCTATTATCATTTTTAAAAATGAAGGGTTCTTCTCCCTTTGCCATCAGAAAACTTTCAGCTCAGTAATTCAAAATGCACAAACAGAAACCAGAACTGAAACAGATCTGGAGATCTATATCTATAGACCCAAAAATGTGTTGGACTTTCTTACACTCAGCAGGACAGTAGAGTCCCTCCTACAATCTTCTTATCCTCTGCAACACTAACAAAAATAAAAATCTAAGACTTGGCATTCCCTATATGGACAGCTTTGATCATCAAAAGTTAAAATTACAGTAATATTTACACACAGGCAAATAGAGAACTTAAAGGTTTCTTTCCTCGAATGCCACAAACCTTACCACAAACCAAATGCCAATTTAGGAAGCGATGGAAATACTTATGAGTAAGAGATGTCTTCCACAAATACCAGTAGGGCTCTCTGAGAACCACTGAACATTTGCTTCATGTTGAAGACAAAACTAATTTGTTCTTCACAAAAATTTCATCTCTCCTCCTCCATTTCAGATATTGTCTTCCTATTTACGATTTACTATTACAGGCCAATTCAGAATGTCCACAGTTCCGTTCTCTTTTCTGAACAAATATATGGTAACCAGGAATACACAGTGAAGCCCAATACAAATTTTGGTTTAGGTGCAATGGACTGAAGATACAAACAAGACATTATGTAGGCCAAGGTATTAGTGTTTATTAATCAGCAATTAACTGCTGTATGGAGGAAAGGGGGAGGAAGAAAAAACAACCCTATTCCTACGAGCATTAGCTTCCAGTAAAAAGCTATATTCATGGACATCTTACATACTTAATGAAAATATTTCCTGGTTTGATTCCTTTCAATAGAATGCCAGAATTTAAAATACTCATAAAGCTGGGAAAATGGCACCTTGACATGCTTCAGCCACTTAGAAGAACTCTTTCACATATGCATTCTGTTACACTCACTCTTAAGGAACCAAACTGAACATAAGAACAACTTTAAGAAAAGGAAAATATTGCCTAGCTATACTATTGTTTTAATTATTTCACATTACACATCTTTCTAGCTGGCAAGGACTGTAAAAAGGGTATATATAGCTGTAAATGAGCTTATTGTAATAGTTAAGCAGGCAATAAGTCCCACTTAAAATTACTAGGAGTTGCAAAAACATTAAAGAGGGGGTTTTTTTTATGTCAAATAAAAGCCTTGACATGCTTTAGTTAATTGAAACTAAGTAAATGAATTGAACAGGAACTATGGAATAATGAACCACCATTAAGCAGCAGGTGGGTTGTCATTCTTACAGATACAGAGAAAGAAATGGTTCAGTGGAAAGCCCAGCAAATAGTGCTTCAAAGTGTGACTCCTGCTAGACGTATGCGAGAAAAGCAAAGTCCAAGTTATATAAACAGCTCCAACCTTTGATTTCTAATCTGGATGCCTTACCCTGAAAGTCTTGGATGCATACATTATTCATTCTTTTGTTCAGTTTATCTTAATAGATCTGTTTATATGACACTGAAGTGTTACTTTTTTTCACAGACTAAACCATCTTATATGTCTTCTGGTATTCTGCTTTTGCCCCAAGCAGCCAATTCCTAAACATCTTTTCACTTGCATGAATTCAAACACTTCTTGGTTTTTAGGCCCCTTATTTTTTTGTTATTTTCACCTTTACTATCTTTAAATTTCAGTCCTATGTATATTTTTCTCTTTGCATTTTAGACCTATATAATCTAAAATTTTTCTGGGAGATATTTTAATTATTCAACACAAAAGTATACATGACAGTCATATGTTACAAAATAAAAAATATTTAAGAATGGAACAAAAGTAGCATGCACATTTACCATCAGGTTTTCTAACTATGTATCTTAAAATCATGCATGATGCTAAAGAACCTGAAACATTACAAATCCTAACTTATGTGACAGTATGCTCAATGAAGGAAAGATTATTGACTTTCAGAATCCCTGTGAAAACAATTTAAGCAATAGTTCTAAGCTAAAACTGAATGTAAAACATGCTACAAAATGTATTCGGAATCATAAAGCATTGAGTAAGTTTAATAATTAGCCAGTAAACTTGTAAGATGCAGTGACTAGTACTGAACAGCCTCCTCACCTATGAAGTACTATTTGTAAAAGTATTATAAATAGTAGCTTAAGTGATTGTTTAATAGCTTAGAAAATATTATAAATGGAAATCAGTTTTTCCCTGACCATTTAAAATAATGCTAAGAGCACTGATTTTACTTCTCACACAATGGAAACACATGGTGATAGCACTTCTAGAACAGGATTGTAGTAAAGACCATTGTTTGTTGAGCAAATTGTTTTCTGTGGTACCTACTGCTAAACTTGAGTCAGACAAATACTGATGGACTGAAATGTAGGTAAAGACCTACATAAATTTAAGATCATGACTTATCAAGATCATAAGATTCTTTCAGATCCTTTTACCACTTACTTCTAATAGTTTCTCCAATTCCTTTGGAATTGATGATTTTAAAATACGTATGTTAAAAAAATAACTATGCCATTAGGCACATAAATATTACCTATAGAAACAGATCTGGAAAACCTGAAAGGACAGTAAAATGTACTTTTGTAAAACAACATTTGTAACTATTTGTAGGACATAATCAATGCCAATAGTGAATATCAGATTTTTATTTTTTTTTAGGTAGAGGTGCTCCAGGGCTTAATCATCTTGATGGTCCTTAATTAAACTCCCTCCAGCACATCTATGTCTCCTTTGAACTGAGGAGCCCAGTACTGGGAACAGCACTCCAGCTGTGGCCTCATTACCAGTGCTCAATGAAAGGGCAGGACCATCTCCCTCAACCTGATGGATATTCTTTGTTTAATGCAGCCCAGGAAGCAGTCACCCTCTTTGCCCCCATGGCATTCTGCTGCATCATGTTCAACCTCATGTCCCCCAGGACCCCAGATATCTTCTGCCAGCAGAGTGTTTTGCTTCTCCTGTTAAAACTCAGAAGTACTATCAGAACCATCTTCCACTGACAATATCCCTCACTCCTTTATCTAAGAACAGCTTACAAGTACTCCCCAAAACTATGAGAATTACTTGATGCTGAGAGGTCTGAAAAAGGGTCCAAATTTATTAATTAGTACTCCAAAAAAAAAAAAAAAAAAAAAGAGAGAGAGAGAGAGAGAAGAAAGCTATGAGAATATCCTCATACTTTCTGTTTTCAGCAACATACTTTGGGGAGTGACTCTTCAGACCAGCCAGAACAGTCATGGATATAGAAGCATTTAATTTCTCATCTTTTTGCCAAGCCCACAGTACATACTGGTGGGTATAGATACAGTAGTGGCTTCCTTAGGATCTGCTTTCACAGAAGTAGAATTTCATCTTCAGCATTCTCATTTCATCTTCATAATTCTCCTCCTCTAAGGTTTATGAGGCCTTGACAATAAGACAAGGCATTAGTTCTCCCTGACAGTAAACCAACAGCTTCTCCAGAGATACTTCAACATCCCTGATACATGGTAAATATTTTGTTACTAAGTTCCAAGTTGCTAACCCTGCAACCCAAAGAGAATTGAACTGGAAAGCAAACTGTAACTCTTCTTAAAACACAGGACATCCTGAGATGGAAGAGACCCCTGATGATCATCCTATCCAACTCCTGACTCCACACAGTACAACATAAAAACTACACAATGTATCTAAGAGCACTGTCTGAACGCTTCCCGCACAGGATGGATTGGTCAGCTCCCAAGGCTATGATGTTATTGGTGTTTGTAAGACTTGGTGGAATGAGTCCCATGACTGGAGCACTGGAATGGAGGGCCACAGGCTGTTCAGGAGCAATAGGCAGAGCAGGTAAGGTGGAGCAAGTACTCTCTGTGTGAGGGAGGGTTTGACTGCACAGCCCTTACAGTTAGTGATTGAGAGCCCCTGAGAGAGGAGGGGGATGGAAAAAAAGTTGTTGCAGTGGGTGTCTACAACTGATACTCCAGCCAGCATATAATCATTGACGAATTATTCTCTGGGCAATTTAGGAGAAACCCCTGAATTTGTAGCCCTTGCCCTTATAAAAGATTTCAATTAATATCAACCAGGAGCACCATACCACTGTGATGAGGAAGACTTGGAAATTCTTTAAGTCTGTTGGAGGTAACTTCTTGTCACAGGTACTCAGTGAGCCAACTAGAAAAATGCCCTCCCAGACTTGCTATCTCTGAATACAGAAGGAGTCATGGGGGATGTGATGGTAGGTTGCTGTCTTGGCAGCTGTGATTATGAAATGATCCTGTTTAATTTTATTTTATTTTATATAGGATAAGAACACCGACCTCGTGGATGAATGGAACATGGTAGATATAATTCTGGATTTCAGCAAGGCTTTTGATACTGTTCCTCACAACATCCTTCTGGACAAGTTGCCCAACTGTGAGATGAGCAGACTCATGGTATGCATGAAGTACTGTCTAAAGGACAGAGCTCAAAGGGCTGTACCAAATGGGACTACATCTGACAGGTGACCCATCCCAGCGGTGTTCCTCAAGGCTCAGTTCCCAGGCCAGTCCTGTTCAATATTCATATCAGTGATTTGGATGCTGGAATTGAATGCACCAGTAGCAAGTCTGCTGACTGGAAACTGGGGGGGAGGTGAAGTGGGGGGGGGAAGCACTAATCTCTTCTCCAGGTTATTCAGTGACAAGACATGTAAGACTGGTTCAACATTAAGCCAGGGAAAGCTCAGACCTGACATTAGAACGTAATTCTGCACTGAGAAGGTGGTCAAACACTGGTTTCTTAGAGAAGTGGTCTATGCCCCAGGCCTGCCAGTGTTTAAGAGACATTCGGACAGTGTCCTTAACAACACAGCTTACCTTGCAGTCAGCCCTGAACTGCTCAGGCAGGTGGACTAGATGATCACTGTAGGTACCTGGCAATTGAAATATTGTACTCTGTTTTATTCTTGCAAACTGGCAGCTTGGGGCCATGACCACTTCGCTGGGGAGCTTATTCCAGTGCTTGTCCCCACCTTTGAGATCCTTTCCAACATACACCATTCCATGATGCAGCAGAGAACTTTATAACCAACCAGACCATAACCACTTTAAGCAATTCCCTCACCTCCTATCACAGGACACCAGAAGATCAGCACCTCCTTATCTGCTCCTCATCATAAGGAAGTTGTAAACAGCAATGATGTCACCTCTACGTTTCATCTTCTCTAAGCTGAACAAACATAGTATCCTGAGCTGTTCCTCATAAGTCATGCTCTCTACTCCTCCTTTGGACAAATTCTAACATTCTTCACACTGGGTCTGATATAAATATTACTGTATTTATCTTTCTTAAGCCAAGCTATACGCATTTTCCACCTCTCCACCTCAGAAACCAAATCATCTACTCCTATTGATATGGAGAGCAAGCGATATACAAACAGTATTTTCTGCTGGTTTTCAAGTACATTCACTGTACTTTGTTCCAAATGCTGCAGAGTTGATCTGTGCATTATCTATAACATATTACTAACCTCATATAAGGGTCTAAGAAAAAGTATAGTGACATTACAGAAGTTTACAAAAAACTGTATTTCTGAGTGTTATGCAAAAGGCCCAGACAAATGACTATGATTCCACTGCATAACACATCTGCCTGTTCTGTTCTGCCTTATACTTGGACCTTTTTAGCCTTATTTTCCCAACCAAACATCACATGCGTGACTCACACTGTCTACCTGCCTCTTCTCCCTCTTGAGATATCTCCATCCCTCTAAGTGAATCTGTTCACCACCAGATTCAGTTAAAATAAACTGAGAAGTAATATCTTCTGAAGTACCAAGTTCCCATGAGTTTCACAAAGTTCAATAGCGTAGCAGAGGATAGAGACACAATTTCATGTGCTTGCTGAGCAAAGGGCTGCAGTGTGAGCTCAAGCTCTCTACGCTGCCTGACTCAAAAGCTACACAAACACCACAGAAAGCTCTGAATCAGTTTGAGCCTGCAGCAGTGCACAGTGCCTTTTTTACTACAAGTAAGAAAGGTCTAGAACAGCACATGAAGCAAAGAGTCGTAAGAGAAGTCTGTATGGAACCTAGTTCCACTGCTACAGAGCAACTTACAGCAAAACATTTACAGTATGAGTTGCTTGCGAATCTTAATCACAATGATGCTTCTAGGTCCTACCACAATGCCAAATTATGAAAAATACCACAATAGCATTATCACAATGTGTGATAAAAACACACACAGAGTGAAACAGAGTAAAGAAACTTCCAGGTTTCCTGAACATTGTTCTAATAGTAGTTAGAAGGCCAGCATACATGTCAAGATATCAGGGAAGAATATTTTCTTGTTAATTCTAATATTTGGCTGAATAGTTCTCGTATCTGCCAGAACATGGAACATGCTAGCTACACAAGCCTTTCTGGGTTATGGATAAGCCTACACAAGCCTGTTCTGTTATGGATAATCTTAATGCTTGGTATAAATTATTGCTCATCAGACTTGCATCAAGATCAATGTAAAGCAATATATTAAGATGGATTGCTAAAATATGGGAAGATTTTAGTGTACCTACACTGCAAACAGCACTTTACCCCCTAGTTTCATACAGGCACTTCCATATTAAACTACATAGGTAACCTATTTTAACCACATGGAAAATGGAGAAGCAAGAGCTTCTGAACAGGCAGAGAGCCTGAGCACATACCAAGAGTGCCCAGATAGCTTATAAAACCCATTCACAGGAATTTGTGCCTGTCAGCATCACCTTATTAGTTACAATAGCTTTGACTGGTGTAAACACATCTCTACTGCAGCCACAGCAAAATTAACAAACACGGAACAACTTTAAAGATGTTAACCAAGAGTGCTGCTGTTACTGTTACATCTCCCCCACTATGTTTTTATGTGACATGAAAAAAGGTGACTCAGGAATACCAATAATGGGAAATACATTATTACTGCTCCACAAACAGTTTCCCAGCCTCCCCATTGTTTTGGTAAGTCACAAAAACTAACAATTCAAAGAGGGGAAGAGAAGCCTACTCTTGTGTTATAAGAAAGTGGCAGAAAGGGTTTTGCACAATTTTTGTCAGTAAGACATTTGATGTGATCCACCTCTCACCAGTAACTTTATCTCAAAAAATAGCTCAAAGAGGTATAAGTAGAATTCACTGCATGTTCTCACTCCCCTTTCTCTGAATATTTGATTTTTTAAAAGTGCTATGCAAGGCTCTTTCCAGCTGTCAATCTCAGCAGTGTTAAAACACTAAAACACGTCTGTCCTACTTCCAGTCACAGACTGCACTAATCTTGCCTATTGCTACCTGAGAGCATTCAGCCAAGTACCGTCACTTACTATTTCAAAAATTGCCCTTCAGTCTCTACAGTGCTAGAGAATTCAACCTGATCCTTACCAAGGCTCTAAGCTGATGAATAATTCTCTCTTCTTAAAACAAAGAGTTGCCTGTTTCTGCTAATTATTTTCCAATCCAATTTTAGTCTGCGTTAATCTGATTTCAAAATTTAACTACAAAAAAAAAATCACAAGTTGAGAACATGAAAATTAATAAAACACAAGCCTTACCATAAGGGCACAAAGTTTGTCTTCTCAAGGGCCAATATTGTATATAAAGCTTAACACATCATTACAAAAGCAACAATGAAAGAAAACACACTTTCACGAAGGTCAGTATGTTTTCTAGTGAAAAGCTAAAGACTAAGCTATAAAACTTAAAATTATTAGCAGCTTACTCTTGAGAGCAACACTGCCTTGAATCCAGGTGGCTACAAAAAATACATGGAAAAGACCAGCTTCTCACTGAAGGATTGTCAGATTTATTCCCTAATTCAGGGGCTGATTTTCGAGGGACTTGTGAAGGTAGATATTAGAGGAAAGACAAGCAAGAGAAAAACATCTCCAGCATCCTTTACCCACAAGACATACACCTGCATGATGTGGTCTACACACAGGCCTTCTGCCTAAAGAGTATTGAAAACCCTTAGTCATTCTCTAAGGCTTCTTCCATATGAATCTCTGCTCCTCTTGCTGTCCTTTTTTGTGCCTTCTCCAGTAGTACTGTACAGCTTTCAAGACAGGGCAGAACATGGAAAAGTTGAAAAAATACACAAAGCATTCATTCAAGCTAGGAATGCATTCTGCACATAAACAGTGGCATGGTGACGTTTTCAGTTTTATTCTTTAGTCTATTCCTGCATCTTCTATATCAACCTTTAAGAATACCGGTTTTTCAGCCGTGGAGTGTCACTAAACATCTGGAAAAATGTCCTCAGTTCCCCTCTGTTATCAGGGAGAGACTGAAACACAAAATATTCAAATATGCAGGAAAATAAGCCCAAAGTGTATGTCTCTGCTAATGAAGATTTATTTAAGCAATTTTGATTTCTTATGGCCTTTAAAGCTTTAAAACTGAAAGAACCAGCATGACAGATTTATACAAAAGAGACAAGAACAGCAACCAACTCTGAAAGTAGGCTGTTCCTGACAATTATATTAAAAAAAAACCCAAACCAAAACATAAACAAACTATAACCAAAAAAAGGCTACAGTGGGCAGTCTAGACTGTTGATCTTAGAAAGTATTTTAAAATGCACTTAGTTTACACACTAAAGTACAATCTGTATAATCTTTTTTTACTAAAATCCCTATTTCTCAGCAATGGATTTTCTCCTTGTCTGTATAACAATTTATTCCTTATTTTGAATCATACATCAGTCAATCTCAACTGAATTGTGTAAGAATTACTTCTTGATCAACTACCCTCCTCAGCTTTTCAAAGTGTGCTCTAATATCTCTTATTTTAGTTTTATGACATAGGATTAAAAGCATAGACTGAAAGTTATAATCAATATATTTAATATTTAGGGTTCTGTGGACTGCTGATAGAGGCCTCTCTACTTTTTTTTGAATGCTGAAAATTAATGATATTTTTCATTTTATTTGCACAGAAGCTGCACCACTCTGATAGTTTTCTCCTCAATCAGTTATATTTTCCTATCAAAGACTGAATACAAACAACAAAGAAACCCAACAGCTCATTTGTAAAAGATTTGAGAGATTCCTGATGACATTTACCATAGAATAGTAACAAATATGCTCATGTAAGTAATTTAGAAACAGCACGTAAGCTCATATATGTTATAATCTGAATACAGTCTTTTACTCCATTCCTGATTGGACATTTTTGTAAAACAATTCTTAACTGTGTTTGGTTCTTGTTACCAAATACTTCATTACACCTCATTTTGAGGAACAGTTCTAGCTACTCTTTCCAACACACATTAGGTCTCCTACGTTAACACAAAAAATGTACCAACCATCAAATATTACACTACCCACTGTTATTTCCATCTGAAGGTTTAACTTTCATTACTCAAGACATAATTTCACCAAAAGATTTTGTCGGTTCATTAGCAGAAGCCTTTTTATCATTTTATGAGCTGTGATTCCAAGCAGTTTTTTTCCCATAGCTATTCCCTTAACAATGCAGTTTAATTCACCATCCCATGGCAACATTTTGTCAGCAATCTCTTATATGACATTCAGCTAGGGATTTATTTTATTTTGGAATGACACACACATATCAGTCTTCCACCAGATCTTCAATACTAACTGAATTTTTCCTGTCCTTGTAACTTGAAGTCAAAATGCATCTTTTCTTATTTTTTTTTTAAGCCTAAAATCTTTTCAGCTCCTAAGTAAGAAAAGTGATAGTTTTTTTAAAAAAATAACACTGTACAAAGGTAGCTGGAAGTAGAAAATAAATTGTGCCAAGAATGGAGGAAAAAAGGGAACTGAAATTTAAGAAGAAGCAGCTTTTACACTTCTAACCTGAGGGGAAAAGGGAAGTTTGCCAATCCTATTACTCTTCATCTTCTATTGAGCTTTCCTCTTATATCTTATTTTGCTTTTTAATTGTTATGTTTACAAATGTCATTTTATGTCATCATACATGCTATGAAATACAAGAGAGAATTGTGTATATAATTTTGGTACACCAGTTAGTAAAAACAAGGTCAGCTTTCAAGACTAAGGTATCGTGATCTGTTCAGCAGTTTTACTTCATCCTTACAAACAATAAACAAAAGGAGTCTTTTCGAATTTCTCAAGAACCACCACAGCACTCTGTTTCAAAACTGGATATGTGTTATTTTTTCAGTTCTAATGCATATTGTGCAATTTTATAGATAATCAACTTTATCTTTCCTGTTTACTTTAGCCTATTCTAAAACTAAAACTCATTTGATTTGATTTATACTCAGAAATTGCTGGCTACCTTGAAATGCTCATACAATCCAAAGTTCTCTTGTATTTTCTACCCACTAGTATGTGGAACAGATAGAAATTTTTAGCTGCTTCCTTTTTTAAAGGATTCTTCTGCTAATCTCCTGCTCCACATAAAGCTTATAGCAAAAGATCTGGGTTAAAAACCCCAGTAATGAGAAATGTGTGCAGAGTATCCTGTTTACTGCTATCTATGCTCACAGAAGCACAGATGAGAGCTCTCCTCTGCCCACTTCAGGCTGCAAGGTGAAGATACTTAAATGCATAAAACAGAATTATTTTGCTGCTTATCTTTAGAATCTGACTTCCTCTTCTCATCAGTTTTTAAATCGCTTTCTTCTATCTTCAAGACAATTTCCTGCAAAATAAGCCCAAAATCCTAATGGAATCGAAGTAGACGGGAGTAATTCTGTAGCTGTATGAACTACTCAGGTGGTCAATTACTAATATGCATTCTCAATGCCATTTACACATAAGACAAATCAAGAGATTGTCCTACTGTGTAACAGATAATTTTATTTAAAAAAAAGTCTTCAGGTTTTTGAACTGGCTACATTTAAGTATGCTCAGATGCTAGCCACTTAAAGCAGAACATAAACACATCTAACATACTCCAATGAAAAGAAAAATGATTAATAAAAACCAAAGAACGTAATCTGCTTTGTTAAACACATGCTTCATTCCAATTTTATTCATGACTTTATTTTAGTCAAAAGCCATTATTAAGTAACACAACCAGCTCAGTAAATTTCAGTTGACTCTTCAAAATCAGTAGAATTCATACATTAAATCCAAAGCCATACCCTCTTCCAACACGATTTTAAAAGGGTTTTTTTTTTTTAAAGTACTGAATTATCACACTGTACATTAGATTAACTATTTACACAATCCTCAACACTGAGTGAGGGGAAAGGGAATTATATTTAATTGTTTCTTTGCCATACATAGGCTGCTATAGAACTACAGCAGTACAGTCATGGAAATCTGAAATGATTAATTGCTTCTTACTGTATGTGCAAAAATTAGTAAGACCTATATGAAATAGAAACCTAAAGGTTTTCCTGACATACTTTCCCTGCAATGCTAAGAAATTAAAAACAAACAAACAAAAAAACCCAAAGCTAGAAATCTCCCCTGTAAACAATTCTGACATCCTATAACCACTCTGACAGCTGATTGCTTCCCTGGAATCTCCAGTGTCTCTCTGTAAAGCAACACTGCACTTACAAAACAGAACTAAACTTAAATACACTTCTGATTACCAGCAGGTCCTCAAACACAGTAAATACATATCCCAAGCAGCAGTAATTAGAGCTTTTCACTTACAGAAAGCAATTAAAACAAAAACTTCCTCTTACTCTCTCTTAAAAGTATCATAGCAAATTTTAGCAAAAACTATGCCATGTCAGTGTTCTACAGGGGAGAGGGGCAGGGTGAGGAAAGAGGATGCACCACTCTTATTAAAGAATTGTTCTTTTTTACATGCCTTTGGAATGCCTCTTCTGGACACTCCCAACTCCTGCTGATAAGAAGAGAAGGTTTCTCTTTCCAGCTGTTATTTTTCTTGGAGAAAACAGAGGTGAGACCTCCAGTATTTTCAATGACCCTTACCTATGGCCACTTTATGTAACCACAGGAGAACTCTGGCATACTACAGTAAATCTGAATGAACACCAACACAGAAAGTGGCCTGCTGATGCAATGGCAACAAACTTTGAAAGAAGGACCTGCATGTAACCAGATCCTACTGTCTGCATTGGGACACAGACCTAAGAATATAGAAGAGTGTCACTATGCATTGCATAACTCACAATTCAAAGGAAGTGTTCAGCAGTTCTGGTTTACAAGTTTTGCAAGGACAGGAAAAATAACAGGATTTTTGCTAATATGACACTACTACAGAAACTGGGGAATCCTGCCCCAGTTTCCATACTTTATTACAGGCACACTGGAGCCGCTTTTCTGATTTTGAGTCTCTACACAACTGATTTTCCGGCAGAGCCAGAGAGGTTTTTTCTGGTTTTTTGGGGTTTTTTTGTTTGTTTTTTTTTTTTTTTTTATGCAGGTGAATGTTCCACTGTGCAGAAGCAGGCAAGTGTAGTATAAGACTTGCTTAAAAGATAGAACATTTTTATCAGTTTCTTCACTCCTTTTTAGTGTTTTTAACACAGGTAAAAGCAACTTACAAGAACCGCTTAAAGACAGCTTGCAGCAAGCATTTATTTTTTTCAGCCCATCCATTACCTCACCTAGCCTTCACACGTCATTATCTCAACTCAATTTTAAAATTAACTTGGGGGGTTTGGGGGAGGGATTTAGGTTGCAGGGGTTTCTTTAAGCTAACAGTGAGTATTTGCTTTAAGTGCATAAAGAGAAGTCATTTCCAATTAACAGACATCACCTTAGTTTGTTTTCAAGTCTAAAGTTTTAATGGCATAGGAAGCATGAAGAAACTGAATGCAATACCAACTCCCTCTTGCAGATCCTTACCCCTGATTATTCCTGTCAAAAACCCAGAAGGAATCTCTTTCCCCACAGCATTCTTTCATGAGAAACAACAGGGAAGTGGGTAGAAATTCCAACTTACCAAAATTTCCAACATCATACTGAAAGATAAAAGGGAATATGAAAAGCAGTAAAACTAGCAAACATTTCTCCCTCTTCCAAGGGTTCCACAAACTCATGAACAAGGGTTGGGTCTGAACTCCATCAGTATTTCTGTCATTTAAGAAGCACTTGTAGGCAGGTGATTATTTAAACTTTAATGAAAACCCTTTAACAAAAACATACTAGCTGACTTACAGTGTTTTTTTCAATTATATTTAGCAACAAATCTAAACTATGTTACAAACAAAAATAATCAGTATTCTTTTGGTAACGAAGAGTCCCACACCAAGAGAATAAATCAGTCCCAAAGCTCTCAAGCTTTCAAGTATAATTGTGTATTAAGGGAATTATTACAGTATTGTTGGGGAAAGTCTACATATAGTACTAAGCTGCTCAAGCTAGAAGCACTTACAGGACTAGACCTTTAAAATATAGCTCAAAATACGCATTGAAAAGGTGACAAAGGGATTCTAAACCCAAAAGTTCACAAGCAGCATCAACCAAAAGAAGGTCTAATTGCTCCATTTGAAAGCATCTTTGTTATGAAAAGTAAATTGTGCTTTTGCAGCTGTAAAATTTTTCTCAAAAGGATGGAAAATCTTCACATTTTTTCTCTAAGTAAATTTCTTTAATCTTTATTAGTATTTAAATCAACCAGAAACAGTAATTCAGTCTATACCTTGACCAAAACAGACTCAGACAAGGCAGCACAGAAAATTTCTGAAAAATATACAACCAGTCCAAGTTAGCAATGCATTATCACAGCCAACAACAATGCCTTTGTTTCTATATTGCAGAGTTTGAACCAGTATATTAATTTCAAGAGTAGACTTATTACTATGAAGATCATATTATTTCACATGTATGACCATATACAACACAGCTACCTGCAGTCAGTGACTGCATCCCCTAGTAAACCAGTATTATTAAACCTGCATAATTCAGCTTTTTTCAATGCGCAGCATCCTGATTCCTTTTTATAAGACACAACTGCCCTGTGAAAATGCAACTGAAATATGAATACCTCTCTTTACAGTTTCACCCAAACGTCGAAGAGCTCCCATTAAAATGATTAGATGGTGTTAAGTCCTTTCCTCTCTTTGATGTACAGTTTAAACATTTATAGATCTGGAAGTAGAGCTAGATCATCCTAGTTAAACTGGGATGAGAATTGGTATGGTTCCAAAAATAAGACAACTACAAATAAAATCAAGTAAATAAACACACCGAGTTGTAACATTTTGCAACAACATAAACAAAGATAAAGGACACAAACAGGTCTTTTGAGGTCTGCAATTCCCACAGTCTGCTCAGCCAAACCCCGTCCCAGGGACCCCGAAGACACCTACAACCCGAGAGCTGATGGAAAACACCGCACCGTGCGCCCTGGCACCGTGACGGGCGACAGCGGGGAGGGGACACGGCTCCTCACCTCCTCCCTCCCCGGCTTCACCAAGGGAAGGTGAACATAAACGTAACAATAAATATCCTTCTCCTCTGCTTTCACCCCGCACACAAGCAAGCCAGGGCCGGCCGTGGAGCTGCCTCCTCTGACTCCTGGCCACTAAAGCCTCTCGCAATCCACTCAGCGTTGACACAGGTCACGACTCAGCCCTCAGTCACCCTCGCAAAGGCCGTAGACAGGAATAAACAAGGTTATTCGCCTGACACCGGACACCGGCGACACTCCCCCTCCCTCTCCCCCCGCCCCACAGCGACACAGGCTCATCACAGCCCCGACCCTCCCTCCCCTCGCCAGGTGCGGGCCCAGAGGCCCTCAGTCCTGTCCAGACGCTAGCCAGAGCGGGAGGCGGCAGGGAAACAGCAATTCTCCGGACACCATGCGGGGCATCGGGAGGGGGGGGAAGCAACAGCCGCCGCCCCCCGCCAGTAGAGCCCGAGGGGTACGACGAGTGGAAGTGCCGGAAAGGAGAGTCCGAGACCTCACTACGGCTCCCTTCGCCATTTTAGCCCCCACGCCCATTCCCCTCCTCCCCGCCCCTCGGTGACAGGGGCAGATCGCACCCGTCCAGCGCCCACCCCCCTGGCTGCCCACGGCCGAGCGGCGGCGAGGAGCGAGGACGGCAGCCGCGTTTCTGCCGGGCCAGACCGCAAACCGAAGCGGCTGCGGCACAGCCTGTTTTGTGCCCTTACCGTGGCTCGCAGCCTCAACTGCTGCCGCCTCCTTCTCCTTCCTCCCACCTTTCTCTTCTTCTTCGTTTCCTCGCCGCCGCGGCGGCTCCTCACCCCTCCGCGCCGCGCTCCGCCGCCGCCGCCGCCGCGCAGAATGATGCCATCTCACAGCGGCATCGGCGGCTCCCGCACAACAGCCCTCGTCCCGCCCCTCCCGGCACCGCTCCCGCCGCTCCCGCCGCTGCTCCCGCCGGGCACCCCCGACGGCCGGGCCAGCCTCGTGCGCGCGCCCGGGGCACGGGCAGCAGGAACTTGTGGAACGGGAGCCGGAGCCGCTGGAGCCGCCCCGGCGGGAGGGCCCAGTCGGGACCGAGCAGTGCGCAGCGGCGGTGGGAGGGAAGAGGCGAGCCTGAACCGAGGCTCTTCAAAGGGGACAGGGCTTATTCCTAGCGCCTGCCCCGGGCTGAACCAAGTCGGGCGCCGCGGCGGGGAGAAGAGCTTGGAGCACGGAATCGACCTCGGAGGAGGCGGGGCCGGGTTGCAGCCCGGCGGCACTGTCCGCGGGACAGAGCCTGTTGGAGCAGGATAAGGAGGGCTCCTGCAAGTCGCTGTCCCCCGACAAGGCTCCTCTGCGGCGCCGAGAGCCAGCACACCCCGGTGCGGTGCGAGCGATAAAGGCGGGGGGTGTCTCCTCCACCCGCCTCCCGCCCTCCCTCCCCGGCCGTGCAGGCTGCTGCGCCCCGCCGGGAGCCTTTACCGCCGCCGTGACAGGAGCCAGTGCCCACGATCCCCCTGGCTGGTCCCTGTCCTCCACCGCCGGACCCCTTCTCCCTGTCGGAGTAATGCAGCCTTTCCCGCTCCCGGGCGGACGGATGTAGGCAGGGGAGAGGCAGCTCCGGAGCTGCGGGGCGAGACAGCGCCCGCCCCGGCGGCCCCTCCGGCAGCCCCGGCACGGGCCGGCTGTCCCCTGGCAGGAACCACAGACCTCCCCTGCGGAGCTACAAACCCAACAGTAGTTTTATATGCACAAATATGCGGGGCTGAAGTTGTGCCTTACACTGCAGACTAATGAAGCTTTGTCTTCGTACCGTGCAACATGACGCTGTGGAGGCAGTGATAGCATGAACTTTCGGGCATAAACAAGGCCTTTGAGTGGTTGTCCCGGAAAGTCCAGCACTACTGTTAATTGAAAGGAACAAAAGCTTACAGTATGAGACCCTGAAGAAACTCTCAGCAACGTCTGGTATTTCATTATTCTTAAAAAACGACATGGGGGCCAGCAATCTGGTTTGGGCATGTAAATTCCTTCAGTTAATAAAAGGAGTGCTCTCAAAAGTACTACTTTCCAACCTATTCATTCTTCCTAGAAAATCTATAGGAAAACAAAGTTTCCAAACAGAGTTTGGAAAGGAAACAGTATTTACAGTTCGGCTTTAAAAGTATCTTAAGAGTATTCTAGAATGAAAAATACTGTTCTTCTCTTGACTGGTAATACTAGTACGAGTGACTGAAAACTGTGATGGTATGATCTTCTGCACACAGCAAATGTAATGGAATATATGGGCTCTACACTCAAAAAATCTGCATTGACCAGTAAGACTAGCTGTGTGCAGTTAGCAACCTGGTTGCTAATTGCAAGTTAACCGAGTTAATCCATCTGATTTACAGAATTCAGCATATACTATTTTCTCTGCAATATTTAAAGCTTACTTTTAAAGAAAACTAGAGTCCCTCTTTAGTTCTGAGATTGTCCAAAATTAGGAACTTGCTTACTACAAGGAACCACTTTTACAGTACTTTGGTAGCACTTCCAGAACGTGGTACCAAGCTCCATCTCGCCTTCCTGGCTGTTTGTTTTTCTCCAATTTAATTGAAATGGATGTAGCATTATATTCCCTGCTGCAAAGGATGGGTGAAGGTGTAAATGGTCCCATTCTTTCTCTGATCTTTGCAGAAGATATTAATTTCTCTTCTGTAAAACTTTGCTTGTTACTAATATCAGTAATTTGATACTGACACTTCATGGAAAGTATAAGCATTATTTCTTAGTTTGCACGTAAAATTTCAGAGTGCTTCTTTCTTGCCTTATGAAGTATGAAAAGTGTTTAGTTACTTAATACTCTGTACACGAGTTATGGGCTTCTCTGGCCTGCCTCCTCCCTGTTTAAAAACAAATTTTGTCATACATTTGTTTCACTCTGGGGAATAGTGACATTCCAAGTATTCTTCCGTCTTAAAAGACATTTGATACCCTAATGAATGCAAAATGTCATAAGCTTGTTAATGCCACAAGTTTGGTTTTAAATGTCTTATAAAACCTCAAGACTTTTTAATATTTCTGGCTAGTTTTAGAGTAGTAGATAATAGAAGCATAGAAGCATAGAATGGTTTAGACTGAAAAGGACCTTCAAGTTCATCTAGTTCCTCACGCTCCCTGCCATAAGCAGGGACACCTTCCATTAGACCACATTTTACTCAGAGCCCCATCCAACCTGTCCTTGAACACTTCCCGGGATGGGGCAGCCACAGCTTCTCTGGGCAGCCTGTTCTAGTGTCTCACCACCCTCACAGTAAAGAATTTCTTCCTAATATCTAAACCTACCATCCTTCAGCTTAAAGCCACTCTTTATTTTCCTGTCTCTAAATCTACATGGTGAAAAGTCTCTCTCTGGTTTTCTTGTAAGCCTCCTTAGGGAATGGAAGATGCTATAAGGTCTCCCAAGAGTTTTCTGCTCTCCAGGCTGAACAATGCCAATGTTCTCAGCCTGTCTTCATGGAAGAGCCCACTCACATTCCAGTCTGCTGATAGTATTAAATACTTAAAGGTTAAAAGCCATACATTGACAACTTGCTGAAAACATTCAAGTTATGGAGTTATACTTATATACTTATATCTAAGAAAGTCCAAATAGGGTTGTCTCCATTTTGCAGATAAACACCTTTGTTGTTTGTTTGTTTGTATGTTTTCTACTTTGTTTTGGCCAGAAAAGATTACAGACTCTGTTATACAGTGCTGAAGGCTAGCAGGAATTAATGCAGGTCTGGTGTCCTTGTTACCTTAGAGCTTTGCTCTTTATAGAGTGAAATAGTGTTATTAACCCCTTTGCTATCCCTTTAGAAAGTTAACCTCTCGTAAGGTCTGATAAGACACTAAACTTACCAAAACAAACCAACCAAAGCTGGAATTTTGCTAGAGGGTCTGTCGGAGGATTTTTTTTTTAAAAATAAATTTAGGAGTGCCTTCTATAGACAACATTCCTGAGATAGTAATTTATGATACTAGTGAAAGATTTTAACAGCATCTCCTTGTGTACTTCTGACTTTTTTTTCCTTTACAAAGTAAGGAGAGTTTTGGAGAACTTTGACTCAGAACAGATCTCCATAAAACTGACTCCAAAATATACTGAGTTTATCCTCAGGTTTTAATAGATCTTGTCTGGCATGCTTGAGCAAGGTACACTTGATAAGCATGGATTTTAGGACAGACAAGTGCAATATCTAGGTTTTAGTAGACTAGACTGTATCCAGTGGCTGGCATTGGATCTTACCTTTTCAGTAATTGTTTCTCTGTTGTAACTGCACAAACAGGAGTGGAAGTGAGCTCTGCTAGCCTTCAACTGGAAAGTCTGAGTGACAGTAGTTTTGCTTAATTTATACCTCTGGAAAACTCGTGTAGACCTCAATAGGCAGTAAAGCAGTACAATTACAAATTAATGGCTTTCGTAGCCCATAAAATTACTGTACAAAACCATCTATTTGCATTTCTGTTTGTCTTTGATTTCTCTAGCATTTTACAAGAGCCTTGTGTTAAACTATAATCCCTGAATGTTGCAGAATAGTTTAAAAACTTCTGTAGAATAGTAGAAGTGAAGTGTAATAATTCCACTTGCTTAACAGCAATGCAGCAGTAAAAGATGAGGCTGAAACCAAATCTTTCTGCCATTTATGGACTCCAATGCAAGCTGATTTCACCTGAGCAAAGGCATGCAGAACTAGTCAGTGTGGTTTCTGTTTGAAATGAGCCAAGTTTTATAATACAAGTCTTACATGCAAACGGTTAGGCTGATTGCTTATTCAGCCCTAGTTTCCAAATGGGGGGAGGGGGGAAGAATGTAATTAGAGTAGAGGGGATATTTCCTTGATAATTGCTGGGGGTTTTTTGTTTTGGTTTGGTTTTTTTTAACATGGAGATTTAGTGTTATAAAACTTATTCAGAGTAAGAAAAATTTTGGACAGGTTCCTTTGGACCATATTCAAAAAAGCATTTAGGTATCTGAATTGTGGTTTAGATGAAACATAAATTTACTTTCAATAGCACAAGCCACAAAACCCTGTAGATGTAGTCACCCAAGTCTGCCAGTGGATGTACTCAGTGTCCATAGGCATTGGCAACAGGTACCTGATGTCCTCATTTCAGTAAAAAAAAATACTACTTGGCTTATACCTGGCTTGTTTGGGGTCCAGGTGATGGGTAATACGTCACCTAAGATCCATGGAAAGGTGAATCAGGGAAGTGTGATTAATGGTGTATCCAGTACAGAAAAGATCTGAAATCAATACAGAGTATTGAAGTTACAGCGAGGACAGAAGCAGGGAGAAACATGGTAGCAGTGATCACCAGGCATTACAGCATCATGATAGGAGAACTCATAACCTAAACTAACCTGTGTTCTGTGCCCTCCTAAACTCAAACCAATCTCTCTTTCCAAGTCAGGCTGTGACCAATTAGTGCTGTCTGATTAGGGATCAGGACTGTCCTTCCTGTGCCAGCTCTATGGAGCTTGGCAGAAGCCCAATGAAGTAGTGCAGCAGAATAATGCTGGACCCCTCAGCATCTAGGGAATGTGAGCTGGAACAGCTGGGAAATTTTAGTTTCTGGTCCTGCTTCCCAACAGTGTTCAGACATTTTAATCAATGGCTTTTCAATGCACAATATTGGCTCCTGTTCCAGGACAATAAACACTCCCTATAACAACTGTGTATCTGCACTTCTGGCATTCAGACAGAGTCTTCTTATGTTCTCTCTCAGATTCCATGGTTTTTATGTTGTTGTTTTTATGGAAGCAGAATGTGTATAGTTTGACTTATATACATGCTTGTGTCTGTAAAATTATGTCTTAAACATATAATGTCCTTACAAAATATCTTATTTACATGGTAAGTAAGGGATAAGGGTTTGTCCCTATGTTGTTGTGTGGGTTTTTTGATGTTACACTTAAGAGTGCAGTCTTACTTTAGGCACTTTTTACTGAATATAATTAAAAGTCTCCAGTTTCACAATGATTAAAGAACTTGGGTACTGCACCATCCAATTATTTGCTTCTATTTATTTATTTCTTCCATCTGTCAAAGATATGCATATGTTGCTTCTCATTTAAGGTGTGAGATAAGGATTCTGCTGTTATGTATGCAATATTTGGCACAATCATGTTCAAGTTTGTAATATAAGGGGTTTTTGTATATGTAGTAGTGTAAATAACACATAAAAGTAATCACCTTGGCTACACTTAATTTATCTTGATTCCTCACAAGAATTTGGTGTCCAATTGCATTAAAATTAGTAGGTTTTTAAAGCAGTATTGTGGAGAAATTCAAATGAAAAATTGCAAAGATTTGATTCCAGTTAATATAAATCAATAAAACTGCTTGCCTCTGTATTTAGACAATATTAATTTCTTTGTCTACAAATTTAGAATTACAAGGAGATTCTTCCTCCTACACCTTTATCCAAGACCAAAAATTGTAAATTCAAAAGTTCTAAAATTTTAAGGAATTAATTAATTATTAGGGGCATAAACTCATTGATTTTCATCTATAGTTCAAAAAAAATTTTTTTTGTATATAAATGTCTTTAAAAATGTATTCACAAATGCAGTTATTTCAATACCTTGATATTATCAGCTTTTCAGATCTATTAGTCATTTAGATATTAGTGAATCAGCAATCAATTTATTGCTTTTTTTCTTGTAAGTCTAGAGGTTTGTTTGCCAAATCCTAAAAAACTATGAAAACAGTTTGTCAAAGGGTTGTTGTTTCTGTGCTATCTCTTAGCAGCACAGAGTGTTAGACTTACTTTGTGGAGAGGGGGAAAAAAATACAAACCAATACATCTCATTTTATATAGTAATGAGATTGTAATTTCCTTTAAGTCTGGCGCTGCACTATCTTCTCTAAAATCAGAAGCCTGCAATTTCATGTCAACATATTGTAGTATATTTCAAAGACAGCTAAAATATAATTATCTTTTAATCAAGTACTGTTTTCCCACTGACAATAGCATGAAATCTATTAATGTAAATTCACTTCTGTCTTGAAATTGTAGCAGATAAATGTTGACCCACTGTTGGAAGTCTCTTGTTGTGTACTGGGTTACTTTTTTGAAGTATGCCTGCTGTTCCTGGGAGGGGCTGAGGTTGAGCACAAATATTGAGTAAGTTGAATGTGCCTGAGATGAGTACAGAGACAAGTAATGGAGAATAAGGGACTCCAGTCCCAGTGGAAGTGGTAAGTCACAGAAGAGTGTGGAAGCACAACAGCTCACCTTGGGGTGGAGAATAGAAGACAGACAATAAGGTTGTTTAGAAGGCATGAAATGTGGGGAGGGCATTTAAATGAGGGAAGGCAAATAGTTCAGTTTATTTTGTTTATATTGCAGTGGCAATATTTTGTATTTTCCCTCACCAATAAATTTTTGATGAGTTTTGGAGAAAAAAAATCAGAGTATGGGAAGTTATTTTATCCTCAATTCCCATGGAAGGAAGATGCATGTTACCAAGTCTGTGCAATTACCCTTAAATCTCCTTAATAACTTTTTGAATTCACAGGCCAACCTCAGACATCTCTAGTAAATCTGATAAATTCTTTTTCCTTGAGAAAATAGATGGCAGAGTATAGTAGAAAGATTCTGTAAATGTTCCCTGGAAGGCCTACAGACAAAGGAAAAGCCACATCATTAAATTGTACACTGTTAACCACTGGAGAATGGGGAGCAGGGAAAGAGTAAACAATAAACCAGCCAGCCCTTATAAATGCCTACCATAAGAGAAGGCTTCAGTTGGAGTTTGCATTCTTAGGCACCAAAGTCAATCAACCATGAAAAACAAATCTTTAAGAGACCAAGGTTCATTAGTTCTAGTGCTCACAGGGTGATGTGATTTAATTGCAGCACTACCTAAAGCAATGCTATGCAGCCCATAGTCTGTGGGTAATTTATGGTCAATAAAAATCAAAAGTGAGCTCAAAAAGCAAGTCAAAACCAGACATTCCTGCACAGCCATATTCTGTCATATTTATAAGCAGAAGGAAAGAGGAGAATGGAAATTAGGTTAATTTTTTGCCTTTGTTTTCACTTGTCTCTAAAAGAAAGCTGTTGTGAGTACTTTGGCACAGTAAGCACAAGATGGGTTTTGAATTTGTCTTGCTTCCAGAGATTAAGTGCTCCTTCAGTTGAAAAGGTTGAGAAATGTAGTGGTCTAGAGATCACAGGCAGAGAATCAAGGTTTTGGTTGTTGTAAGAAAACCTATGTCTCTTTTGCTTTATTGCTCTATTTAGATTGTGTAACTGAAAATGATCAAGTGACTATAATTTGTGTTTGTCCTTTTTCAGAGCATGGCCTAAGTGAACCAGAGTCAGCCATCAGTTTGAGCTGCAAATTGGTTTTGTCTTTTGTTGAACATTCTCTGAGAATTAATCAGAAAAACTAAGAAATTGAAGTCTTCAAATTCGCATTTTCTGAGACTTAGCCATAGATTTTTTCTCTTAACATTATAGTGGTTCATATAGTGTTCATGCTTATTCAAGAGCTGAGATCTCTCTCTACTTTTAATATAGACTATGTAATTACTGAATTTCTGTGCAGAACTCTTGCCATTACTTTCTTTTATTCTAAGGAAATAGAAAGACAAATTCTAAGGAAATTCTACGGAAAAACAAAGATATTGAGCCTCAGCTTTCTCCTGGCCTGCCTCTCTGATCTGTCTTGGATTCTTAGCTGAAGTCCTTTTTTGTTTATCGAGCCCTAGTATTGCTTTTGTCTCTGAAAATTGTCTCTTCTTTTTCTCAGCTGAACATAAGAATTAGACCACAGTATTGTATGTATACTAGTAATAAAATAGACTTATAAATTCATGCATGTGTTTTAACAGCTTGGGAAATTCCTTTTTTTGCCAGTTATTTACAGTACACTACTGTTTGTTTCTTTATGAATAATCCCAATGTTTAATGCAATTAAATGCCTTTCAATTTTAGGAGAATGCACTTCCTTGGTAGAACATGGCAATCTTGGTAATTAATAATTCTTATATGATTAATAATCCTTCCATGGCCGTTTTAACTGATAATGGGAATAGACTAAGAAATGTTTAACTTTGCCACTTTTCATTTCCTTATTATTTTCATTTAATGCAGCTACAACACATTGTCCCCAGATCGTTATTAAAATTCCACTAGCAATTTGTGCATGTTGTGTGTTTTAAAATTAGATATAAAATTTATATTTATGTAAATGTAATTTGCTGTTTAAAATCTTTTAGGCATAGATGGAAGTAATACTATATTTAAATTGTTGTTTTTAAAACTTCATGTTTCTTATGACTTATAAAGGAGAGTTTTAACCAATTAAATATTAATACAGAACATTTCAATGTTTACTGCAGAAATCAGTGTACTGCTGCTCTTTAAAAGCCTTTAAAAATGCATTGCATTGCTTTTTTCTTCTATATATCCTGCAGATTTAGATTAACATTTAAATTTTTAGCACAAATGTGATGGAGTGACATAAGACATATTTGAAGTAGAGCTGCTTTTGTGCTCTTTTTTGTCTTCTGCCTTCAATTAGATGACGTCTGCTGCTTTGGTGGGTCAGTTTGTGACATGGTCACTAAAATATTGGCAATATCACAAGTAATGCAACTAAGTCTAAGTCTGTACTTCCTGTTCAGCTGTTTGAGATATAGCAGAGGGAAATGAGCTTCTGCCATGAGTAAAAGCCCATGAATTTTAGTTTAGAAAACACAGGGATTTTGGGGGCTTTTTTCCCATAGTTATTCCTCTGTCTGATGTCAGGTCTTGAAGAAGAGGCTTAGTTCTGAATTTCCACATGCAGAGATTCCTACAGGCAAAGGTATGTGGGAGATATATGTTGGTATGTGGATGATAGATGTGGGAGATATGCTCAAATAGATCAGTTATGTTTTTAAAGGGTGAGTCCTATCTTGCACATCTCTGTGTGTGAACTATAGGACTCTCTTTTGGCTTTCTACCAAGTACTGAGTGAATTACAGAACTGTCTGTGCACAAAATATCTCCTTCATGAATATGGCCCCCAGGATGGTTCCTATTTTCAGAAAATAGTACTATGTATTAGTTTCCTTACTTTCAGTGGACTGTAGGTGAGAGAAAAGTGAAAGCGGGGTTGAAAGGAAGAAGGTGGTGAAGGATGGATTTTTTTGAATTAAAGAAATCAGAATATTAATGTATTATAAATTGTTAATATTATAACCAGTATAGTTATCATTGTTATTACTATTCCTGCTGATAATTCTAGCTATTCCTGAGAGTGAAACAGTAGGTAACATACAACAATGAAATATGCACCATCATGTGTTATTTTTCCTCTCTAGAATTTAAAGAAAATACTGCTTTGGTATTCAGGAAGAAATTATTAACTAGATCAAGTTATATTCACATGGAATTTGCTAAAATTAAAAACAGTTTTACCTACAAAAAAAAAAAAATTTGGAACCCCAAAAACATGACTCATTTTCATCCCTGTTTCAAAAAAAAATTGTTAGGAAAAAAAAGGTATATTAACTGATGTAGTTCTATTCACACAGTTGATTATTCTATTTAAGTCAGCACAATATTAAAAAAATGGGTTTCCAGCAATATCCAGTTGAAGTTTCTGGACTAAACTAACAGTTTTTTTGAAAGTGCTAAAACATTTTAACTTGTTCTGAATATTTGTAATAACATAAAAAAATGTGAGTTAGCAATGATAAAGATTTTATTATTAATTAAATTAAAAACTACATTTAGGAAGAGACAGTTAACTTGCCTTTTTCAAATATAAGTATTTTATTTTCTCCACTCTTTCCCAGATAGATGTAGCACATTAACTTTGTTAAGGAGCATGCTAGTCTTGCCATATTGAGGAAAGTCACAGACCAAATTTGTTGATTTTTCTTGGTATACAAGTTTATTTTCTTATTTATTTTTTGAAAGAAAATGCAAAGAAAATTAGTTAACAAAAGCTAACAGAAGTGGAACACAATGAAATGGGAGGGATAAAATATTAAAGTAGTAGCAAAGTGAGAACTCAAATGATTTTGGATACATATCTTTTTTTTATGATAAGTCACCTTGAATCTGAGTGATTTAATACACTCCTGAAAGTTTGTAATCAGATTATTTGAAAGAGAAATGGTAAAAAAGCAGAAGAAAGTGTATATATTTCTGCATAAATAATATCCCTTTTGAGGCAGAGATAATTCAGAAATTATTCTGAAATAATTTACTTGTACCAAACAACTGTTTAGGCTGTCTACAAAGATGTGGAAATCTATCCGTTTTCCATTACCTTAGCTTCTGGGTAGCAAGTGAATTGGATTATTTTCCTAAAATGTTATCTGCAAGAGTGATCCACATAGCCTTTGTTGTTTGCAAGGTATTGCTTTTATTTTTCAGCAGCTGCACCTGCTGCACTGACAGTGGCCAAACAGCAAACACAAGACTTGGACAACAGCTAAGAACTTGAAATTGCATTTTCAGTCAATCTGAATAATGTTCTAATGGGAATGAGGAGGCATTTTCTTTCAAAAAGCAAAGCTTGAACATACAGGTCTAGCTTAATTATGTATATATATGTATGTATATATGGATTCTAAAGTTTACATTGTCATTTTTAATATGCTGAAATACCTGCAAACAAATAATTGGTAAAAAAAACTGAGTTGCAGCTAATGTTTTTGTTTGTTTGTTTGTTTTTTATTGCAACAAACATAACTGACAAAGCTGGGCAGGCATCAATCATCAAACAGAAGACTCAAGTCAAATGATCTTTGTGAAGGAGCTTAATTTTTTAATAATTACATAGTGCAATTGAATCTTTGTCCCATGATGGTCAGTTATTAAAATCTCTTCTGGCCTTTAGCATTGTTAGTATTTTGATTGTGAAAGGGCTGTTTTCCTATACTGCTGGAAATGTCTGCTTGAGTTTAATACATTGTTTTTCTGTGTGGTTTAATGGAAAATTTGCCATATAAAATTCTAAAATTGATGTTGTTGTTTTTCTCACTATTTAAAACACAACAAAGCCAAACAAAAAAAGCTAAAACAAACCACCAAATTCTGAAAATCACTGTTATGAGATTGTAATACAAGTGTAAAGCAGATCAGGCAAAGTCAATGTTTAGGGAATTTTTCCACCGAGTTCAGTCCTTCACATATTGAGGAAAAGAACTGACTTAAACCTGGCCAGTAAACTGACTGGTTACAGTTTCTCTGATGCAATCCTCTTGTTGGCATGAAATGTTGACAATTTTATGAAGACTTCTTTAAGCAATTACCAAGGTGTGCAGCAATAGTGTTTTGGATTGTTTTAAAATTACACTTTTAACACAAAATTAGTTTATTACTTTTTGGTTTTCTTTCTATGCTTTTGCCAGACAGCTTTTTCTCACTAATGCAGTTCTTTCTGACAAGGTAGTATAATTCCTGAGCATCAAGCTTTCAAAAGCTTTCAAAAGCCAGAAAGATTAATTAAGTTTAAATGCATCAAGTATTATACCTTCCATGAGTTGCATACATTTCTAAATTTACTTTTAGCCAGTGCTCTCTTTGAGATGGAAAGGACGCAAATTAGGATAAATTTAATTTTCCATTACTTTTCCACTTGCAGCTTGGAAACAGGTCATCAGTTAACTTCATGTGGCTTGCAGCCTGAAAGAAAGTAGGAACATGTTATTGTATTAGTGTGGCAAAAAACAACCCCAAATATATGTATTCTTATTGATGATGATAACATGTCTTTGTGTAGGCCATGGATATCTAAATATCCTTTGTAGGGAGGAGGTAAGCAGTCTTTGCTACTGCTTTAAGAGGGCAAATAGTGTTTCGGCTTTTGCCTCACAACTTCAATTTCATCTTGACAGAAAATTATATTTGCCACAGAACAAGGTATTTTCCAGCTTAGCAGTAACTTTATTGATCTCTTGCCTTGTTTTTGAGATACGATCCCTTCACTGTTGAGTATTTTTTTTTTGTCTTAAGAATAGAAGACCATGCCTGACTGTGCCAGGCCAGAGTGCAACTGTATCCTGCACTATGAAGGTAAATACATATACATGACCATTTCAAACTGTCAAAACCTGTATAAAGTCGGTGTATCCTATTATCAGGGAACTGATAGATTATTTTTACTAAATTTTTGTATTAGTTATGTCAGGATTCCAAAACTACAGTGTTACAGATAGAGAGTCATTGGTCTGAGTGTGAGCATCATTTTTTCCTAGCCAAGGACAAACTGCACCCAAACACATTTGGACAAAATATGACTCGATCTACAGTACTCCTTATCTTGTAAAAATCATCCTATTTCAGCTAACATTACCCTTGTATATGGCAGCAGATTCCTCCTGAAAAACAGCTTATATTTTTTACTCAAATTCTGACACTTTACTTGAGATAAAGTGTTGTCTTCAAGCCATACTACTATAAAATTGGACACTTTAGAACTGGTGTCACAATACCGTTAGATTAGGTAATTTTAATTTTTCAGGCTTATGACAGGTTTTGGTATTGGTCTATAAATTTCTGAATTTCTAATTCTGTAGAGACAGACAGTCTAACTGTTTTTCTTTCAGTGGAATTAGATCATTGTCCCCATTCTGGTTGCTGTGGGACTTTGCCAAAATATGTCAGTTATTTGTTCTTTCTGTAACTTCAAATACTGTCTGAGTAATGATCTGACCTTGTTTACCAGCATCCTTGAGTAGGTGATAGAACTCTTTAGGGAGAATTAAAGTTCCAAAAGGTTTTATTTATTTTTCTTTCTGCTTCTTTGTGTACAATATAAGTGCACAAACTGAAATGTTTTGAGAGAGTTTTTAATAATCATCATTCTCATTAATGCCTGGTGCTGTGCCCAAAACTAATCTTAATTGGTGCACTTCAGAAGATGTGTACTAATTGGAAAGAGTCCAGAGCAAACAAACAGATTTTATCAGACATCTAGAAAAAGTGATCTACAAGGAGGGGCTCAGCTTGTTTAGGTCGGTGTGCACAAGAAAGAGAAAACAGAATCTGTTCAGGGTAGTTATCTTTGATGATAATTTGGCCTGCTCTCTGTGGGGGGTTGGACTATGGATTATTGGTAAGGTCTGTTAGGAAATAAGTCTTTTTTAAAGAACCCTATGATTGAAATGCTGAGCTAAGACTTGAGAAATGTGCACTCAGTTCTTGTCCCTTCCCAAAGTGGCCTTGGGAAATCTCTCTGTTCTTTGATCCACCAGCACTAACGTGTTAATATTTTTCCACTCTGTTTTGTTTATAGGGCTTAAACCAATTAGGACTTTGGCACTGAAAACATAACTCTGTCATGCTTGCAGCATCTAAAACTAAAATTGCTCCAAACAAGCCTTTGACTCTGACTCTTCAAAATATCTGAACTCACCTGTCATTTCACTTTAAAAATTTCCAATTGGCTTGCAGGATTTCTGCCTGCCTTTTGCCTAGTATTGTCTTAGTCTGAACAAGTTAGTGAATAAGTTGCTTAAACTCATTTAAAAGCAGGAACTGGTGCAACTTCAAGTTATTTCCTGTCATGCAGGGTCACTACGTACATTTGCAAAAAGTCTAGAGACCTAAACTATGTTGGTTTCAGGGCTCACTTTCATCTGGTTTCCAATGTTTCAAGCTCACAAGTTCATACCTCTTAAGTTATGCTGGTTAGGACATTTCATTGAGCTTGGGTTGTTCATCAGACAGCCAAAACTTTTTCAGCTCTTTCACTGTTGGCTGTAGATAAATAAGTGGTTCTGGCAGCACAGACCAATTCCAAGATCTCCCTGCCGAGGGATTTAATTGATAAGTTAATGTAGTTGTTGGCACCTACACCTAGGAGCAGCCTTCTGTTCCAGATTTGGATAGCCTACTTATGCTCCTGAGAAGTATAGTAGCTGTGCTCTGGCTTAGCTTTTGCTGTTGATCAGCGATATGTCTCCTTGCTCAGTTGAGTGCAGGATACATTTTCATTTGCTTAAGCTGTCCAGACAGTGCCTATTAATGTACTGGCACTCAGTGAAGTGTATCTGGCAGCTTTTATCTCTTAGTTTGTGTGTTCTGATAGTGGGTGAAGAGACTCATTATCTTGATTATGACCTATAGGCATTGTGATACAAATTAAAACATACATACATACTTACTTATCTCAACTATTTTGTAAGTGAAATAGAAGAGTAGAACATATTTAAAAGTGTCTACATTCCAATTGCTATCACTTCATTTGAATGCAAGTGAGTACTGTTTGGTAAATAAGTTTCTTCTGCAGCATATCAGTGGCTCATTGTTTATGAGGACCTGGATTATAGCTTTTATTCCCAAAGAGCTCAAAGTTAAGTAGAAGAAAAAATCTTACAATAGCTTAAACCTGAAAGAAGGCAGAGATCTTTGTCCTCTATCTGCTTAGATGGTCCATTCCCTATATTATCAATCAACATTTGGACAAAAGCAGCAGCTGGCTAATCTATCCATGATTAAGGTAATGCTGATTGAGATTGTATATGTACCAATCTGGTACCTTTGTTGTTGCTGTCACTACTTTAAACTCCTATTCCCACCCTTTTCTGACTGTATAGCCATAATTACAACTAATTGCAGTAAACTCTTCAGCATTAGGGGTTTTGCTAAAAAATAATTTGGCATATTAAACTAGATCTGTGGATTTCACACTGAAAAATGAGGAGGCTGCATTATTCTGAGCTGCCATTTTAAAAAGCGGTCTGTTTTTTTTCATAAAATGGCAATTAATTGTCTTTACTGCCATAAAAATATAGATCACCAGGTGATGTGTGCTGTGTAAGTCCCCTGTAGGAAAAAATATTGTCTGATTCCATTCTTTGGGTGATATTTAAGAACAGTGGAATTTCTCATAGTAGTGATTTTCTTTTGGAGTTCAAAGTCCTAGGGACTTCTAAAGGAGCTTCAGAGATTAATCCTGTATGCAGTCCTTAAGAAGTTAGCAGACATACAAATATCCCACCCCTAAAAATGCATATGCCATCCATAAAGTAGCTCAGCTGGCATGAAATACAGCCACTTCCATCCTAAGCAATAAGAAAGAACTTTCTAGTTTCTTGATTTTCTGTTCACTGTCCTGTTTTCCTGCCAGGTCTCAAATCTGTAAGAGAGTTCAAGGCTGTAGACTTCACAGTATGTGAACTGTGAAGTTTTTTAGTAAATGGCTATGATGTGGTTTACTAATTTTTTTATTATTTTTTTTTTTTAAATTCCAAGAAATATGGCACTGCCCACTTCAAGAATAAGACTGGACATCTAGATAGAATGTTTGTTCAAGGTCTGGCCCACACTTCTTGAAGCCTTTTGCAATGAAACACTTGATTTGCAAGATACTTAGAAAAAATAGCATGTAGGGCACATAGGATTAGAATGAGTAGGACTGATAAGAAAGGCTGGCATTTTGATTTGTGAGTTAATACTTTTGGCAAGGGTTTGTTTTAATGCAAGACTTGGCTTGTGCTTTGGTAAGGGTAAAATCCTGAGGGATGAAATTACAAACTATATCATTTGTCATGATTCAATAGCAAGGACTGATCTAAAAACCATAAAATAAAAAAGTTACAGTGCTATGATGACATTCAGAGTGACAGCCTTGCTGCCATGGTGAGGGTTGTAAACTGCTACTGCTGGTTTTAAGAGAAAAATATTAAAACTCACACCTTTAAATGACAGACTTTTTGCTTTGGAATGACAGAAATAAGACTTTGATATGGAAGTCATGACATCATTTTAGGCAGTCACTTCTAGTAGCACTTTTAAGACAGTGGCTTTCCCTGGTTTCAGTAGCTTTCCCCATTTAGTTTCTGCATGTATATTTGAGCAAAATGAGGAGTGTACATGCAGCTGAATGCCCTATACTAAATTAAATAGGTCTGTTTAATTAGTCAGATGATCAAACCTCTGGACCTGAAGTGCACCCATTCAGAATTTCTCTATTGTAGACCATGGACACCAGGGAGGCAAGTGGTGATAATGTTTGCAAAACTTTTAAACTTCTCAGCTCTTTTCTCCTGCCAATGAGGAGTCATCAACATGAATTCATCTAAGGGTTCTAAGAATGTTATCTTTTTCAGTCAGCTGCTCAGTCTGCTGTGACCTGCACAGTGACCATGGTGGTTACTACCTGGCACAATATTTGTCTCAGCATCCTGGCTGCTGCAGGACACTGGGCAGCACACTGCTACACTGAGCAGTTTGAAGGACGGATTCAGGTTTGTCGCATAAATCTTGCAACTACAGCTCACACAAACACAGTTATTTACTCACCCAGAGGCTCTAGCCCTGCTCCCACTGAATTCAGTTGGAGCATTGTCATTTATTCCAATAGGACAATTACCTACAGTAGCTTTTGCTGTATGTAGTTATATGCTTTTGTTAAGCCCTTTGTCTGGGGTTTTTTGAGATGTAGAACAATTTTATATTTTTTTTTATATGTTTACAACATATTGTTTAGACTAATTTGGAATTTGTTTGTGATTTTCATACATCCATGAAAATCCTAATATTTGCTGTAAATAAACTTCATCTGTTTTATTTTGGCTTCTTTGGTTTCTGCACGTTTCCAACAATGTTAATACTCCCTCTTCATGTAACATATGATAGACAAAACACTCTGGGTTTGGTTTTGTTACAGGTGTGATTGTTCCATCCTGTCTTTAGGTAAAATATATATGTATACACTCTGTGAAGCCATTTCTGTCAAATGTCTGGTTGAGGGGGAAGATTTTTAAAAGAATGATTTCAGCCTTTTGAGTTTTTTAATTTCCCTGCTAAGGGCAGTTGTTTAATTGGCCCTTTTTTTTTGTTTCTTGGTTTGTCCAGACAAGCGACAGCTTTTGTCCTCAAATTCTGTCATTCTCATTCTCGTTTGGGTTTTTTGGCTAATAGTCAGTGATTGTAAGCAACAGTGGTATGGGGTTCAATTGAACTTGACTGAAGCACTGTTGTAGGTATAAAGAATTTTTATGACCTTAAATTCATAGGTCTGATAGACTTATAATTATTTGAATGCTCTCATTTTCCTCTTGTGCTGTGTGGTATGGAGAAAATGGTTTAAATCAGTTTAGTTGAAAATGCAAAAAGAGTTTGCTTTATTTGGCTTCAATTAATTAATTACAAATCTTTCAAATATTTCAATTGTTTTTCACATTTTTGCTGGTAAAAAGAGGTGTTGTGATGGAACAACTTTTAGATTGTTCCAGATTTATTTACCCAATGGTTGCTCCCTCAGTTTCCAGCAGGTTTGTGACTCAGTAGAAAATTCTGTAGTTTATGCACATGTGTATTTGTGTGTGTGGGTACCTGCATGGTTATATAACAAAGCAGAAGTTTCAGAAAGCAATAAAACACAAAGAAAAAAGACTATATACATTTTCAATATAATATTTATTACATAAGAATGTGTACTTTTTCCAGATTGGAAAAAATAATTACAGCTATTATCTTATCAAGGACTTTGGAAGTTCTACCCATTCCTTTTCAGTCACTCTGATTTGCTGTTTCATGCTATAAGTAGCAAGTTAGAACATGTAATTAACTTCCAGAGAAAACATTTTTCTTAAGTAATGCTTAAAAAATTGTGGAATACGAATTCCAAATAGTCAAATATTTCTTACAGTGCGTCATCAATATAAAAATTTTTCCCTTTGAGAGCTTTGTCTTTTTATTTCCTGAATCACATTTTTTTATTTTTTCTTTGTCATTTGGGAGACATTCCAACATATTGAATGATTTTCTGTTTGTTTGAGAAGACATTTTGTGTCGTGGAAACTGTTTTAAATGCAAGGTAGATATTGCCGTTTATCACTTTTTTATTCCCCATGATTTAAATTATATTATTTCTCCACATTCCTCAGTAAATTAATCTAGCTGTCCAGCAAATCAATGGATTTTGTCTTTTTAAACTATTATGGTTTATGATTATTCACCTTAACAGCTTTATAAATCTGATGCAAATCCAAACACTGGCCAGCTGTCTCTGGATTGTTTTTGGTGTTTCCTGAAAGTCCTGCTGGAATTGACAGAACCAGAACAAGAGATTCTAGTATTGTCAGCTGACTGTGAGTCCAGAGAAAGTCTTATGACCACATGCTGATATGATTCATCCTGTAAATGTTCAGTTTTTAGCAGACGTGCCTAAGTCAGTAATTCATGCAGGAAGGAGGGACTGGGCATGGGAGATGCTCCGAACCGCAGCCCGGTCCATCCACAATTCCGTGCTGCCCAGCTGTTTGTGAGCAGATGGCAAGCACATCAAGCCTGAACTATAGCTCAGACAAAGATGGGAAAGAGTCACAGCTCTCAAGGCCCACCAGGAACTCATTCCTGGCCCTGCTCTCCATCTCTCACTGCAGATGCAGCCCAAGGGGCATAGTCACCATAATCATACTGAACAAATTTCTGTGGATAGGCTTAGCTGTTAAAGAGTGTGAACACAAGCTCTTATTGAGAGGTGAAAGGGAAAAGATGAAAAGTGGCTGCCTCCTGTTCCCCTATGTTACAGGCTGACATTACCATCAAGAAGTTAATGATGCCCTTGGTAGTGATTCTGTGATCTGAACTTCCACTCTAAGATCTTGTTAAAGATGATATATGGTCTTTATATCCCCTTTGTATTGGGTTCCTTCCAACTCAGCAAACTCTATGATTCTATTACAGATATATATTTATAGATTTATAGGCCTATAGATTTATATTTATATATACATCAGCATGAAGACTATTTTACTAATGAAGGAGTAATGTAAATTATATTACTTATAGAAAAAAATAGATTTTAAGGAGTTAAAAGTTTAAAGTCCTAGTTTGTTTGTCCTTGAATTGAATATAATTAAGGTCTATTACATCCTGTCCTCATCTGGCAAATATCTAGACATATGTTTTGAAAAAAGCATCAGTCAAAACTGATGCTGTCCTTTCCAAAGTCTAAAGACCAGTTCTGCTGACAACACAGTCATGAAAGCTGCAATTCCTGCTCACTTCTTTCTGAGCCAACAGTATCCAGACTGTAGCAACAGCAGCTGCATGTCTTCCCTGGCACAGAATGATTCAGGGTGGAGAGCAGATTCTTTCCCCTTCAAATCACTTCAGAAAATTCTTGGCAGAAAGTCAGCTCATTTGTTTTGTTCGAGTAAGGAGGCCTGATTTATCAGTACAGAAAAAGTATTCATGCACTGTGCTGAATTGTATTAATTAAGTTTCTATGTCCCAGACCAGTTGACTTTGTTCTTCTTGACTTTTTTTTAAATGCAAATATAGAATTTCATGTAATTTTGATGCAAATATAGAAAAAACTATGCATTTGTGGAAATTTTTTCTATTGCTTTCTCCATTGCAGTTTGTGAAATAGTTTGTGATACAGTTTGTGGTACAGGAAAGCACTGATGACAGATTAGACTCTGAAATACGTTCTCTTTTTTGTTTCTTTTTTATTTTTTTCTAAACTGCTGGCTCTACTAAAGAGATATGCCTTGATATATAAGTGACTTGTATTCTTGTCTTATACACTTATTAATTAACTTTTTCTAAAGTTAATTTAGTAGTCAATTTTTCTACATTCTTACTAAATTATTTCTAAACTAAATTATGAAAATGTTTTTAAAGTAATAATATAAGGTGTTCTTGTATTCACAATAAAGAAAAGTACTAAAATAATCTGATTTCTGCATTAAATGAGTATAGGATGTTCTGGAATATGGCTCTTTGATGTCATTTGCAGTTATTGCAGTTATTTCAAGAAGTGTGCTTTTATAAAACACCCACAAAGTTTCTTATCTTTTATGTATGGATGCATGTGCACATTTACATATTACAGAGAGAGCTATATTATCTCTCAGTTTTTAAAATCATGATGCCTGAATGTTTTCTGTAATTCTGAGGTGTTGACATCAGATATATATATTTTTTTGTCTACTCAGCAGGAAATGGATTGTATTTCTGTATCATATTTACTTGAGGAACAGTCAGCTGAAGAGCAAGATTTGCTGTTGTGCAGCCTGAAACTGAGAAGTCATGCAGAAAATCAAGGTATGACCTGTTTGAAAGATAAAAGGGCAAATTCTTTGAATAGAGTAGGAAAGCAGAATGTCGATAAAGCTTTCAAAATCCTCCCTTTTTCTTCAGCAGAATTAATCTTGTCCTGCTACAATCTGGCTTCAACTGTTCCCTCTATTTTTAGTTACTGATCCTAGCCAGGTCCTCAAATAGCTCAGAGCTGGTGTTGTTTGTGTCTGATGTAAAACTGATACAGACTTGGTTGGCATTTTCATTCATGTTTCATAATCTTCCCTAGGGCATACATAAAGACAATTCTTTGGTGTGCTGGGAGTGGATATTTTTATTGTTGTGGACTAGATTAGACCCCCATTGTTTGATATTTAGGGTGCGGTGCTCCTCATTAGAGCATAAAGGAACAAAAACATGTTAGTGACCCTTAAGTTTCTTATCTACATTTAGTTGCATAGAGGAGTCACAGTTAAGTTCAGGAAGCTCTCCCTTCAAATTTGTTAAGGGCAATCTCAGAGTTTCTCTCTTATTTGTGTGTTAATCACATACAATCCCAATGCCATGGGAAAGACCCTGTGAAATAGAAGTAGTTGTTTAATTGGCCCTTTGAGAAAAACATTAATAAATAAAAAAGCCATTAAAGAGCTTTTCAAATGTTATTGATACAAATCTTGGTTCCACAAAAGAGAAAGAATATATATGTAAGACCTTGCAGGAGGTTTTTATTGATCAGTTAAATTAAACTAGGCACAGTGGGGAACAAATCTACCATCAAATTTGTGAATAAACACATTAGTATTTCCTTATGAAGTACTCATATCTCTAATTGCATTACTTCTTTTCCTACATTGATGTATGTAAGAAGGTTCATTAATAAATCATTAATTAAAACATCCGATAAGAGTTAATTTTTGAAATAATATTTTTCTTCTTTTCGATGAAATGATGCATCTTTTCAAGCATTATGGATTCTCAGATTTAGAAAATTGGAATGTAGTTGTTAATTTTGGTTCTGTGTCGCTGAGAAATGCATTCAGCAATCCAAACAATATTCCTACATTCTTGTTCCTTTAGCTTCACATAAGCATAAAATACTCCAAAATGAAACTGGTTGTTGAATGCAAGTACATTCAGCTTTACCTGTAGAAAAGATGAAACAAGTGTTATGGTAAAGCATCAAGGAAGGTGAATAGGATTTTTATATGGTAGCTCTTATGTTCAAGATTTCTGGCAGCTTTGCAACCATGATTATATTTAGCCATCTCTTGAGTATCAATGCAATTGAAATGTCATCTGTGGATTAATTTTGGTAATAGACAGCAGCAATATTACAGGAAATAAAAGACAGTGGTGAAATACCTTCTCTAGTAGATTACTCAAAAGAAATTTCATTAAGTGGTATATATGAGATGGCTTTTGGATAGGCTATCAGTATTGATAGCTGTAGAAGACTTTGTAAAGAGTCTTCAGAAGAATATTGCAGGATTAATTTTACTTAAAAAGGTAAATCCTTCTATCTTGATTCAGCCAGATGTTGACAGCCATAGAAAATCCATGTTCTAGAATGGAAAGCAGTAAAATAGAATCAAACGCCTGGTGCCTCGTTCTTGTTTCAATTATCATTCCATGTGAGTTCCAACATTCATTTTTTTATTTTAAGGTTAGAAATTTTACCTCATATTCAAAAAATGCATCTTCCAGAGTCTTTTCTCCAGTGCCACTTCCTACACCTTCAAACACAGCCTTGTATTCCTAAAAACACAGAAAATCATTCCATGGAAATAAAGTACCTTTGCATTCCATGCAGCACAGACACCTTACGCTACATTATAAATTAATCCTTGTTAAGAAATCTTTTCTGTAGAAAAAGCCTCCTGTATTGATTACAATTCTACGTAAATCAGAAGTTAAAAGCATATAGTCATCAGAAGAATGAAAAATCACATTTCTTCTTGAATTTCTTATCATCATTTCCAACAATTTAAAGTAATTTACTGAAGGCAGAAAAACAGACTTATTGTAGAATGACATGTGACCTTTGACTCATTTTGACAGAGAGCACTGAACTTGTACAAAGTATCCATCAGAGCCAGAGCTCGAAATGGAGCGAAAATGCTGACCTCTGATCATCTTATGGCTGCTCCTTTTATTTCCAGTAGTCAGCTGGACTTGCTTTACCTGCATTAATATTATATCCAAATCCATTAGTCGGATTTGTCATCTTGTGCAGATACATCTGACTTGATTTCGTAGTTGTTATGTTTCTGTGCAATTACCTTCTCTGTGTGTTTGGTTTGTTTCTCCCTTTAAGTAGGAGTGTAGTAGAGGTCTACTACATTGGTTCCCAAATTCATCTAAATAATCCAACACCTCATGAATAGTCTTGCTCCATACCTCACTGACATGGTAACTCATGATTAAAATGTTCTGCTTATGCATAGGAGCAGATGCACAGCTCCACCTCTGTGGATTTTTTTGTGGAAAAAGCAATAGACCAGACATCTTTTGTGTACCTACTTAGAGGTAGCTTAAATGTTATAGTTTGAGACAGAATACAACAATTCATAGATCAAGTGTTCAAGATTAGCAAATCTTTAATAATAGCACTATTTACATCAATAGTAACATTTTCATCTACTTCTTTGAATCTATTAGCAATTTAGAGAACACTTTTCAGAAGGGAATTTTTCTGGTATCCTGGCAATAAACCAGGTTTGACTAATCTGTGACATGAATTGTTTAGTCAGCTCAGTTTAAAATGCTGTATGGCTATGCTCCAAAATCTTGGAGGCAGAAGCAATGAAGTGAAACTCAATTTGGGGAGAGTTAATGGAGTAGGAAGAGTTTTATTTATTAGGATGTGATTTGGTCTTACTTAAACATCCTTGTAAGAGGAACTTTGTATTGCACTAATGTAATAATGTCTTTTTTTAATCTTCTCTCTTCATATCAAAAGTCTTTGATATCATACACATTTTTATGGGAACTTCAGTACCTCTGCTGATTTTTTTCCTCTCTAGAAAATTCTTTAAACTTACGTGCATACTCTTCAAAATCTTACTGATGTCAGGCTGTGTTAATTAAGTTTTTGTATTTTGGCTTTTTGTTTTAATAAATTAGTTTACATACTGCATAGTATTCTGCAACACACTTCACTTGCTCGTAGTCATCGGCATTGGCCAACAGGTGTAAGCCTTCTGGATAAAGTTTTCCACAGGTTGGATACAGCTTCTCTCGGTCATCTTTACTCAGCTCAGTGCCAAATGAATTAATGGTGATGATAAAGGCACGTCGGTCTGCTTCAAACTTAATATGAAAAACAAAGAATAAAGAGAGGTTATTAGACATCTCATTCTAAATTAGGGTGGGCATATTTTGGGGCTTTTAGTAAATCAAACTATGGAATTTTTTTTTTTTTTTAATTGACTCGGGAGCATTGGAAACATACTTTATTTTTAAAATTGTAAATTCGGCTTAGCAAATATGCATTAAATTTAAACTAGAAAATCAAACAAGATTTTACAACCACGGCTTTTATTCTGTTATTTTTGCTCTAAAAATGTAATTTCTGCTGCTTCCTCATTTCCCTTAGTTACCCAGATGTTGACAAGAAAAAATATCTTCACAACCTCACGTGTAAGATTATGAAATAATGATCTTATAAATAAAACTAATAAAGGAAAGGACCAAGAATAAATAGTATGGCTCGTAACTCAAAGTGCTGTTGATAGTAAAGGTTGAATGAAAATCTTAAAATGAAGGTATTAATGCACATATTTAAAGTGATAATTTGATGAGGAGGAGGGGGCCGTTTACTTGCCAAGTTAAAGTTTTTAAGTGTTTCAAATAGCAGTTAATTTTTAATACATATAATCAAAGGCTATATTTCTTCTGTCAGGTTTAGATGCCTGTAGTATCTGTATTTTCACTGCAGCAGCAGAGTGAAAAAGGCAATCAATCCAATGTTTAGGCCTCGGGTTCTTATTTTGTACAAGGCAAGATTTCACTTACCATTCTTACAGTATGAATTAAAAATGCAGCAGCAAATAAAAAACAATCTTATCTTCTGTCTTGAGATCTAAATTGACCATGTTTTTAATCCTTTCCTTCATTCCTTACTTTCATGTTTTGAGAACAGCAGAGCCCTTGCTAACTGCAGGGATTACACAGGGAAAATCTTCCCAAGTGAAGTATATATAGTATACACACATTTTAGGCAGCTTACAAAATTTCTTATGCTGTGAATATTTGAGCTAGTTTAAGCAGAGAGTCTTTTCATTTGAATAATAAGGCTACATTTGCAACACAAATATGCCACTTTAGCCAGTAAACACATATTGACATCTACTCTTGTGTACGGGAACACACAAGAACAGGAACTTGCTACCCGCTGGCACTGACTTCGAAGTAAGGAAAAGGAGTAAACAGTAAAGAAGTAATGAGAAGAAAATAAGTGTGCTTGAAAAGATTTCTAGCTAATGAATAACAGGGCCAAATTTCACTTCCCTTTTTAATAAAAATAGGCCTATTAGACCTACTGAAACCTTTTTAGAAGTACAAATGCTTTCTTTTTTTAACATATTAAAGTCATGTAGCATCTAGTTGTTAGATGTGTAATTTTTTATTGGAAAAAAAGTGAGAGGCGCTTGCAACTAATTGTTGCATGTGTGAGTTCTGCTTCTGGTGGCTTTCAGTTAGAGAAAATTTTCCCTACAAATCCCTCAATTCATCAAATTATTGTCAATGAGTGTCTCTATAGAGAGCAAGGCCACAAGGGAATTACTTAGTGACAGTCCATCTGATTGCTGCAGGTAGAGGTGGAGTCAGAGAATGACCAATTCCTCAGTGCATGTTCCCATATGACTGCTGGTTCAGAATTTAGCATGGGGATGTGCTAACAGACACAGCTTTAGCTCCAGTGCAGTGCACTCCTGCAGTTTCTTGCCAGATTCTGGGCTAAACACACGGGGTGTGTTGTCCACGGTGGAAAAGAGATCATCAGTACTCTTAATATGGAAGTTTGGCACCACACGTGGTGCTCAAGGAGTTGTGGAGCTAAATACCTCATCCTCATTCTGTAGAGTCAGGTGGGTAGTCTTACATATAAGATTACAAAATAAATACCAATTATTCTTTTGAATAATTAAACATGGGGTTTTTTTGTGAATCCAGCCATTAGCAGTCTGTTCTATGTGTCTCTTTGGGTTAATAAAACGTTACAGAAAAGGAAATCTTCTATAGAAAAGTTTATCCTCCTGGCTGATTGACATTAGATAGGGATTTTAAAGAAGCTTATCATAAGCTAAATTGTTACTACTGATATAAAGGGAGTTTTACAACATGCAAAAATGAATGTTTGTAACTAATCTGCTCTGAGCACGAATTTCTATTTAAAAATGAACTTCCTGAAAAATCTGAATCAACTATGGAAAATGTTATCTCTGCCAGCCAATCTCCATTTATTTTTAAGAAAAGAAAAGTCAAAATACTTAATTTCTCTTCAATTTAACTTGATTAGGAGCATTTTGTTTAGAGCATAAATTGAAACATTGTGACCTGCTTAATTAAAATAGGAAATTGCAATCCCTTTTATGACATTGTTCTGTAAAATGTAATTCAGACACATTCTTCCCTCAGGGATGAGCTCCCAGGGTTATTATCTCTCTTCTAAAAGCAAACTTTCAGTATGATGTCATCAGACCTCAGTGAATTTTTTTGGTTTCCAGGGTGTAAAATTGCTTATCCCGAAAAAAAGACTCCTGGAACCAAGTGGGTGGTCTGGTTGTCAACTTCTGCAAAGAATTGTGATAGACTAAGTGAGAAAAAAAAGAAAAGAGGACCTGAATACTGAGAATTCAATTTTTAAAATTTCTGCATCTTTTATTAAAATAACAGAGACAAAAATATCATTTGCTAGATGCACATATGCTTTGGAGAGAGGACATTAGGAACTTTGTATGCCATGGAAAAAATATTAAATTTTTCTCAAGTGAGACAAAAATATGACACAGAATGTTCTACTTTTTTATATGACACTAATTCCAAGGGTTACTCAACTCTAACCTCAATCACTAATTTTAATACGAGAGTAAACAAACATAGCAATGCCACGAAACCTGAAGATTACTGATTAGTAAATAGAGAGTAATGCCAGGCCTTAGCGATCCCAAACTCCATAACCAACATTTTTAGTTTTTATACATAATGGAGAGAAATGTTAAAGGGCAACAGATTGAGATTAGTGAACCATTTATTCTGTTCTGTTCTCTGTTACAGAAAAATATTAACTGAGACTCCCTCCTCCCTAGTAATGGGGTAGCTGCTTCTCTAGTCAAAAGGAAAAAGTCGTCCTTGAATACACTTTTCATTACATCTTAGAAAAACAGGTATATTTAGAGGAGAAGCAAACATTTGACAGTACCTTTGCAAATGGAGAGAGATTGAACAGGAAAACAAAGTGAGATAATTATGACAACATTGTGGAGTACTTTACTGTATAAAGACTGAATGTTTCTTACCTCAAGAATTGGTCTCATTATTTCTGCTGTAGTGCCACCTTGTTTTTCACAAAACTTATAAAACGCCTCGAGGTAAGACTATATGAAAGAAGAAGAGAAATATTTTAAGTGCTGCTTAAGACCTGGACCAGGATTGCATATAACTGTGAACTTCATTTTTAAATACTTCCATTAACTTTGATAAATCCACCCATGAATTTAAACTTATGTGCTGAATTACTTAGTTCAAATGAAAGTTGAAATATTCAAATGCAAATGTCTTGTTATTACAATTTGAGATCAAATGTTTTCAGAAATTGTAATAAGATGAATATTTTGTTTTACTTGCTCTCTAAAGAAGGAACTTTTTGAGCTCCATTGAGCTTCCACTGCATAATAAGCAGATGGCTGAAGGAAACTCTTCATTTATAGTGTGTGGAGGAGGGGATTTGGGCATATGCCACGGCTGTTGGGCCAGCAGGATGAGGATACACAAACTAATCCCTGCTGCTGTACCCTAAACCCTGGATTAGGACAGAACAGCAGACAAAGCTTCTGTAATACTGGTCTGCAGAGCCCTCTGCTCTGTTAAGGATTCTGGCATCTGCACCCATTTCAAAATACCTGTGCAGGAAGGACACTAAATATCTCAGAGGTGCTGTTCTCCCTGCCTCTCCACCTCCCAAAATACTGTAATAGGGAACATTTATGTTAAAATGCATTTTCTGCAACTTCGCACAATCTTGTTAGGAGCTGTCACTAACTATGCAATTAAGTGAATTTTAAGTATAGACATGTCAAGGGAGATCTATCCACTGCATAGAATTATGCAGTAGGTTCTATATAGTACTATCTGATAGTAGAGTAGAAGCAATTGATCACATTGACAGCTGAAGCAAAGGAGAAATTATCTATTAAAAATTTAATAGTGTTTGCAGAATGGTTCCCCTAATACCCAGATGAGCAAGAACAAAAAAATAAAGATTTGATAAGTGTTAATGTAGTCATCCACATTATTGAATTGTTGTATTGAATGTGAGAATTAGTAAAAGTTTTAAGAATTAAAAATTGGCTTTGGAATTTATAAATACCATTTGTAAGACAACAGAATTTTCTTTCCCCCTAGTGCAATCAGATCACTGTAAAAAAACTTCCTGTAATCTGGGGAATCCACTGCAAAAGAAAGGTGATAAAGATTTTGGAGAAAAGGTTCCAGGAGGAACCATTAATGGATTGGAGTATGTATAGCCCTTAAAGAGACCATTGTAAGAGTTGTGACCTGTGTACTAAGATTTGTAAAGTACTTTTGAAAATGCAAGGCACATGCTAGATGCATATCCTTGCAGCCCTGTGCTGTAACAATGCTAAAAATTATTTTAAAAGGAATAATATTATACAAAATCCTTAAGTAAAAATCATATTAACTAGACTCAAAACCATTAGACCCTTTCAAATCTCATCTTTCTTATATAAATAAAGATAAATGTTAGCCCAAAGCCTGCCTAGGCTCACTCAGGGGTTAAGAGCTCTCTGGCATTTGGTGGATAACTAAGTTGTTCATAAACAAATCTGGATCTGGTTATTAGCCTGACATCTAAAGCATTTTCATTAATGAGATATTAAATTAGAGTTTGGATGCAGACCTAAAATTTGAAAACTCCCCAAACAGTAGAGTAGAAATGAAAGCAGCTGGGTTTCATTCCTGGACTTGAAATCAACCAGATGACCTCAGACAGCTTACTTTATCTCACCATACTTCTGTTTCCCCATCCATAAAACAGGGTTAATGATACTGACCTGCTTTGCTGAGACATTTGATAAACCCCAAATGTTATCATTTTGTTGCAAAAACTTGCCTTGTACAGTTTGTTGCGCATTATTTCAATGTTCATTTCATCCAGGTCGTTTTCAGACAGGCAGTCTTGAAAAAAAGCAGCTGAAAGCAGAGTTTATAATATAGCAGTATAAATCTGCATGCTGATAATATGCATCTCCTGTCTATTGCTTACCAGTGTGTGAACAAGGATCCGAGGGTTCTGTTGTACAAGTAAGGGCGATATAATAGAGAGGAAGAAAAACCCACTTGATTTGCCCCTTATCCTCCTATCCCCTCCTTTTTTAATGAGAGTCTGCAGTGAGGGGAATCAATCAGTGCTGCAGCCAGAGTCCAAGTCTCCAGAGAGAATCAGATGGGAATGCGAATGAAAGCTCGAATCTTCTCTGAAGTATATAGTTTGGTTATTATGGAGATTTTCTAGTGAGGGACATGAAAAACAATTTTTGTCTGAAATCATGCAGGTATTCTGTAATTGTTTAGAAGAATCCTCTTTCCTATTTTCCCTTTTCTTCTTTGCTTATGTAGTGTGGGAAAGGCAACAGGTTGCAGCTGATAAAGGGCACGTGCTTTGACCTTGACCATCTGTTCTTATGGGTCCTTAGCAGAACTGACTAAAGAGCAAGCTTTTCAGCAGGGGCCTCTGGATGAATTTCAGTCGTGCAACTGGACCATTTAAAAATATGATATTCATAACCAACCTGTGCCTCTTGCTGTTCCTGAGCTATCCCAACATGGCAGAGCAGTACTAAATGACAGAGTGTTTTCCCAGCAATGGAAGACGGTATTTACAGACAGGATGTGAGCCTGGCCATGCTTTGTGGTCTTATCCCTTCCTACTTTTCCAGCATCCAGATTCTGAATGGAGAATATCAGAAAATGGAGCCCTGAGAGTTCCCTTCAGTTCCTATCTCCTTATAGATCTAGTGACCACAAATTTGTCAGTCTTAAAAGAACTGATACCACTCTCTTCTTTTACAAACTAGTTTAGCAAAAAAAAAAAGATACAGAAATTTACTACCAGCTGTGTGAAAACTGGTTAATTTACCTTTTAAAGCTAGTTTTCTGCTGGGATTTGGTCTTCTGAAGGATTTGGAAAGCAGCAGTTCATAAGTCACTGTGGACAAACAACTGCTCTCAGGAATCTGTAAACCATGTCCATATTGCTCATCAGCTTCGTCCACTCCAAACTGCAGTCTGGACTTTTTGGTCTGTATGCACATGGCAGCACTGTTCATTTTAGCTGTCCCGTTCTGTCCCTTCTCTGATTTCACTGACAGTGTGCCCATGGCCAGGCACTGGTGGGAGTGTGCTGCAGGCTGGCCTCTGTGAGGGAAAGGCAGGACTGTGCTGTGCTGGAACACCCAGCTTCAGCTGGGACCCACCACAGGGCACAACCAAGCCCCTCAGTCAAGCAGGTGATAGCTAAAGGGCTCCTACCTGAAAACCAAACTGGGACTTTTTAGCAGTGCATGTAATGATAGGACAAGAGCTAATGGCTTTAAATTGAAAGAGGGTAAGTTTAGATTAGATATTAGGAAGAAATTCTTTACTGTGAGGGTGATGAGACACTGGAACAAGTTGTCCAGGGAAGTTGTGTATGTCCCATACTTGGAATTGTCCAAGGCCTGGTTGGATGGGGCTCTGAGCAACCTGGTCTAGTGGAAGGTGTCCTTGCTCATAGCAGATGGGTTGGAACTAGATGATCTTTTAGCTCACTTCTTACCCAAACCATTCTATTATTCTATGGCTCTAAACTCCCCCTGATCCTTGTAATATGCCCTGCCTGTCTGGAGGGATGCAGTGTAACCTGCAGGGATAGCAGGGGGGCAGAGAAGAGGAGCCTGGAGTGAAGGAGCAGCAAAGGCTGGAGGAAAGGTATTTTCCCCAAGTGTCTAAATGTTTCATTATTTTCTATTTATTTCCTTGTATCTGGATCAGTAATTAATTATGTCATACATATATTAATCAGTAATGAATCAAGTTAATTTCCCCACAGATTCAGTCTGGTTTGCCTGCAACAGTACTTTGTGGGTGATCTCTACTCACAATCTCTTTTTTTCACCTTTTTTCTTCCCCTCATTGTGCTGAGAGTAGGGGGGTGAGAAGTGGCTCTTTGTGAATTTTTTTTTTTTTTTTTTTTTCTATCTGGGGATAATCTGCTACACCTTCTGGAGAAGCAGAACCCAAAACCTCTCACAGGACTGAAGATGAGTGCACATAATGGCTTCATATACATTCAAATCCATCCATTTCTCTCTTATTTTCAGTGCCCTTCACAGCCTATTAGGTTTTGTTTGTGTTGGCTGCTGCGCCACACTGAGCAGAGATTCATCTTAATTTCATAATGTGACATTCCCAAACTTTACCCTGCTCTTAGATTTAGTCCTTCAAAATAAGACTTTCTTTAGATTTGAACCGTGCCCAAATCTCAAGAGGGAATCTAGGTTCTCCCACGACATCTAATATTTATTACTAGCTGTCTGTTTGATCCTTATCAAAGATATTTTTTTAATATAATGTAGGTGTTGAAATAAAAATATAGATGTTTTAAATCAGTGACTGTTTTGGATATAAAAGATATACATTGCTACATTGAGTAGCATGTTCTCTCTGTGTCTGCTACCCAAGGTGGATATAGAAGCTAATAAATAATAGAAGTGTTTGATCCACAATTCAAGATATGTGTCACCAAAACATAGTATATCCAGCAGGAAACATCCTGTTCTAAAGAATACAGGATTAATAGTTTTAAGGGGGGAAAAAAAAAAAAAAAATAAAAAAAAAAAAAAGAAAAATTAGTGTTTTTACCTAATGGTGTGTCAACCAAAATTGCATTGAAGAGTTCAGTGGGGTTTGAGGCAATGCTGACTGCTTCCATTTGCTCAAAGCTCCCCAGTGGATGGCACTTGGGAACAAGTTCAGCTATGGGTCGCTGATGTAATGTGCCAGTTATTAAAAGAATTACATTGTCAATCATATAGCTGTATCTGTTTTAGAGAGAAAAAGTAAAAATAAATTATTTTTATAATCAACTTTCAGTTGAAAAAATGAAAACCCCAAATTTGAAAAAAAATTAGCTATAATACCAAAGTATTATCAGAATATATGTTCATACAGTATCAGTAGCTCATCAAAAATCAACAAAAGTTTTTAAATAGCAAGTAGCACAACACTAGTTTTAAACCACATGACTGATTTAGAAAATGGACACTTTTAAAGAAGGTGGTACTGACATATGAGTAAAACACAACAGCTGAGAGATGTAGATTCACTGTAACAAGTGACAATGAGTGGTATCCAAAGCAAATCACCTGAGCTAGCAACTTTTCTAGTTTGGGATATTTTTATTTCATATATACCATCTGGACAAAAAAGTACATGGGAATCTCAGCACTAAAACTGTGGAGTTCGTGCAGATGATCCAATCTTAGGGCTTTCTTCTCATTCAGCTATAAACATCCTCCCATGAGGGAGCTAGGAACAGGGTCTTACAGATTTCTTCTCTATTACTCCGTTTTCTTTTAAGTAGAAATTTTCTATCAGCTTTGTACTAGTTTTAGTATCAAAGAGGCTGATGAGAGTCTTGTCAGTGACTCCGAAATGAGAACACTATTCTCTTGAATGTCAGTTATCAGTTGACTAAGAACACAGCTAGAAATGTACAGGGATTAATATGTTCTCACCCAAAATCTGTGAAGAGGGCTTGAGGATCTGGTAGAATATAGTTCAATGATTTGTGTGAAATATCTTTAACCAGTGTATCCGTTATTTAAAAACAATGTGCAAAGGTTGTGCGTACACATCTATACATTTATGTCAATGAGTGTGAGAAAAGAGCTGCCATAATTTTCATGCTTTCATTTATTTCCCTGAAACAAAATGTAAACATTGTATGCCTACAGTTCACAGGCATCCCAGGACATCCTTTAATATCCTTTAAGATATTAGCCTAAAAGTGGTCAGCTACATATGACCAGAAAAAAAAAAAAAAGATACTTTCATTTTTACTGTTATATTAAAAATGCTTCTTGAAAGTTAGTTGAACAGTTAATTTTTCTTGTTAAAATATATTAAAAGTATAAGATCAAGAGGAGTAAATAGGTAAAATAACATTTTGCTAATCCGTATTTTTATACTGTTATAAAGCAGATCCCTGTTCCTAAAGTTGTTTAAGCCATTCATTTGCAGGTTTCATCTATATATGATCGTATTGAGATCAGAGTTTTCTCTTCATCCGACATCAAACAGCAGCTGAACTTTCAAAAAAAGCTACATGGATCTAAGTATCTTGCAATGTGCCATAAATATGCCATAAAGTATTCCTAGTTCTTATTTATTTGGTTCAAACAGCATAAAAATTATGGTAGGTGTAGGGTGTGTTGTCTTTCCCCCTTTAAAAAAGTTTGCAACTTAACACATTCCTAGGAATTAAATCACTTCCCTGTATATCATGAAATTTTTAATCTTGCATGAATAATGCCCTCCCTCCAACTGTAGTTTTTCAAGTTCTCTGACTTTAAGAGTGTTTGAAAATAACCACTTTCAATTAATTAATCTCTTACCGCTTCTTTTACCTCTATTCACATAAAAATAAATCTGCTTCTGTTCTTCAAAATAATTAGTTGCAAAGACAACAGCTCTTCATATACATATACAGTTACAGAATTTATATTAGCAAATAAAGTATGGAAATGTAGCAGTATCAAAGTAATTTTGCTGGTTTTAAAGCTTATTAGAAATTCCAATTCATTGCATTTACACTATTTTAACTGCTTTTTCAAATACTGTGTGGTAAGCTATGTGGTAATATTACTTACGTGACAAAATTCAGAAAAGTGGCAAGTGGTTCAAAAGCATGGTTTCTAAAGTAATGAAATTCTGTGAGTAGTTTTGTTTTCAGTTTTTCATCAATGGTGGAAATAGTGAGGGGGCCAGTTTCATTAGCCAAGAAGTTGCCATAGTCTGTAGTCTGCAGATGTAACTTCAGATCTGGAATTAAATTCAGGAAAGATTATGAGAATAAACCATCATATTGTCTGCAACCAATTTTTTTTTAAAGGTAATTTCTCATACATTTTTATATTAAGCAGTTGATCATACTCTATGGAAAAGTTTTTTGCCTAGATCTAATACAGATCTACAAATCTAATATAGATCTACATCTATAGCGTAGATGCAAAATTGATACAAATTTGTATTGCCTTCTACCAATAAGACTTTCTGCATGCTGTAGGAAAGAACAAATAATTTATGCCTTTGTCAGAACTTTCACCATCAGCTTTCATTTTAGAGTAGTACAGATAGGCTGTTACTCACTCCTGTCTCTAGTCCCTCCCTCATCAGGTTTCTTCCATGTTTCAATTTCACTGATTTGCACATTATAATACGTCAGTTGTTTTGTCTGCTGCACTCTCACGGACTGTTTTGCATTAATAAGAATAATCCTTTAACTTTGGTAAGATTGTAAATATTCCCATGAAGCATCTAAATCTCAAGTAAGATTATAATCTTCTGTTATCAGGCTGCCTGAAGAAGAGAAGAAGACACATCTTGCCTGGCACACATTCTGGACTCCAAATGGCTTCTGTAGTGGAGCACTTGAAAGGGGAGAGCTTACACTCTCTTAGCCTTTATGGTTTGCCTGCCTCTGATTTATGGCTGCTACTAGCAAATCCTAAGAAGCTGTTCCAAAAACTTGGGTCATTGTGACATTTTCTGTTTGAGCTCTCAACCCTGGTGACTGGGGAAAATGAGTTGTTTTGACCACAAAATTGAAAGAAACTTTCATGATATCATAGAATAAATATGAAAAATTTTCTCTGCTAGCCATTTTTTAGCATGAGGAGTAAGCAAGCATTTGAATCAGTTTTTGCTGTTCAAAGCAGTTTAACATTTTCTTTTAGAAAAGGCCCCATCGCAATGCATAATTGTGTTCAAATTTTATTAAAACTATTGCAAATTACAGACTGGGATACTGTTCTATGATTTGGGCATTTATAATAATTAGATTTCTATGTGAAATCTGAACTGATAATTAGGGAAAAGGACAGCAACACTCCCACTGACCGAAATAAGGGTGTACTGTAAGGAAGTTAATTTGCAGTTAGCAAGGTAGGCATTTATCAGTACACTAGATACATTTGCCTATTTCCCTATGTGCATGCTTCCTTAGTATGCAATAAGGCTGCCTACACTGAGACTTAAAGCAAAGGAACCAGTACAATGGGAATCAGACTCCTACGTTTAGTGCTGTATCTTACTGAGATAAACTTCATAGAGTTGTCTATGCAAGTTGGCTGCCACTCAAGGTTGCTCAGAGTCCTGTCCAATCCGTCCATAAATGTTTCCAGCCTCTCTAGGCAACCTCTTCCAGTGTTTCACTGCTCTCCTTTTAAAAAATTTCTTCCTTATATTTAGTCTGAATCTATTCTCCTTTAGTTTAAACCATTGTCTCTTGTCCTATTGGAACAGGCCCTACTAAAAAGTTTGTCTCTATCTTTCTTGTAACTCCCCTCAGGTACTGAAAATTGGCAATAAAGTTCTCCTAGAATCTTCTCCAGGCTCAACAATCCCAACTGTTGAGTCCCAACAGTCTCAGCTTCTCCTCATGGGAATGACATTCCAGCCCTCTGATTGTCTCTATGCCCCTACTCTGGACTCACTCCAACAGGCCCATGTCCTTCTGGAGCTTGCAACCCTGCAGCTGGACACAGTACTCCAGGTGGGGTCTCACAAGGGCAGAGTAGAGGGGGAGAACCATTTCCCTTCCTTCCTTTAGATGCAGCCCAGGATACAGTTGGTTTCCTGGGCAGTGAGCACACATTTTCAACTCATGTCTGATTTTTGTCCAAGAGAAGTAGACATCTAAGTCCTTTTCCACTGGTCTGCTCTCAATTCCTTCCTTCCCCAGCCTGTGTTGATACAAGGGATTGCCCAACCCTGGTACTGGACCTTACCCTTGGCCTCATTGAATCTTGTGAGAGTCCCATGAGCTCAGTTCTTCAGCTTTGCTGGGTCTCTCTAAATGACATTCCATCCCTCAGTTGTGTCAACTGCACCACTCAGCTTAGGGTCACCTGCAAACCAGTTGACAGTGTACTCAATCCCACTGTCTGTGTCACTGATGAAGATATCAAACAGTACTGGTCCCATTAAGGACCCTTCAGGGGCACCGCTCGTCACTGAACTCCGTCTGGACTTTGCCCACTACTCTCTGGATGCAACCACTCAGCCAGTTCCTGATACACCAAATACAGTCTATTCATCAAATCCATATCAAATCACATAACACACTTAGAAACAGTCATAGTTTCAGTACAGACTTCCATGTAAGAAGAGGAGAAAGAGAATCCAAATATGAAAGAAAGAAACACAATTGAAGAGGGAAAGGTAAGCAAGACTAAGAGATAAATAAAAATGCAGAGTTATACCCATAAATTAGTCTGATTATCTAAGAACAAGTTTTTAAAAACTCACTGATATTTTGATTTCACATATATATTTCCTGTGAAAACTGTTCATTCTTGCTTTTCTCTTTTTTGTTTCAAAGAGTATAAAAATATTCAGTATATGGTAAGATTAGATAATACTACTTTATTAGATGCAGAGCTCAATTCCAATTTTCCTTAATTCCTCTTCAGATGTACCAGAGATATCTACCCTTAATCACTGTGTAAATGCCTTTCAAACACAGTACTTTTCAGGGGTTAACTACATAAAGCAGACTGTAAACCCCAAATATCAGCCCTAAGTATTGACCATTCTGAAGTATGATTAATGTCATCATAAGATGAACAGAAACAAAAACCTGCTGATCAAGAATAGTTTCACAAGACTTTGTTACTGTTCCTCAGTTTTCTGATTGAGTGGCTTCATAAACCATGCCTTAATAGAAGGCATGAAAAATATTAGCTATAATTCATTAAATAGCCTTTCCCATCTCCCAAAAGCTATGGAGGAAATGTTATACCCAGGAATGTTTGGCTTATAATCCTGTCAGTTACACATCCTGCTTTATAGATGTATTTCTTTAACTGAATAAATGTATGTATGCATACCATATGTAAGGAAAAATATTCAACTCTATCTCATGGCCTTGGCAAAATCATCCACAAACTCCAATACCATATAATATCAATCAGGAATGTCGTAATCAGAGTTCACATCAAGACAGAGTTCAGTGCAGCTCAGAGAGTGAACTGGCGGTCTTAAATTACAGTCCTTTCTTTGCTGCTGGCATAAATAAGGCCTGGGAACTATCACAGTCAGGCACTGGCACAAGTGACATGACTTGGTGACTCAGCAGGAGTAGACGGCTGAGCATTACGATGTTTCAGACATTCCTGATCACCAAAACTTGTTATTGGTGGTAGCTGCCCCTTTTCTCAGGGTCCCTTGGGGACCTACACAAGACTCTGGCCTTTGTCCTAAAGATACCTAGGAAAGAAAATTCCTGTATTTCAGTTGTCATCCATTTATTTTGATTGTCATCTGTCTGCATTGTCTACATGCAGGAAAACAATTTAAAGGAAAAGTATGACCTTAAATAATTACATGAGTTTACTCACAACCAAACAGCAAACAAATACAATTAACTGATGTATAACTAAAAGGAATTAATGCACAGAGGGAGACTAGCTTAAGATGGATGCAGTTAGGAAAGGAATGATCCTGATCAGAAAGAAGGAAAGAAAAGTATTGTGAGAACTTGAACAAAATGTTAACCTGGTGGCTTGGCATCAAGTTCGTGGTGATTTGTCCGACTCTTCACTTTGATAGCAATAACCAGCTAGCTGCAGTTTTCTTTCAGTTAACTCTGTTATTTCAGCTACTATGTGCTGGCAGTCCCTGGCTGTGGCAAGATAAGTAAACTTATTTCAGTGATTTTGTTGGGAGCAGAGTTGCGATGCTTGTCCTTCTGTGACCTAGCCTCTTTTCTACAAAGCAGAAGTCTTTCCATCACAGAAAAAAAACAAGAGAAGAACAAAACGCTGCATTTAAACACCTCCACATTCCCACACCCTCATATTCTTCATCAAAACTGTCAGCAAGGTTGCTCAGGGAACCTCATTCCCTTGAAACAGATGATGCCATAGGGCCAAACCAGTAGCAGGCAGCCCATGAGGTAGCTCCATGGAAATCACAGTAGTTCAACCAAGCTGAAAAGGATGTCTAAATGGAGCTGAAAGCCTCTCCTCCTGTCTGTATGGCCTTGAATTGAGAGGACACATTGGTATCATTAGTCTCTTAGCAGCTTTCTTTTTTTAATTTCCATCTCACTTTTACACTTGCTCTGTGATTATCAAGCAGATGTAAAGCACTTATTTACAGTTTTTCTTGTGGTTCTTCAGTAGTGACATTATGGTTTCCTCTTTAGAGATCCCAAAACCACATTGAAATTAAAAGATTTTTTTTTTTTTTTTTTCTGTTTATGGGTTACTTCATGTGGCTTTGATTTTTGTTTTCTGCTTGTTTGTTTTAGCATATTTATAGTGTTTTTAACTTAGGCCATTTTTTGTGGTGTGGTGCTAAGCCACAGAATGCTGAATAGGGTAAATGTATTACCATTTAATGTGAAGACATGTTGGCACTACTGAGCAAACCGCATACTACTACAGCACAAATCAATTTGCTGAATATTTCAAATTTAAATACAAGACAATATATGAAATTTACTTTAGAGGCAGGGATCTGTGGGCTTGGTGCATTGTACATTCATGGTGAAAGTTCAGTATTACAGCATCCTACATGTGCAGACAGATAAGTGTGTTTAACATCATTTAGAAATCCATTATTTCTCATATTTTCGTTATAAATAATACATTTGGTAGGTAAATGGTGGGAATCTGTTAGCTGTCTATACTAAGTAGAAAAAAATTTACAATGGTGAAAGAGATGTAGCTGAATAGAGTAAAAGGGGAAGTGATAGTGGGTAGTAGAGATGTTCTTGTAGGAGGGATGATGAAGGCTGCTGCTTCTATTGAAGTGATAATAATGATGAAATAATTTGCATTCTAAAATTGATGAACACTAGAAAAAATGAGTTTCAAAAAACAAAATGAATTGTTCTTCCTGTTATAAATTTTAATTAGAAATGGGTTTTATCTCTTTGTTACTACCTGTCCATCTGCTGCATGCTCTTAAAAATATTGAAGGTTTGTATATCTTAGGAATATTTGAAAACTACTTCATGGTGGTAAATAATTTCCTTGTAGCATGACTTAAAATTTAGGGGGTTTTTTAGCTATTCTAAATTTGACATGAGCAAGTATTGTTTTGTGAAGGGTTCAAATCTCCCTTTTGCTTATACTTTTTTAACTCTGTTTTCTTCTTATTCAGAAGCAACCGGGATTTTTTTCCTTCATGTAGCTTTGGATGACATCATTTATTGAGCTCATCTGCAGGGAGGAGTGAAGTGACAACACAGTTTAATTATTGTACTAATCTATCTTTTATGTCTTTTATAGACGTTTGAAGCTGTTACCTTTTTCCTGTATACTTATGCAGCAGGACTTTTTAACTTAAACAATTATATACAGTATCAAGAATTTCTGTAGAGTCTGTAAGTTGCATAGATCACAAATGCTGGAACAAACAGGATAAAGAAGCAGTTGATTTTGTCCAGCTGATATAAGGAATAGACTTCAGTTCTCAGAGTGATTATATACATCTGTTCTGTGTGTCTAAACTGGAACTGTATTAAATGGAGAGCTGATACATCTCTCCAGTTTATCAGCAGAAGCAGACACATGCACTTGGTCAGTTGAACAGTGTCTTGATTCCATTAACTTTATTATAGTATTATAGTATTAGTATTATAATATCTTCTTTAACCATAAAAATTAACTTTATTTTGGGGATAGGTAAATATGTTCATTTCATTACATGTAGTTGTTTTAATCTGAGAGATGAATGTCAAACAATCTTTCCAGGCTTGTGTTATTATTTATATTAATGGTTTAGACACCCTCAAAACACTATTGATATGGGAATCATTATTCTTCACTTTTTCTTACCCCAAACCCATTCCTGCATGTATAAATCAACCAAAGCTTAAAATAGAGTGAGCTTACTCATTTTTCTTCTTCCTTTTCCAAATTGACCTAAGAGGCTGCAAGTTATAGAAATTGAGTGTGCAATCATAGCTTTCATTTTGCAGTCAGGAAAATGAACTTTATGTTCCTTTAGAAAGGTGATTTCTTTCTGTTGTATTTTTTTCCTGCCAAGTGTCTAAAGGTATGTCATATGATTCTTTGGTACATGTCTGTCTTCATCAGGCTGTGACCAGTCTTGGCCACAGAAAGCTGTTTTGGAAACTATTGTGTGTTCTCTTTATTGCTGTGGCAAAGTCACCTTGAAAAGAGCTTTTCTTTTTTTTTTTTTTTTTTTCTATTTCCCTAAGTTTTATCTTTGTGGAGTCTAGTTTGCTGATCCTGGTAAGCTGAGTCTCCACCACTGCCCTAAAACTCAGGAAGTAATAAGTTACTAAAATTATGTCTTTCATAGAGAAACTCAGAGCCAAATAGTAAGCTTTTAATAAGATTTTTGAAACTATTTTATACAGCTGAAATGGGATGAAAGTTCCAAACCTGAACTGTTCTATAGCATGGTTAAAATCTGTGAGAAGGTTGCCGGTCTCCATAAGAACTCCATGGATGAGATTTCTAAACCTTATCAGTAAACCAGAAAGTCCCATCGTCTGTATTGCTTAGCAAATTGCAGCCTACACACAAGTCACAGCCTGTGGAAAGCTATTAACTTAAATGTGAGAACAGTTCTTCAAAGGACATCCAGGTTATCTCTGGGTTTAAGACAAATTCTCAGTAGCTCAGTCTTTCACCTTCCCTTCTTCAGAAACCTAAGCAACAGTGTTTCTTCCTAAATAAAATAAACCAGCAGACTTACCTTCTAGTGTCTCACACTGTGCTAAATTCACATAGTCCGCACTTGTCAGGATCCCAGCTTTGAACCCTCGGACCAGACCCTCCAAGTAGCCATGGTCCACATTGAAGTAAAACTCTGAGTATCCTGGCATGGAGAAAAAGATATTTAATCTCTCTTCTGGGTACTTGATGGCACTGAATATCTGCCACCAACTGTTTTTCCCCTCTCTGGAAGGAGTGACAAATAGTCACGGAATTCCTGCCAGCCTATGATTGTGTTTTACCAACTGGTTTCTTCCTGTTTCTTGCTCCTACCGTAGTTCCAGTACAGTTGATGCTTACACAATGGCCAGCCAGTAAATCCAACTCCCTCCTGTCAAAGCCAGAAAATGAACTTATTATTGTTGGAAGAGAAGCAAAAAAAAGGAAAAAGGAAGTACAGGATTTAACCCCTGCTTGCAAGGATGCACTTCACTGCTTGGAGAATGAGAAAGCACATTACAAAGCTTGAATAAGACTGTATTATAAACAGGAAGCTATCTGAAAATGCCTATAGAGAAAATATTTCTGCAGTAAAATAGTAGCGTGTGGCAGAACCTAGCCTATTCAAGCAGCTTAGATGGTTTGGTAGTGTTGCTCTGTATTGCTTTCTTTTTTTAACCTTTTTTGCCTGCTGGAAATTTTCTGCTGCTCATCTCTATCACTAAATATGTATAAGAGCCTTCTAATAATTAGTTTGAACATTAGATGATATGTAAAGATGAAAGGTTTTTGAAGGGCTTGATTTTCATTGTCCTTGACAGTCAGTATCCAGAACTTGCCTCGAAACCATACTTTGTCCCAGTGTACTGCCCACACCTCAAACACACACTCATTTTTCAGAGCTTTGAACATGTTAGGTGCATTGTGCTGGCTGAAGGCATGCACCTTGGGCTGAAATGTGGCTGCAGCAAGAGTAGTGAGTTGGCAGCTAGTGGGACAAGGCTGTAACTTTGAGACCTTCTCCCCTGTCCTGGGAGGGGAGAAACTGATGAGACCTTGTTAGTCCCCAGATGACTCCTGTCTAAACCACGCCGCTCCTGGTGCAGCAAGGCTTGGAAGGCTGCACAATGAGGCTCAAGATGCCTGCATATTTGCTGCCAAAACAGCCACCTCCTACCTCCTCTAGGAAGGTCACTAGCTGGCTGGTTTCTTGGCTGGCTGTCCAGGAGCCTCCAATGGACAAGAAGTGGCCACAAGCCACTGGGAAGCTATTGCTCTATGCAATAGAGCTGCACCTTGTTGGGTCAAATTAGAATTGTCTCAGGATGGATATTACCCCACCTGTAACTCCCTATAGGGGAAATAATGACAGCATTTAGACATTTTGTAAAATCACATGCTCAGACATGCAAACCGTATTTAGTTGGAACTTGAATGGGGTCAAGAGTATTGAAGTTTGCTCCTGATACACTGGGTTTACATAAAACTGTAAGTCAGTTGGTTCTTAGCACTGCAGAGTTAACCCAGCTAAAAAGAATGAGACAGATTAGGCCTATTAGACAATAGAAACAAAACATTTCCCTCCTTCACATGAACAATTTGGTTTTGTCTCCCAAGTCTGCATGCCAGCCATGCTCAGAACCTCCTAATGCAAGAAATCTTCAGAATTTTGTTGATGATGTTTCAAAAGTCAGAGAGATTTTTCAGGATACATGACCGCCATTAGTGCTGCCTTACTAGCATTTGACAATAAGCACATTGTAACTTAAACCTGCCTTTTTGTTGCTGTCATCCACTTTGTTCCAGCGTGTTTTGCTCAACAGCCTCTGTTTTTCACCTTTTCAAAGAAAAGAAAGAGGGAGAGGTAATTGTAATTGCTGTGTACATTAAGAGCAGCATGTAGGTTTAACCTACAGAACTCCAAAGCATGTGTTGCATAAACAAGTAAGGTCTTACAGCAGCTGAGTTCAGGCCTCCCCCAGCTGCAATCACAGCTATCAGAACGTGGCACACACCCAGCTGGGGGCAATCCAAGGTTGTGCTCCCCATGAGATTCCAAGGCTTCAGACAGCAGAGCCAGTGCAGAAGTGGCTTTGCGATAAATGCTAAATTTAGTAAGGTCATGTTAATACTGCCTGGCAGGTGTAAATACCACCACTGGTGATCCTCCAGTGGGAAAGTACCACCACGGATCTATAAATACTGATGGGACCATCACTTGAAGTATAATCACTCAGCAAAGTGGTTTAATGAAATTAAATTTAATGAAACTAAACCATTGTAATTTTGAACGATTGCAGGAAATTGGAAAATCAGAGTAAAGTCTTCAGTGATTTTATCTACTAAGGGATAAGATGTCAGATAATTTGATCCAGATTGATAGACTGCATTTGACAACATCAGAAAATCCTCAGTTCTCTGATTTTTGTTGAAACAAAAGCTGAGGAAAAGAGACAGCTTTAACAGCAATTTAAACATGATGCATACAGTTAGTAAATGCACTAAAATTTTATGGAAAAATATATATATTCAATATCTACTGTTGCAATCTATCAGTATAATTGTATTTCTTTTAATGAGTGTCTAGTACTATATGGTTTCTTTCGCACTTATAGTGGGCACGGTTTTATTAAACATTATTGGGTTTTATATTAATGAATTTATTTATATAGAGCTGTGAATTTGCTTTAACAAATTACCTACCATGTGAGAAAACACGATACTCTCACCTGTTATGTTTGTGGAGTGCAAAGGTTGAGATATTTTTAAAAGAATCTTTTAGCAGTGAGCTAAACAAATATTGATAGTGTGTTTGAGAGGAGGAGTTATTTCAGGTTAAGCAACATTAACAACACAGAACTCTTCAGATCTAAGCACAGAGTTTAACCTTTGATACTGCAAGTTTTCAAGAGACTTTGAACCAAAATGCATATATTACTTAACCACAAGAGGTCATTGTAACACTGTGCTAAGCCACCTTACTTCTGTTTTTTTCACCTCCACTGAATGAAACTTGGAAAGAAACATGAAAAAAAGGTACCATTTTCTGAATCTGTTTTCAGCTAATCTAAAATTAATAACAAATCTGCCATATATTGATTATTTGCTCAGAGGAGACAAACAAAAGCCTTACATATTACCAATGTTGTGGCTATATCCACTGACTTTTATCTGAACTTCCTCTTTTTTTTCCTTTTTTTAACACAGTAAACAGCTCTTAGCCACGAGATTAACGCTGAAGAACAAATGACAAAGAATCAGCAGAAGAGTGAGTAAGTGGTGTTATATCATTGGAATTTTGGCTAAATCACATGAATTCAAGGTTACTCTTTTTTTTCATTAGAAGTATGTAGAGATGCAATTTTTTTCATATTGGAATTTCATTTAGAAGTCTATATCAGCCTTAGGCAGATCTCTGTTTAAATTTTGCTTTAGCTTATGCAGAAGTAAAATTCACTCAAATCTTGCCTCTGCAATTGTTTATGAGATAATTAGCATTATGAGTGACAGATTCACTCTTACCAGTATACAATGTTGCTTCAATGTATGGGTGAAACAGATTTCTTCATTTGTGTGCATATTGACTCTTCGTTTGACTATGGGAGATTTTATGACCTAATTTCCTATCCTGTCAGTGGAAAACGCTCCTCCCTTCCTTGTAAATCAGAAGTGGTTTTAAAAACATAACCTGTTTTTCCAAATGTCGCACATCCCTACCCCCCAAAAATGGATAATTTTTACAGATTGTTTAAATAAAAAATTATAAGATGTGATTTACTCAGATTAAAACTATTTTAATTTTCTTACACAACTCAATACTATCTAAACAGATTTAGATATTTTTGGAAAGGAGTGTTTCTAGTGGGGTTTTTGTTGCATATCTTTTTGTTGGCATTGAAGGGCAATTAGATCAAAACTCTTTAACCTTTGTAAATTCTGTAATGTTCTAGTATAAATTTCTGATGGACGTGACCCATTCTCAAAAATCTTTCCAAGACGTGACCTGTTGAAATACCTTATTTTCTGAAATAATAATGACAGGACAATTCTGACTGCAATATGTAAACTGAGACACAGCCTTTCTGAGGTGATGAGTACCTGCAGCTCTTGTAAAATGAATATCACAAACAATTGGATACTATATGGATCCTATCAGTCCATGGAGTGCTGCAAGTATGCTGGCATGGGTAGCAGAAGTGTAGCTCACAGTACAATTACAGAGAACACAATTACATTTATCCCAGTTTCTGAGCTTTGCTCAGCTACTCTCACTCATGAAGAAATAGTACAAATGCAGTTAAACCTGTGACAATTTAGAAGTGAAAATGAATGAAATGAATAAAATATCTTGTATTTTCATAATATATATTAGTATTGAGAATGATAGACTATATGTGTACAGACACAATCCAGCAACCATGCTTTGTAGCTGCATTTAAATCATGAAAATTTTGCACTCCCATGCAGATCATCTTGATAGCTAAGCCCCCTTGTGCAAAAAAATGTTGTACCCAGTTGACACACACAGTGTTAATCTGCACCCTGGCCAATTTACTCTGTCTTTGATGAGAAAATTCATAGCAAATATGCTTCCCTAACTTCCCTATCACCTCATTAAGTTTTGATTGAATTTACATAAATTGCATCTTTTACAACTGTTCCTTGTTGAAAGTGTTATTTTGATATTAGATTCATAAATATCACTTACTGATGTTATGAAATATCAAGGAGCTCCTTTTTCCCTCTTCTTTGCTTTCAAAAGATAATCTAGAAGCTTTTTAGGTCAGCAAGCTTTTTAGGTTTTAGGTCTTTGTTCAAGGAATTACATGCCAGTGTAATAGGAAGGTCTTTATCAGAGACTTAGAGTGGTAAGTCTGTGGAGTGAAGCCAGGAGACAATCATTATCAGTAGATACACACCTAGAGAAAAGTAGATTTGAGCAAACTAACAGAGCTCTGGAATGCTTTCAGAAGTGAAGATGGAAAGTTACAAAGTTTGTACACTGTCTTACAAAATTGGGCAACTTTGTTCTGAATCATTTGTACTTTTGGACACTGATATTCACATGAACTCAGCAGCCTCCTGCTCAGATTCATGTTCTAGCTAATTCTATTGAGGATAGCAAGATTCAGATCCTGTGTTAACCTTAAGTCTTTCTCTGCACAGTCTCAGTACTTTTCTTCAGTTATCTTAATTTTCCATCCTCTTTGTGAGAAGATTTCGTACAGATGAGCACCCTTTTCTCTTCTTCGTGGATCAGTTATTCATCAACTGTCACAAAATTCAAATCAATACATAACATCTTTAGATTTCTTCAAGGATCCTGAAGGTTTTATCCTTGACACAACCTGAAAACAAAATAAGGATGATAAAACTTTGAGATAAAAAGTACAGACAAGTCAATATGAAGTGAAAGTGGTCCATTAATTCCCCACATTTACAGCTCTCTGAGGACCACCACTCAAATGGTTCCCTCATCATCTTATTGATTTTGAACGCAGATGCAAATTCTGACAGCTTTTTTCTCAGATCAATAAGTAATTAATATTTTTGACCACCAATTTCATCTGCTTGAGAAAATAGCCAGAAGATGTACATGACTTCAAAATGCAGCATTCTGCTAGCATTACACTGACATGATTATAGATTATATCTCCTAAATCCCATTCCTTGTAATCTTCGTTGCACTTCCATTTTCCACTTATGGCTTCTGTTTCAAAAAGTTATGAATTCAGTCTTAAACTGGAATGTACTGAAAAATCAGAACTCTGTTTCAACAGGGAGATTAATAGAATTTAAGTCGAGGATTAATATATTTTATTTGGCCCCATGAATTGGATAGATTCAAACAGTATGTAGTTCAGCTTCAGACTTAAGCCTGATGTGTTACAGATATTTCACTAGGTGGAGCAATAGTATCTTTGTTAACATGCTATTCCTATTCTGACCTCCTGTATCAGGATCTTGGAGTATTCAAGGATATTCTGAACTAAATCTAAATATATTGTAAATGGAGCATTTAATTTGGGAATATATTTTTCATCAATTTGATTTTTTTTTAATTTCTGAAATGTGTTTTGCTAGCTCTGATACCTCTTAAGAATTATTAAAATGTAGAAATATTAATTTTACTTCTCTTTTTTTTTTTTTTTTTAATCCTCAGATTCATGAATGTTTTATAATAGATGGAAAAAGTAACACAGAAAACAGTCCAGATATCAGCTTGGTACTTTTGGCTGTTGTTGTTCATCTAATGTATGCAGTAAGAGAGAAAACCAAATTCTGGCTCATAAGTTACATAAATATTTGGTTAATTAAAGTTCTTAAAAATTTCATTTTTTATGAATGCACTTTTTTGCAATTTCTTCTTTATATTTTATGTTAAAATTGCTTCTCAAGGTATATTGCTTTAAAATATGAAGATACATTAACAAATAAATTAAGAAGACTTTGAATCACATTCTAGCTTATTGAGATTATTAATTTAAGAAATGTTGTTGGTAAGGTTTAGAATTTTTCAAGACATGATATTTTTCTTAGAGACCCTTCTCTTGATACCTGCATGTGTAATGATTCTTTATCAAAAGATTAATTAATGTTTTCTATGGGACTATATTTTCAGAAGAAAGATTACAGTATTTTACAGTAAAATGTCAAGGTGGTAGATTTTAAATTACTATTCAATTATATCTATTTTACATTTTAATCCACACATTTTAGTCTATGGCTTGATTTGCTCCTATTATGTTATGCCAGCTCTTTGGCTTCAGGCCAAGAATATAATATCTGAACATGTGTTATTATGATGATTTATGAAATGACTGTTAGTAATGGCCACAATTAATTTATGAAATTAAAACAATATATCAAATATTTATTCACATTGAGGAAGAAATAAAGTCTGATAATGGGTTTATTTACCTTATTTTCTCCACTTAATAGAATCAAAATAGTATTTAATTATATAAAAGGATTGGAAAATAAATTACCATCAGATACAGTAAAGACAGCTTAGGACTGCTGCTGGCAAGGCTAATAAAAAAAACCCCTAATTTTAGAAAGAAAGCACATAGAAATTATATTATGTTACATTTTTAAGAAGTGCCTCACTAACCATTTAAATGATTTTGTTGATAGATGGCTCCCTCTATGACACACTGGAACTTCATCCATAAATAAACCTTAGGCTTTAGTAAAACAGAAGAGTTAGTTTTAAACATTAATTGTGATTTTTGAGATTTTAGATACAGAATTCTTTGAGCCCCTTTTTAAATTTCTGGTTAAACAAACTCACACACCAGCACTGCAGCACCCTGGGTGTCTGAGCTGCCAGAGCACACCTTCGTAAGGATTTAAACACTAGAAGGAATGCTATTCATGATAACATTCAGGAATTCAAGTTCTTAAGGTATTCAAGCGCTAGTCAGTCAGATAAAATTCATAATATCACATTTTTCCACAAACCCATATGAGCACCCTAATTGTGGGAAAGGTTATTTCAGAACAGTATTTTAATTTTTATCTTTTCTGGTAAAGAAAAGGTATTTTGATCATCAAACAGAAAAAAAATAATAGCAGTAGTAATGTAAGTGCACTAAATATTCTGACTCTGCCTCCTTTACTGAAAAATAGATGCTAAACCTTCTTTAATGCCAGGGCCTGATTATCTGTATGTAGGGGATCTGTGGGACAGGTGGGATAGATAATACAACAATTTTTTACCCTGTTACTTGGGCAGTAGGATCTGATTTAGCAAGTACAAAACTGGATTTCTGTGCCTCTAATACTAGGAGTATCAAATGCCAAATATCAAATTCAGTGTTCAGAAATTTTGCATCTCTGACTCTCCTAATCCCAGATCTGTCAGACCCAGTGCCTTATAGAAAGGGTGAATGCCAGAAAACAGATTGGAATTTTGTCTGACTTGAAGTAGAGAAACTCCAAAACTTTGCCTCTTTCTCAAAATCATAATCTCCCTACTTAATTGAATAAATTAGCTCATATTGGCACAACAGCAGTCACTAATAAATAGGTATGAAAGCCTCCAAATATTTTGAGAGTAATTGATCTGTTCCTCACTATGAATAACCAGCATACTTCTGCCTCATATAAAAGCTGATTCCTCAACCTCCGACTTCATAAAAAAATATGATGATTGTATGCAAGCACTCAAAAAGACAGATGAAGATCTTGTTTGAAAATAGCACTGTGAAATGCCTGGTTAATTCGCTAATCTCCATAGGCTATATTTATTATCTTGACCAAATTCCATTTACAGCTCCTTGCCTTTGATTTTATGAACAAACCAAAATACAGAGAAGTTTTAAGTTGATACTGTACATACAGTATTTTCACCATGGTTAGTACGTGTGTGAACAAATAATTAGATATGGAAAGAATTCCAAACACAGAGAAAATAATTTACCAGAAAAAAAATGTCAAAAAAAGATAGGTTGACTTTCTCACAGTAAAAATTGTTTCAGCTTATACTTCTCTACATCTTCTGCAACTGCAGTTTTGTATAAGTCTACTGATTCCAAATGAGTCATATAAAGTGCATCAATATGAAACAAGTGTAACCAAAAGGTGCTGGTGAGCAGCAGCTGGGTATTGCCTTGTACTTTAAATTTATAGAAAACATGCTATTTTACATTAGAGTTTGCTAAGTGGTATATTAGTTTTGTCCATGAATTTTGCTACTAGACTCTTGATTTAAGGAATTTATTCTGACAGTTCCCCAGATAATTTTGAAGAATATTCGCAACATAATACTTCTCAATGATTCAAAAATATTCAAGACTATAAAACAAGATACAATGTCAAAAATTACCTTAATTAGTTTTTGAATTAGTGTCATTTTTGCTTTGTTTTGTAAAAAAGTTGATGTTTTCATTCTCTTATCCTGCAAAGCTTATAAATCTCCTTAAGTACATATTGCTTCAATACTTTTCTTCTCAGTTAATATTCTGTGGCAGATTTCTGTTGACCATCTTCCTTCTAAATTGTAACACTATATCTTAATGCCTGCAAAGGTTCTGTGGAGCTGTTTTTTCTGTTCCTGCAATGGTTTTATCACATCTGAGCAAGTTCATAATTGCTTTCATTTTTAAAGATTCTTAAATAAGAGAGAATTTGCCCCACTTTGTCCAGCTTGTTTATTGTCTGTCCATGGCTGCCAAAGACATTAGTCCTGTTTCTTTTAAAGCAAGTTTCCCTGAGCATAACTATATAGGTTGACCTCCCTGCCAGGATATTGATTTCTTAACTCAGATTGAGTTTGAAATACCCAACATTAGCAAAATCTCAGAAGGCAAGTTGGCAGAATATCTGTAGCTATAAAAATATTTCTTTGTGATTGCTCTAAAATTCTGTGTAGAATACGCTGCAGGACTTAGATTTTTAGATCAGATTGATCAGATTTTTCAAGACGCAGACTCAAAAAAAATTATGCTTTTCTTCTATCAGTTTTTATGAATGACAGCTCTCAATAAATGCACAACAAAATTATTCATGGAGCATGATATTAGACAGATAAAACAACACCTTTTAATAAAGAGTTTTAGTATAACTATATTTTGAATGTTACTTCATAGCTTCATGATTTTGCTTTAAAATTAAAACAAAGAATTTATTTGCATTAAAGATACAAAAAATTATTTTGAGGAATCCCTCTGAAGTCAGTGAGTTAGTGCACTGTATGCTATCTCTTAATTTTTGAACCTGATTAGTTAGTTACACATTAAAATAGCGAATTTGTTGAACATAATTTTTTTTTTTATTTCTTAAACAATTTAAAATTGAGCCTTAAAATTCAAAATAAGTTGAGGTTTTAAAAAGGGGCTTATAGGAGTTTTGGGGGCAGAAACACATTCCTTTTTGATGTGTTCTTTAGAAAAAGAAAACATAGACTAAGCATCTCTTTCAGATACACTAACGAAGCTCAGAGAACCAAAAATTTGGTGCAGATGAACTGGATAATCCAATAAATATTTTACAATTCTAATCTATTTATAAACCAAATTTTCCAAAATAATTATTCGTTTTTCCATTTCACAAACTGAGTCTATCTGTAGGTATTGAGAGCTATAAATGTTAAATATCTTTGAAACTCTGATGCACGGAGAACGCTTCCTAGGCTAAAGGAGTCTGTAATGCCACTGACTGCCAAATGACATTGGTGAGACTGGCATCCTGATTTCCACTTTTCTCTGGAAAATGCTCCTCAGGGTGACTCAGATGGAATGACTTTAAGTTAGTGGCCTTTTTTTGGAAATTTTTGTACATGGTTTTATGGTTATATCTGCCTTACCCATCAAACCAAAATGTGAATTACTGAGTAAAACAGAAAGACTGCATTCAGTTGTCAGCATTTTTTATCACTGAAGTTTGAGCTAGTAGTCTTGCCAGAAGTGCCACTAAGGATAAACATCAAAAATGAGATGAGGAGAAATGTTAATTTTCATATGAATGCCATGTGTTTGAGAATTAGCTGAATCATTTCCTGAAAAGAGAATTCCTGTTACAATAGCAGCACAACCATTGTACAGAAGTCATGCACTCCCACGAGCTAACATCTGTGTGCAAATACACACACAAATAACACACTTAGAATACTTCAGTGGAGGGAATCCGTGCACGTCCTGCAGGACTAGCTCAGAAGTAAGAATGATTAATTTCTAGAGTCCTTCTTCTGTTCCTATTCTTCTAGCTATGGAATTAATGTCACATTCTCCCCCTTTCTCTTAAGAGGTAGAAAAATGTAGCATTCAGTTAGCAAAAATACCAACAAGATTCTTAAGATTTTAATCTTTAGCTATTTTTATAAAATAATTTTTTTTGTTTAAGATTTTATCTTTTATGGGAAAGTTGTTCTGTCAAAGGGGAAAAGTACAGTTTAGGTGTGCAGAATTGTGTAGAATTAAAGCTACATCTAAGCTCAGGTATACCCAACCTTCAGTGTCATCTGAGAATCAGCATATCTACTTTTTTGCCTTTTAGCACCCTGATTATCAGGTCAACATTTTCTTTGGGCAGAGAATGGTTTATGTACATGATTTTTCAGTGGCTAAATTTTGGGCAGAATGGCTGTCTTATAAAATGAAATGTATTCATTTCATGGTTTTGGGCTGTGCTCTGATTACCACAGGAATATTTGAAAAATGGAGAGTTCTCTTCCATGCCCTTTTGGTATCTAGGAGTGCTTTTAGATTCCAATTTGTCTAATTAGTGCTGGGTTACCACAGTTGTGGTGTTAGTTTTTTGGTGGGGGGGAAGAGTTGTTTTGTTTTGTTGGGTTTTGTTTGCTTTTAGGTAACTCAAAATAAAGCACTCATATATTTGAGAATTACAGCTTTTAAAGGGTGGATGACATATTTAAATATCTAGGCAGGGAAAGAGAGAAAGTTTAGTTGGTATCTGACTCTAAGATTTGAAGAGGTGGCTTTAGTGAATGCAGCTCAAACTCTGGTTTTGCCATTGTCTCCTTATTGATTCTCCCCTTTTCTGATATTTTGTATCTGTTGTGTTAATCAGGTTCTTAGGCCAAAATTGTGCTTAATTACTAGAGCAGAGACCTGAGACTTAATTCCACCATGTACATTCCATCCAGTTACATCATGGGTAAAGCATACTGAAATAATAGAGAACATTCCAAAACATTCTAGCTTGAGCAGTGTCAGAAAAAATATTGGAAATAAATTCATGGTACAAAATGGTCTAATTTATAAGATTCCACTTTTTCACAAATCTATGGAATGTTTACAAGGTACTTAAAAATTTTAAGACAGAGTGTCAAAAAAAATCTATGCCTCCCTCGTATTCCTTGCACACAACATTCCTTCCTGTGAAATGCAAAGAATCATCTCTGATTAAATCACTAGATTTAAAATTTATTTATAATTATAAAAGTGGTTTAAATATGTTTTCCATTTTTGTTTAGTTAAGTCCTATTTGATAAAGTACTTCCATTGTACTCCAGACAACACACCACCACATATCTGCATCCTCACAAAATTCCTTTCTGTAATGGTAGAGCAGAGCTGAAAAGGAACCTGGAAAGGTCATCTGGAACCTTCCCTGCCTGTGGTACCTTTGTGACTTCTTGTGGTTTGTGACTTCTGACTTATCTGCTTTATTCCTAAAAATTTTATAAGCAGTTTGCTGTTGTGTGTCACAGTTCATAGTGGAACTATCCATAAAAAAATTGTCTTAATGTATGATGTGAATTCTGGTTTTTGCAATTTGAATTTATTGCTTATTTGTCTTATTTTGTACAGAAATGCAGAATAAATAGTACTATGATGCAATTGCTTATATTTTATTGTATTTTTTTTTTAATTTCTTACCATTCCTTTTGCTCTTCTTTGGTTTCTTTCCAGTTGGTTCATATTTTCATTTCCCCTGAAGTGCAACAGAACTTAGGTAAATGCTTTGCCTGTTCAGATCCCTCTAAAGAGCCTCCCCCAGCCTCCATCAGATCAACATTCCCATCCAGCTTAATGTCACCTGCAAACTGAATGAGGGGACACTTAATCCCCTCATCCAGATCATCAATAAAGACAGGACTGGCCCCAGCACTGAGCCCAGGGGAGCACCACTTGTGACTAGACACCAACTGGATTTAATTCCATTCACCATAACTCTTCAGGCTCATGACATCTGCATGGATGAGCTGAGGCCAGTGATATGAGGTTCAACACAGCAGGGTGCTGGGTCCAGCCCTTGGGTCACAACAAGTCCATGCAGTGTTACAGGCTGAAAAGCTGTGGGATGGGAAAGGACCTGGGGGTGTCAATCCACAGCCAGCTGGACTTGAGCCAGTATGTGCCCAGGTGGCCAAGAAGGCTGATGGCATCCTGGCCTGTATCAAAAATAGTGTGGCCAGCAGGACCAGGGCAGTGAGTGTCCCCAGGTACTCAGCTCTGGCGAGGCCAAACCTCAAATCCCTCATCCAGTTTTTGGCTCTCACTACAGGGATGACACTGAGGTGCTGAAGTGTGTCCAGAGAAAGGCACCAAAGATGGTGAAAGGTCTAGAGCACAAGTCTGATGAGGAGTGGCTGAGGAAGCTGAGGGTGTTTAGCCTGGAGAAAATGAGGCTTGAAGGGATCTTATTGTTCTCTACAACTGCCTGAAAGGAGGTTGTAGCAAGGTGGGGCCAGTCTCTTCTCCCAGACAAGTAACAAGGAGTGGTCTTAAGGAAGTGGTCTTAAGTTGCATCAGGGATGGTTTAGATTGGATATTAAGAAACATATTTTCATCAAAGGGTTGTGAAGCATCAGAACAGGTTGTCTAGGGAAGTGATGGAGCCATTGTCCTTGGAAGTATTTAAAAGACTTGTAGATATGGCATTTAGGGACATGGTTCTGAACTTTATAAATTATAACCATCTGACAAGACAGTTTTTATGGTGCTTTTATACAGTCTTGTTGTGTCAAGACATTTATTGTCTCAAGTTTTTGGAGAATATTCAGGCAGCAAAAACTGAACTTTGGACAGTCACAATAGCCACAGGATACATTTAATATTATCTCTGCTTCTCCATTCCAGAGCTGTGCTATGGTTCATATAGGCATAAATAGGCTTACTTACCAAGTAACTTCAGTGGAGCACAAGCAGTAAGAGCTCCAGCAGCATCCAAACTCCATGTCATCAAAAGTCCTTTGCTTTTAATACTTGATCTAAACATTTATTCATCCTCCTAGTATTGTGTTGTGGATATGATTTCATGTCAGGTTTCAAGGCAAGTAAAAAGAGATGCAACACATCAGGACAGGACTCCACAACTGATTGCAAAATTATTTAATGATTTGGATATTTGGGATTTTTTATTATGATTAATGGTAATCAGAGGTGAGAAGCATACCTTGCTTCAGATTACAAATTACAGACAAACAGTCTGATGCTATCTTCTGTGGATGGGAGGCATTAGATATATATTCCCTAGTCAGGTTCTGACACTGCTGGAGGACTAAGGAGAATGTAGATCTCATTCAGTTACAGCATTCCTGGAGAGATAAAAATAATTCTCTGAAATGTTATCTTTCCATTCCCAGAACTTGAATAGACTGTATTTCAGATTAATTCAAATGCATTTCAAATTAGCTTCTTAACTATCTTCATGTTGTTATGGTCCTAATCATTCACACTCAATCATGCATTACAGTAAAAGTTCATTGAAAATAAATATCTTTATTTTTTAATTTTTAACTATATTGCTTTAATTTATTGTAGTTACCAAAAATGTTGATGAAGACATAGCTTCTTAGGTATAACCCTTTTGATCCAATGTAAAACTTTTCTAGCAGAGAATCTCTTTCCACATTCTTCTTACGGAAATCCTGTGACTTCTTGTGACTTGTCTTCAGAACTGTCTTTCCAGGTTAACTTGGCACATGAACTTGGCTTCATTAAGACAAGCAAAAGAAAATTTTATTATTTCTTGCTGTCAGCCATAATGCTTAAAGACAGGGATGGGAAAATACCATGATAATTTCCCTATACGTTTATTTATAGCCTTTAAATGTCAACTTTTGTTTTCAAAACTACTTAATGAACTTTATTTATTTCCCACAGTGCTACAATAAAGTGAGTAACTATTAGCAACCCTTTTTTACAAAGAGATAAAATACTTTGTAGGAAGCTAAAAGAGCTTGATGAGGTCACATGGGAATAATTACTCTATTTGCTGTATATGTAAGTCTTCCCACCTGTAACCAATTACCTGCTTTACCACTGTCACTGGAGATATATGCATTAACAACCTCAGTCATTTCCATTAAGCAGTAAATTTTCAAAACATCTGAAAAACATGAGGATTGCAATATTCTAATATTTCTGGCTCTAATTGACTGTTTCAGGCATATGTGTCTGGGTTAATAATGCTTTCTATTGAAATTTCACCTCTTTGCTTTACAGCAGCTGTAGAGAAACCAAAACCAGACTCATCTCAGAGGTGCACAATAAAAGATGAGAAACAATGCTACAAATTACAGGAGAAATTTTGTCTTGGATATGAGGTGAAGAAAAAAGCCAACAATTTAAAAGTGTAACAAAAATCACTGCAGAAGGGACCTTGACTGCAGCTGCCGAGCTCTGGCTGTGTTAGTTCAGTACTATTTGAAAAACAAGAAGTACAGATGAACCTTCTTATGTAACTGCTGTTAGCTTCACACTTTCTATAACATTTGGTGGCAGGAGACCAGAGGGTAACAGAGGCCCTGGGGACAACTAGTAATTGGTCTCAGCTTAGCAGAAAGTCAAAGAGGTTTGCCTGGGGCTATGTGATTAGCAAGGCTATTGACAGCTTATGTTTGCAATCTAAGTTAGAAAGCAATAAATAATTAAGACAGCAGTCTCTGCTGGGTGGGTAGAGGGAAGTAGGAAAGGATGTCTCAGCACGGTAAAGGCTGAGCCTGCAGGAGAGGAGTTATGGCCAAGCTACCAGCCAAGACCCCAACACTGAGTGGGCAGTGGATGCCTCTTCCCCCTCATTTGTGACACAGGTCTGTGCTGCTGGCCCAGAGGAACTGGGACCTGATTTGTGAGCATGTGATGAACATGTGTGGCAGAACAGGTATCTTGGAACAGAAATAATTGGTAAAATGCTACATCCCTCCTGTAAACTATAACTTCAGAAATATGTTTTTTGTGTTTATTCCACCAAAGTGGTGTGTAACACTATCCTTGGAGCTCTTAAAAACTCAGCTGAAGCAACTTAATTTAATGTTAGAATTGGTTCTGCTTTAAGCAAGATTTCAGATAAATAATCTCAAGGACTGTCTTCAAACCTAAAGAATTCTGTGACATCATGACTACAACTTACGGCTTCAAGGAAAAACCATAGGGTTTTATTTATTGCATTATTTGGCTTTATTTGTTATACAACTTACAAATGTCAAATTCCTATGATATACAAGTAAATGATGAGTGTGTATTGTCACCATCTGACTGTCATATCCTATGATTTACACAGTTAAAAGTATAAAAATAATACTAGCTTCTGTAACTGTTGAAATATTTTTCACTGAGGAAGATAAAAAAATATTAAAATTCTTATAATTTCTATTCAATCATTTTAACCATCAAAAAATGTTGGGTTTTTTTTTAATACCTTTGGTTTCAGGCTAGTAGATAAATAGGAATTGAAAAAGAAATGCCAGTAAATGGCCATATTCCTCTCCCAGACTGGTAGGTCAATTAGTGTGATTAAAAACAGGATCAGAGATCAGTATTTGAAGAGTTCTTTTCAAGTGAATGGAATGATGTTAATATTCCCCCACAATACCTTTGCCTTTTATAAAGTCTAAAAATTTGCTGCCTTACACAGCAACCTCTCATAAATTTCTTCTTTAATGTCTCTGATCATCCATTCTGGGCTCTTTCACACTGGATGGAAGCGAGGGTGCACATCCTGTGCAGGATGGAGGGTGGCTCCAGCACATCTTGTATGTGTCAGACAGCTGCACATTCACTTCCAGCAGAATCAGAAGTGTTCTGTGTGTGTCAGACCTGGCACTTATAAACAAGTGACAGATGCTCAGTGAGTCCAGAGAAATCTGAGCCTGGGATGCAGAGACATCACAGGTCTATGGCTGTACATCTGAGATTTTCAGCAAGTTTGTAGCACCATCAGAGAAACTGCTTCCAATCTGTAGTGTCTGGCTTTCCCAACAAACAAAGCCCTCTTTTTGTTATGCTCAGATGAAATTTTCAGGTAGAACAAAAAAGGAACCATCTGAAGAAAACTAGCTGGGTATCCCTAATCTGCTTTTTTTCACATTCTGGGAGTGAGTAATGGTTCAGTGTTTGTATTCCCAATGCAAACTAAAAGCTAACATTGTTCTTGAGACACACTGACCAAACAGTACTGGCCCTGGCATTATCACATGATCTGTACCAGAGCTTCCAGTAATACATGAATTTTGCTGAGTTTTGACATGGAACTGAGATGAAGGCCTGTGCATCCCTAACACAACCTTTGAAGTTTTTATCAGAGAATTTTTCTGATTCTTTTTATACAAATTTCTACTTGGTTGGTGCATCATGTAGAGCAATTTCTCCAGTGGAAAGAGCCCTAAAGAAATGACAGAATGCAACAGTCATGCTGCTATGTTTTGTGCTTTATTTTTCCTTCAGCTAAACTTGCTATCATGCTCCACACTTTGATTCAGTAGTAGTAGCAGTCCTTTTTGTTTTATTTATATGCAACAGTGAGATAAAGGACATGTACATATCTAGTAAGGAAAAGGAACTACAAAAGGAAAAATAGGTGATTCTTGATCTTTTTTTATTATGGCTGATCAACATTCAAAGTTGGAAATGGGAATAATAGGGATAATGCAATTTTTTTTGGGGGGGAGATCTCTCTCCTTGTGAGGTCAGGAAACTTCGGAAGGCACTAACCAGAAACTTGCCTGAATGACAATAAAAAGTGATGTGAAAGATCATCTTTGTAGATCAAGATTTAAGCCAGCAGTGACCCTATGTTCTTTCAGTATCATGGTTTCCAAGGTCCCAAGCAGCTATGAATGACCTGGGACATTTTTAAGTAATTGTTTGCCACATTGCACCTCCTGCAGTGACATTATGGTTAAATAAAGGAAAAAAAAGTCGTATGTCTGATATAATAATATTTCTGAATAACCTATGAACCACTTACAAGATAAACATAATACCCCTAATAGAAATCATGATGAGGGAAGGGAATTCAAAGAAAATTCCAAATTCCAATGCTTGCCTCATCTTGAAGAGAAAAAGCTTAAGAGACATACATTTTAGAGGGGCATACTGACCGTCAGTATTTTGAAGTGTAACTGGCCAAATGACATTTTAAAGTGTCTTACTTTCAGATGTTTATCTCAACTTTGACCTATCACTTAATATTACTTTTAATATGTTTTGTTCACATTCCCATGGGCTTTTTATGGTACACAGTTATTTACTTAGAATACTAGCTTCCCACACTTCTCTCCTCTATGGTTTAGGTTGCAATAGGATTGTGGTTTGCATTAAGGATTCTTTTAAGGTAACTTTTCTAAAATCCCAGACAATAAATTCGCTTCCACCACCATTCAGCTAAGAGAGAATGAATAACTAGGGCAAGTGACTGGTTAGGAAACAAGGCTTACCTTAGACCCTGTGCCCATTAATAGTCAGCAAAGCAAAATGTCACGTAGCTGGTGAAAGTTTTCAAGTAAACAGCCTGAGTAAATATTAAGTCTATTTTAAAAGTCTCTATTGTTGGGTTAGCTGCTTTACAGCAAAATTACCAATTTCTAGTCCCAATTATGCCAAAATACTGACAGCACTGCTGCCTGTGAGATAAAAGTGTCTTGTTATTAGAAGATCTATTCACTGTGAATGATTCAATTTTCTGCCCCTGAAATCATCTTAAATTAAGTCGTTCATAAGTCGACTGCAGACAGAGGGCTATTATTTGGACAAGCCTCTATGAATGAAAATTCAATAGCCAGACTCTCATTTGTCTGCCTAAAGATGTTGTTATATTCTAGGTTCATTTCATTTTGAAAAGTTTGATGGTAACAGAGAAGGACAGTCTCCACTGGAGCTTGTCTGGTATAGGGAGGTCCAGTGTCCATCTCCTTCATCTAGCCCAACAGAGAAAAATGTTAAATCCTACTGAACAATGGCAATATTGAGCTTCCATGCAGAGAGACTTTAAAAAGGGCCTTCACAAAATTTTAATGAAAGTGCCTCATGCCTGACCGGTCTTCAACTGCTTCTCAAGACCTTCACCTACTCACATATATCTGATTTTGGTGCCTACATGTTCTTCTACTATTGGGTCAAGAAAAGTTTTAGGATGGGCACAGATGGTTCTGCAGAGGCAAGTGCTGAACTCAGCTTTTCAGAAATGGACATCCCTGGAAGCAGAAAGGCTGCTTTCAAAGAGAGATTTCTAGGTTGTATGTGAAGTAGTGGCAGCAAACTTTGATCTGCTGGTGAAAACCATTGTTCTGCAAAAGGATAGTTTTGGGAAAATAAAGTTGAGACTGCAGCTGTGCAGGCACTAGTTCTGCAACCACATGTCAGCTTATCAGGAAATCTGAATTTTATTCATTTTGTTGTATAAAGCAGCCATGCAAAGTTTTAAGTTACTGTTAGAGCTAGAAACTAATAGCTAAAGGCTAATTCTTCCTAGCTCCTACATGTGCTTGGTCTGTTTGTGATGAAATACCATATTTCTGTTAAAGGAGAAGAAGAAAAGATAACAAATCCCACAAAACAGTTTCAAATGTCATTTATTAGAGAATATTAAGAAGTGAGGAAATTATAACCCACATTTCATATCTTATACAAAAATAGTTTGGAAAGCCTGGTTTAAATTAATAGTTATGACATACATTACGTGGCACCACATATTTAGGCAGAAGAGATACACATAGAACAGCAATAGCCTTTGGCTGTTTCTATACACATAAAACTGCAATAACCTTTGGCTGTTTTTAACACACTCGACCCATTAAACATAGTAGAAATTATTTATAACACTTCAATGTCTATGCATCTTCAAGCAACAGACTTCTTTTTTCTAAGATTCTATAATTCTGCAACAGGTAGATTGCTACCTGAGTCAGAGCAGTAGGAAACTGGTAACATTGTATAGTTTGCTGCTGAAAAGAGAGGAAGGGGTCAATATCATTGACAATTTGTCATCAGTTTGAGCTTGTGTTAGAACTTATGGCACTGAATTTTGTTTTACAAATAATTCAAGTAATTCAAAATATTCTTCCCAAGAAACAATGTTTTTTCCTACATAATGCTGTTAGCAAATTTATGTTGTCTGGCATTAGGATGTTGATGTACCTTTTGCATGTTAAAGAACACATGGCTATATTTTTCCATATTTGAGATAGTCAATGTGCTTAATGGCAATGTGATATTTCCTATGACTTCATTTAAGAGGCTTTTTTAATCTTTCAGGATTGTCTTTCTATTAATCTATTTCTAGTAAACATTACTGAGACATCATCAGTTTTTTGGTTTTCTAATTGGACAGAAGCTTGCAAACAAGTCTTATATTGTTTAAAACAGAAAACAAGAACATTCATTCTTAGCGTGGCATCAGTTTAGAAAGTTCCATCAAATTTCCTTCATTCATCTTCACTGGCACTCCCAAGCAGATCCTAAGTGGGTATGTACGTGCTGCTCATCACACAGCGTGATGCAGCCACAGTATCTGGGTCTCTGAGACATGTGACTCCAGTGAGCACTGCACGGGTCAGTTGGTATTTAATTTCTGTTTCACTAATAATCATAAAGAATGCCATAGGCGCTTTTAACAGGCAGCAGCAAAACAGGGGCTTTTGAAGTACCCCTCTCAAATCTGAATGAAAACATCTGATAAATGAATTTAGAGATCTCAAATCTTGGCTTGGGTTTCCTGTGTTTTCCTAGTGGCATTCCTCCATGCTTCCAATAACATGGCAATTTCTATAGAGTGTATTTGTGTGTGCAGGCAGACAGCTCCTGATGACACTTCTCTTTTGTCCCTTCAACACAAAGAGGGATGTATTACTCTACCGAATACAAAGGACTAATTCTACTAAATCAGCTTGTGTGCTCATTAGTCGACATAGCAGTTTGTAAAATTTCATCAACAAAGATTCATAATCACCTTTACTAAATAGTAGCAATTCCTAATTTTCTTTATTATAATCCATTTTACATCTGTCTAACTGTTACAAATGCAGTTTATAGAATAGGTGGTTTTCTTTGTGAGTACCTTAATATGAAGGACACAGTGATAGTTCTTTTGAGTAACTTTTCAAAATAATTTCTTTGCATGTGGGTGCACAAAGTCTGTGTCACACCAGTGGCATTCTTTTTACAAGCACAATACATGGGTTTAGGGACATGAACATATACACATTTTTGATACACTATTCTCTCATTTAAGAATAGTAATGCTAATATTAACAGCTGACTTATTAAGTGTGAAGAGAAAGCAGACATGACAATAAAATAATTACAACATCTCTAGTCTAGCTTGCTAATTGGTAAACTATTTAGGATTCATGACACGCTGATTCTAGTTACTGTCTTAAGTACAAACTAAATTTTATAAAAGGGCTCTTCTATCAAAAGTGAGATAAAACTACTAATATGCAGAACACCAGTGATTCTAGCTCTGTAAAAAACAAAGTACTTCAGATATTTTGAATATTTGAAAAAAATCCAGATTACAAGTGTTTAAAGTCTGCACTAAAACATGGTGCATTAGATAAGCAAGGCAGAGTATCACCTTGGGATGGAGAAAAGTTAAAAACATACTTGCAGTACATTTTTAAATGAAAGATTTTAAAGTTTGTGAATTGCAAAATCCTCAGGGAGGGTTATTACAATGTACTGAACATATGCAGTTGCATAAAAATGGTTGTTTGGATCAGAACTGGAGCTTCTAAATAAGTTTTAGAATGGAAGCCCAGACACATTGCAGAATACAAGCTCCTCACCAAGATGTTTGTCAGATTTCCCTATCTACAGCATGGTGTTGCACTCATGCTGTCCTGTGTCTGGCTTTGCAAAATGATACCTACACATACGCACATATTTAATATTTATTGGTTTTCACTACTAATGTAGTTTAAACAACTTTGAAACTGCAATGGCTGATGATAAAATTTTGACTGACTTGTGAATACATGATGTTTTTTAATATATTCTCTTGTCTGTCAGTCTTTTTTTGTCATTTAATATTCCATGTTAAGTTATATTTCCTAAAATATTTTCTATTAATATGGCTGTATGTTCTTGCTTGCCTGATCATGCAGTTCCAAGTAAAAAAAAAATCACTTTCATTAGAACAAGGCCCCCAGTGTAGGCAGTACTTTTAGTAATTATACCTCAGGGTTCAATGGTACAATTTATGCCTCAAAGCAGAGGGCACAGGTGTGCAGAATCACTGAAGCTTGCACCTGGACACTGTCAGTTCCCAAATGTACAAAATCCATATCCAAATTGTTTTGATTAAAAAAAAATTATCATAATTCTTTTGCCACCTACATCATGTTTGCATTAACTGTGATAAAAGCCCTTCATTACAGAATAGGTTTTAGGGCATACTGATATTACTGCAACAAAATAACTTGGCATAATCCCAGATCCAGTTTCTTCCTGCTGGTTATTTCCTGTACTGCTCTGAACATAGCAGACTACAATTTTTCATTCTGGAAACATTACTGCAACTTCCAGATTTTCTTCAGAAAATACTTTGTGTTTAAATTTGTATAAGATTGGAAGACTTTCTCTGTGGCCTTTCCTTGCCAGGAAACATTATTTTGCTATAGAAATATATTTTTATCATAGGATTTTCAATGTGTTCATAATAGTTTTATTGATTTATTCACTACTTGTTATTCAGTAATTATTTTATTTCCTTTTAGAATATTGTATGTTCACACAAGTTCAGCATTTGATTTAATGTTCTTTTCCCAGTGAAACAAATCAATTAAACATGAATTAAAAGTAAAATAAAATAAGGCTACTGCTGAAAGTATTTTCAAACCTCAGCTACAATGTCAGAATTTGAGTAAGTGGATTAACAGACAAAACCAACAAGAGCATGAGTGAACAGTCAAAGAGTATTTTTTAAGCCTAAATTAGTTTAATTTTCTCCTGTTCAGATGAAAAATGACTAAGGATTTCCAAAGCACTTTTGGGGTTTAAATCGGTGGTTTGATTTGATATTAGTAATTCTGGATTCTTGGGTAAATCTGTTTCTTTTCTCTTTCTGGACTAGAAACTCTGATCATTTTCATGGTTCAAAGCCAGCACCAAGACTTGCTGTGGGAAAGGCAGCATGAAGATCCTGGGGAGTACTTTAAACCCAAATTTATTTTGTGAATCTAAAGCATAAAATATATGGGGAAGGAAGAAGAAGACTGAGAATTTGCCTGAACCTCCCCTCCTACACAAGTGCAACCAGATACTTGTGGTTAGTATGAAATCATGGAGTGTGCAGTGCCACTTCTCGATTTTAGCTATGGGAAATTCTATGTATTTAAATAAAATGTATTTCAAGGCTTGCTAATACATCTGCTACAAACAAATTTTTATTCAATAAGTATGTATCTTCCAGTTCTGACTTCTCACTGTTAAGCAAAGGATCCAGTAAGATGGGGAGACATGGGAATGTAAGTTTATCCTGTAGTTTTATGTTTCACTGCATTAAAAAAAAGGAAAATGTGAGCAAGTCGTTGAATTTTTAGCTTGTACTACTAATATTTTAATGTATAATTTCTACTAATAGCAATGTACTTAATAAAGTAGCAAATTAAACATGCATCACTTCCTGTGAGGATTATTTTACACACATCATTTGAAGTCCCTATAATGTGAATAAGAACGTATAGTCTGTGTTCCCATTTATTCAACAGAGTAAGAAATCACCTTATTTAACTATCACAAGAATGTCCAATATGTCATATTAAGTACTTAAAATTTCACAATAACATATATTTTCATTTCTCATTCATAGGTAATAATACGGTCACTCACCAGACGAAATTTAATTTTTAGAAAGGGAAAAATTTTGCTGGAATATTTCAAAATATATACATATCAAGACCAGGACTCCCTCAGAATTTTGGAAAAATTCACAGAGAGTTGAAAGGGGATAATATCAGATTTTAACTTTTTTGGGAGAAAAGAATATGGGGAATCAAATGTAAGGAAGAGTATGATTTTTTACTATAATATTGTGATTGTTTTGATATACTATATGAGTTACTAACCATTCTTCCAGACTCTTTATTGAAAAATTAAGCCCAAATCATAAATGCTACATCATGAATGGTAAATTAATGAAAATTCAATTCCCTAGAGTCCCAAGTCTTGTTGATCCATCCCTGGAAGTGTTCAAGACCAGGCTGGATGCGGCATAGAGAAATTTAGTCTAGTGGAAAATGTCCCTGCTGTGGTGTTTGGGAGGTGGAACCAGGTGAAGTATTTAATAATATTTTAATAATCATGGGCATTCTGCAGAATAGCTTTTGTCCAGATAATTTTTTGTTCAAAGGAAATAATTCATCTGAACCAAATTTTTAACTCAGAGTTCTGTATTTAATCAGTAGCCACCACCTCAGTCAGAATGTGAACTTTTATCACAATGAAGTCATAAAAATCTTGGAGAAAAAATTCTTGAGCATCATTCATGAGGGCAATAGGTGGATGAGCCAAGTTGCAGAATATGGTGCTAAGGACTTCTGTCCATGTTGGGCAACAACTGCAGCAGTGGCACTGGTGACACATTTTTTTTGTTTTCTTTTTTTGTTGCTTTTTTTTTTTTATTGTTTATCTTGTGATTTTTATGCCATTCATTTTTATCATCACTGTGAAAAGGACATCATTCTCATGGCACTCACAAGAACTATTGGAGTTCTTGTGCCCTATTAATGTATGTTGCATGTACATTTCTGTTTTTTCTATCTCAGCCATGAGTTCCTGAACAAGTACAAGGAGAAATCAGAATGCCATGTGAAACATCTAACAAGGTGCTCCGAAACTTGGATTCTGCATTTGCCGCTGAAACAGGGGCTGTTCAGGCCAGTCACAATAGCCCTGTTGTGTTGTGAAATTCTCTCACACTGTATTTGTATTTTGAATCAATAGCTGCCCTGTAACCAAGGTTACTGTGACGCACCACTAAAGCCCATGCAGAAGCAGAAACTCATGGCTGAAGTTGGTTGGAAACTGGACAGAATTGTGGTGCATCACCTGCCATGGGATATAATCAATATGATATGCATGTCTGTATGAGAAATAGGGATGAAAATGTGAGGTGTAAAATTCAGACGTGGATAGGAAAGGATAGGACTAACCAGAATGCTAGATTTGATTTGGGGTTTCTTTCAGAATTTTCTTTTTTTCTACTCATATTTTTTTCCCTGCCATTCTCTTCATCTTCTGTTCTTGGTCTTTTATTCCTAGGAGACTCCCAAAACTACCTGAGGCTTTGCTGCTGTCAGTGTGCTACTGCTGAACCTCCCAGGATATTGTGCCTCAGAAGCAAGAGTCTGTGTTCAGAGAAACAGTTCCTTCTTGCTATCACTGTGATGTTGCACAACTCGTTTGACTCCCCGAGTTCCAGGGTGGAACTAAGCAGTCCTATTGCTCTTCCAGTCTTGGGACCATGAGACCCAATGGTAATATTTTTGTTCCAAAAAGCTACCTCCCAAAAAATCTTGAAAACATTTTTATTTATGTTCCTGCCTTCCCAGAAGAGAGATCTGCAGTTTTCAGTGTGACTGTTGAAATATGTTTTCAACAGGTTTCATTTCATATTGAACATGGACTCAGGAAGTGCTGCATTGCTTTCCATGCCGGGATGTTCAAAATAATCCTCAGTAACTTCAATGTGACATTTCAATTCAGGATTTATATTTTTTGGAAAGCAGAAGCAGATTTCTCTGGGGGTAGAGTGTTACATGTTAGAAGAGTTTGGAAGAGATATTTTTTTATGCTCACAGAACATGTGGTGCAAAACCATTCAGCAGCTTTTCAGAAATACGAAGATAATTTTTCTCCTTTTTCATCAGAGTTGTTGGAAGAACATCTTTTTCCCTATGAAATCACTTCTACAGTAATTTCAATCAATTTTTCTAATCATTGATGTCCTCTTTCACTTACCATGTTTTTTTACTTAATTTTTTACCTGTTTTGCACCTGAGGATGCAGATGGAAGAATTATGCAAAAAGATTATTCTTAGTTGTTTACCCCAAATAGTGTATGAGGCAGAAAGCAGGTATATGTAAAGTCTTTGTGGCTTTGAGCAGGACTGAATGCAGAATGTCACTCAAACTCTTCTAAAGAATTGCTTTAATACCAGGTGTAGGTGTTAAAAATGACCAGGTTTTGGCCAGATAAGTCTCTGACTTTGAAATCTAGTTTTCAGCTATAAAAATTTATTTTTGGCTTTTAAAACATGTCAAGGAATAACATTAGGGACTTTGTTCTTTTTTTTATATCTCAATTATTTTTAGCTGTTGAAAAGCAATGGGATTCTGTATCATATGGAGAATACTGTCAGCCTGGTCTTTTTGGTTTTTTGTGAGGGGCGTGTCTTTCTTTTTTTTTTAATTTAATGTCTTTGTTTTACTCAAGAAGTTAGACACATGGATGAGAAAAATGTGTCTTTCTCTGAAGCCAGGAGAACAAAGTTACATCCCTAATCCTTCCAAAAGGTTGTAGGATTCAAGCAGCTGTAAAACCTTTGAGATACTAGGAGAAAAAACCTGACAAAGGGTAATAAGTCTTTGACCATGGGAAGGTAGTGACAGTGGCACTAGTTCATGTGTCAATTACATGTTTTTAAAAGTGCTTCTTTATAATTGTCTTGAGTTTTTCAATACTATGGGCTATGTTGTGTGTAATTTTGTTAGTCTACAATGTTTGAAGACGGATATTGAAATACACCGGGTATTTTTGTCCCTTTGAATAAAGTGAGTATGTAGCCTTTCAAAGATTAATTTTGGATTTGCACAGCCTCGGCCTGGAAACTAGCAGAAAGAAAGTCATTAAGTGCACTGTTCTCCAAGATCTAAAAATATATTTTTGTTCCTGTCTGCTATGACACAGTCGTTCCCAGCCCTAGAATTGTGTGATCCCAGAACAGCTCGCTGTGGCAGTAAGGAAAGTGCAGTGAGCATTCTTTCCCTCAATGGTGAGGAAAGGCATTTGTAAACAAAAAGAAAGTTCTTTTAAAAAAAACTCCCATTCTCCTTCATATTTCAAGAAATTCTTACCAAATCTTTTCCAGTCAGCATTTTTAGTTATCTCAGTCCCAAATCCAAAGTGCAAAATGGTATAGTAATAATAATAATAATAATAATAATAATAATAATAATAATAATAATA
>CM031858.1:126815222-126838699 GCA_018697195.1 Certhia americana | reverse complement strand
TAATAATAATAATAATAATAATAATAATAATAATAATAATAATAATATAATGAAGTGTATTTCCAAATACTTTTTTTTTTTTTAATATAACAATCTGGGTTTTTTCATTTGTAGTCCATTACGAATTTTGACAAAATAATCATTTTTTTGATGCCCACGCATAGTGTAATGAACAATTTCCTATAACTATCAGCATTCTAGGAATTTTTATGCAAAGGATTGTAGAGATAAGTGACTTGACTTATCAGGTATTGGGAGAAAGTTCTTCACGTGTTGAGAGCTACAAAGTGTTTTACAGCTGTAACAAACACTCTACAGATAAGAGAAAAAAAGGGCTTTACACTTCATTGAGATTCGTAGTTCATGTTGTGACTTCAGCAAATTCTATCAATTAAAAACATCTTTTCTTTTGCCACAAAACAAATAAAAATAATATGTTACTTGAAATCATTATTGGTTTAGCTTCTTGAGAAAAGAAAACTTGTTTTCAGATTAAACAGCGTACTTAAAAATAACTTTTTCCTTTACTCACTGTTGTAAATTTTAATCACATTAAATTTACTTTTCAAGCTAGGCTATTGAGAGAAATGCTGAGTACATACAAACATTAAAAAGTATGGGAGTGGTGGTGAAATCAACACAGTTCAGCTTCTAAAGAGGACACAGACTGAATTTTACATACTGTAAGATCTCTGTCTGTAGTGGGTATTAGATAGATAATGCTTTAATTTACATTGTAATATATATAAATATTTTATGTATATGTATATGTGTATGTGTAAATATATGTAAATATTTGTAAATATATGTAAGGATATTTAAAGATATGTAATATGTATATAATGTAAATAACTGTAATTTGTTGTAGCCATCACCTAAACTTCAGACCTTTTCTCACAGGACTCACTGGCTGTATGTGCTGATCCATTTAGTTGAAAGTGTGATTACAAGCTAAACTAGACAAAATGTCTTAAAGTACTGTATCCTCAGCTGGAATGTCCAGCCCCTTCAATAAGCAAATACTGAGAATCAGCTAAAAGACAGTAGATGACTGAGTGTCTCTTTCAAAATGAGGCAGATCAAGTTCATTTCAAACACAGTAGGGAAAATAAGCTGAACTGACTGACAGTGGTGCCTCAAGTATAAGCAGCATCTTTAACAGGATGTGAAGTCCTGATTGAATTCAGCTGGGATGCCCAAAGACAATGGATGGAATGTGGAGAACATCATTATTTTAGTTTCTGTTTGGCCCATTTTTAAGACAGTATGCAGTGTGTGAATTATGTAAAATGTCATATGGTGGGGTAAAATGAGCAAAATATATATTTTTTGGATCTACCTGCCCAATGCATTCAAGATTTTAGAGTTTTATTATGTCACCATCCCATGCTCCTTCTAATTGAGTACACATATGCTCCCATAAGAAAAGTATACCATTACTTTCAAATTTCATCAAATATTGGAGCAAGATCTAAGTAGCAGTTGATTTTTCTCTGCATATGAGAAAATGAAAAAATATTATTACTTTGTTCCATTCAATCAGTCCTTTCCAGACACTTTATGTCTCATAATAAATAAATACATTCCTTTTAGCAGCTAATTGTCAATCATACCTATTTAAGACCTAGTATGTCTAAAGCCACTCAAAATAAATCTTTGATAAAATACAAGAACTTAATTTTTTTTTTTTTTATTTTAGTCTGTTTCAACACTTTTATGTCTAATTTGGAGTCTTAAGGTTCCTTTATTAGATCCTGCAGCAATGCTTCACCCAGAAACATTTCCTCTGGTTCTACTTTTGCATTCCTATCTTCTCATTATCCTCCCTAGGAATTAGAAAGACCAGCTTTCCAGGAACTGGGAAAAACCAGTGTAAATGCAGTGTTTTAGTGCACTGCCACCCAATCTTCATAAAATCTGCAGGCAGTACATCTTCTATTTTAGGAGATACCAGATCATCCTGGATTAAGATGAAAAGAATTTTTAGACAGATTTAGGATGTCAGTACATTAGCAGAAATAGAAGAACAAAACCAATTGCAGATAGAGCTACTCTCTGAAGGAACTGGGACAGTCATACCAGGATAACTCCTCTGGAGATCAAGGGGATACAAGCTAAGGTTTTTTGTCTGCTGTGTAGAAATGGGGTCTGAAAGTCATTAGAGGCAGGGAGTTTGAGAGCGAAAAAGAAGAAGGAAACAGATGTAGAAGCTAGCTTTATATCCATAATTTTAATGTTTGACAACTGATTTAAATTGAACCATGCTAAGGAATTGCATATGAAATTACTTCTAGTATGCCAAGGCCAAAAAAGAAACTCAATGGATGATCTAGGTATGTATGCACATACAAAATAGAGCTAAATATATCCATTAGTTGTTTTTCAACCCATAGGCATGATGTACCATGATGTACCATGATGCTGAAGTGCATTTCTCCAAAGGTAAAATATCTTATTGCTTCTACAAAGGCAAGGCCTGGCATTGAGACTGGTCACATTTAATGTCTTTATTAATGATCTGGATGACGAGATGAAGCGCACCCTCAGTAAATTCATAGATGACACCAAGCTGGGTGGGAGTGTTGATCTGCTGGAGGGCAGGAAGGCTCTGCAGAAGGGTCTGGACAGGCTGGATTGATGGGCCAAGGTGTAAGGTTCAGCAAGGCAAAGTGCCGGGTCCTGCACTCAGGTCACAACAACCGCAGGCAGTGCCACGGGCTGGGGTAGAGCACATGGAAAGTGGTCCAGCAGAAAAAGACCTGGGAGGTGCTGGTCAACAGTGGCTGAGCATGAGCCAGGAGTGAGCCCAGGTGGCCAAGAAGGCCAATGGCATCGTGGCCTGTGTGAAAAAGAGTGTGATCATCAGGGCAATGATTGTCCCTCTGTACTCGACACTGATGAGGCTGTACCTTGAATTCTGTGCTCAGTTCAGGGCCCCTCACTTCAGGAAGGACATTGAGGGGCTGCAGCAAGTCCAAAGAAAGCAGCAGAGCTGGTGAAGGTCTGGAGCACAAGCAATATGAGGAGTTGCTGAGGGAGCTGGGGGTGTTTAGCCCAGAGTAAGAAGAGTCTTGGGGGACCTTATCATTCTCCACAAGTACCTGAAAGGCAGTTGTAGCCAGGCAGGGTTCAGCCTCATCTCCTAGATAAATAGCAACAGGACAACAGGGCATGGCCAGGCTGCACCAGGGGGCATTCAGGCAGGACATCAGGAAGAATTCCTTCATACAAAATGTTGCCAAGCATTGAAATGGGCTGCCCAGGGAGGTGACTGAATCACCACCCCTGGTAGTGTTCAAGAAATGACTGGACATGGCAGTTAGTGCTGTGTTTTAATTGGCATGGTAGCGTTTAATCAAAGGTTGGACTTGATGATCTTGCAGGTCTTTTCCAACCTAAATATCTATCATTCTAAAAATTATGGGAGAAAATGTTATTTTCTTCCCCCAAGATCCTAGTGTTTCCTGTAGTGTCCTGAAAAGGAAGATGCAGGACTTCTTTCACTCTTCCAGTCATTTTGCTCATCCAGGTGTATTTGTTCAGGTTCAGTTATTTCCTCTGGAGGCAGCAGATGGCACCTTTCAGCCACTTGGCTGTTTCTCAGAGCAGACATCATTTCAGAAAAAAGCCCACATTTCTTATAGAAAACAAGAGTTAATATAATCATGTAAGTTCTTGACAAACAGGAGTTTTAGAAGAAAATTCCTTTGTATTTTTCTTTCAGATTTACACCATGACAGCAGACTGAGTCCTGGAAAGAATACAATAGCTTTATTTCAGGATAGTTTTTTTCTCAAAATAAAAAAAAAAATTTACACAAATGAAAGCTGAAAAAGGTCCCCCAAAACACAAATAAAATATCCACTTAATCTGCTTTCATTAAGAAAATTATCTAAACCTCACCAGTTTAATCATATTTTATCTGTGACAGTGATTCCATAAATGAAGCCAGATGATGTTGATTTGTTACCAAGGCACTCATCTAGAAAATCACTTTAAAATATGGGATAGCAGAGCAAGTATTTATGTGATGAAAAGAATAACAGTGACATGTTACTAGCCATTTGAAAACAGTTTAGGGGGAAAAGAAAAGGAAAAGAAAGGGACAGAAAGGTACATTTTGTTCCTAGTTTTAATTACCAGTGTGTGGAGATGTGTCTATAACAAACTCCTGGGGGAAAATTAAAAAGATGGAGGGAAATGCCAGTTTTTATTTTTTAGGACATCAGGAATACCATATTTTCAGATTATTCAGTTGCTGAAAGTGAGTAGCTTGGATCTAAATATGATCTATTTATGTATGCACACTTAAATACCTGTTAAAAATATACTCCTTGTGAAGGTGATAGTAAGTAGCATTGGTTTCTAAATCCTTCCCTTTACACTGGAAGAAGTATTCTCTATTATATTCAGGTTAATTAGATCAGTCCCTAAATACTGTGCTGTAGAAAACTGGTTGTTCCCATGAGCACACTAGAAACTTTCTTTGAGCTGCACTATTTTGTAAAAGATAACTCCAAGGTGAAGTCAAACAGACTTAAGGTTTAGTCTGTTTCTTTCAGGCTCATCCTGCTTCCACAGGATATCTTTGTATAGAATATCCGGCACTCTATTGGGAAACTGACTTTGTAGTTCAACCAGCGATGGTGTTTCATCTCAGAGAGTAGTTATTTCCTGAATGGAACTTGCAAAACTATTGAGAGATGTACCACTCCATGCTTCCCTGCACAGCCAGATTGTTATCACTGTCACACTTCTGCCGTGACTTCCCCATGACTCAAGAACCAGCAGCTAAATTCGGCTCCCATTATTCTGCCACGGGGTCACTGAGGACTGTCTCTCACAAGCTACTTTTGGAAATCATGTTCTTTGTTAACATTACTTCAAGAGGGGAAAAAAACTTCTCCACCCAAATGTGCACTAGGCAAGGCAATGCTTCACAGGTTTTTACTGCAATGTCAGGGTATTGTGAAGTGACTGTGGCCACTGCAGCTGGTGCTGCCATGCCTAGACTCAGTTCTAACCAGCTGAGTTGGGTAGTCACTGTGAATTCTGTGCCAGTGTTTACCTGATAGTGAGTATCATGTAGACAGAGATATCATATCAGTGAGATACCATGAAATAACCATCTAGCTGTAACACAGTAAACCATTTGTATTGATATATCAACCCCCAGGATCATACAGTTTCATGTTGGGTTTGATATTTGACTCATTTCAGTATTTTTTTTTTAACAAACAGAGAATTTATGAGTGAATTTGATCTTATTTGATGAGGCTTTGCTCCAGTAGAAAAAGTTGAGATAGTTAGTGTATTAAAAACATTGTGACATAAAATCTTGCATTTTTCATAGAGAAAACACAGCATATCTGAAGTTCTTCTTGTCCTTGTGGAAGACAGGCTATTTCCATAGATGAATTTGGGGGAAAAAAAAAAATTATTATTTTGATCAAATTTAAAATCCCAGGGGAAGGTTATTGCTCCAATTGTACATGTTAGCCACCCCATCTCCTGTCTGTCAACCACACTTCAAGGTTCCACTGAAGACAATTACTTTTTCCTCTTTCTCCTTTTGGATCTTACCTTAAACTCCACAGTTCTCTACAGATTTCAGTATCTTCTCTTTCAGCTGGTCTAGGTCATTAACATAACCCAGTAAAATTCAGTGCAGGGATTTTTTTCAGTCTGTGCTAAGCTGAATCTTACAGTTTTGTTCTAAGTACACCTGTTTGTTTGGTTGGGGTTCTTTTTCCTCCCAGTTACATCAATTGTCTAAAAGAAAGATATTTCCCTTCAAATTATGTTTTGCTGATATAGTCGCAACAATCTGTTGTCTTCTAGTAGAATAACAATGCTACTAATGAAAATGTTATCCTTATTCTTAGCATGCCAGTCTTTATTAACACCATAACTTTTATTCCTGAGGGTTTACTATGTTGCCACAAGTTATTTAAAGAGTGTTGAGGAAAAACTTTCTTGAGAAATGTTTTTTTACACACATGATTTCAGCTAGAGCTGTAAAAGTGTGTGAAATAGCAGAAAATTTGGTTCTGTAGACATGGTCAAATTTATCAAAGAATATTTATCAAAAAAATATCAAAGAAATAGTAATTATCTGTCCCTTTAAGTTGTGTCTTAGTTTGCATCTCTCTGTAAGTTGTAGCTACCTAGATTCAAACATCGTCAACATTCCCCCTTCAACCTAGAGAAAAATCTAGGTTAAATTCAGTTTTCTCAAAGCAGAATGTTGGTGTGGATCTCGGGTTTTGTGGGATTTTGACTTGCTCTTCGGAACAGTAAGTATAATAAAGAACATATCTGCGTTTTCTGCAGATTTAGCTTTAGTTCTTCCTGCTGAAAGAAGAGAAATTGGAAAGCACTACAGGGCAATAGACTGGAGATCTCTGTATTAGGATGCCTTTTGCATTTAGATATGAGAGGTAAAAATGTTTTCCAGAAGAAGTTTCTCTGTCAGGCCTGGCACCCAGCTGCTGCTCTCCCAGCCAGCCCTTCCTGATCCCACTGCAAAGCTGCACTGTCAGCTCTCTGAAAAATCCATCATGCTAATTTGTAGCATTGTATGAATGCTTTGTATTTGCCAGAACCTTCCTCTATGTTTCAGCTTTTCTCTCTTCAGAGCTGAGGGAATATCTCAAGTTAATTCTTTTCATCCTCACAGTAGATCACTCTTAAAAGTGCTGAACATCTTTCCTTGCACTTATTGGAGCATTTCCAGAGAAGGAGGAGGAAAAAGTGAGGTGAGCAAGTGTGAAAGTAAAGCATGACCCAAGGAACAGGTTATTACTGTCACCCTTTACCAAAGTTCACTGTAGCCAAAACAGTGTATGTAATAAACTTTTATGGGAATTTTGTTTGTTCTTCTGCTCTTACCACACTTTTCAGCATATGTGAGCCTAAGCCATAGGAACCTGAACAAGTTCTTGTCCTTTGGAACAAGAACTGAGTATCCCTCACTGCACACACTAGCTGTGTGCCATGAGACATGCTTTGAGGTGGTGGATTCAAATATCTTTGGCAGTGCCAAATCAGTTTATAACCTATTTGTCCATTATTAAAGTCCATCACCTATGAGTTAATGAATATATTTGAGCAAAGTCTCTGATGCTTGATATGGGGAAATTTTAATTTTTCTTTTGTGTAAATATTATCTGTAATTACTTACCACTAGGAAGACTGAACACAGAAATTATTCTATTCTGATCCACTGTACAGGCCTTACTTCCTTCTTCCCTCTCTTCCTCCCTATGCCTTTTGCCATTTTTCTTTATTTTTAAGCAGCAGAAACCTGGCAATGAGCTGTAGCTACTTTTCAATTTTTTATACAACTAATAAATATTTATCAGTAGGATTGGAGCTCTGGACATACAGTAGATTTTCACCAATGTTTTTATATCACTTCTGTATAGATACATGAATATACATAAAGCAGGCAAAAATTCTGTTCAGTACCTTCTGGACTGAAGTATTTAAGAGTAAGTCTGTAGGAATATATCTGAAGCATGGTAAGCAATCTGAACTTTAATTTTCTAAGGCTAAAGGTGAACATTAGCATTTAAAGTAACAAAATCAATTTTTACTGGACACAAGGCATGGGAGAAGCTGCAAATTTCTTCAAAGGCTTCGGGTTTTATACTAATATTTCACTTCTTCCGGAGAAATTGTGTATTGATTGAACCAATTTAAACTGAACTTTAGTGACTACATGCAATATTTCAATTACTCGGGCAGTTAATTTTATGAGGCATTGTGCAAATAATTTAGGTTACATATATATGTATATTTCTATATTTTTATATATATATTTAGATAGATAGATATTTTTATATATATAATATAGGTGTAAGAGTTGTACAGCTAAAATGAATGTCTACGGCATTGCTGGGAGGTGGTCACTGTTGACACATTGTAGTGAGAAAGCAAGGAGTAAATAATGGAAATGAACATTAAATAGTATTTGTTAAGCTGCAGAGACTTAATTAATGCATAATTAATTTAAACCATAAAAATCTTATCATCTCTAAGAGAGTACTTGGTATGCTTTCTCTAGAAAAGATAAATTTAAACAAAAAAGTGACAGGGTGCCCGTGCTGGACTCTTGCAATTTAGAAAATTATCTGGGAATACATTTGGTATCCAGCACTCCTCAGGTATGGCTGGGCAATGATTGCTGATTTTACTAGAAAACAAACTGGAGAACATGGGAATAAAGGACAGCACCAGCTAGATCAGCTGCTAGGGCAGCCAACAAGACATAAGCCCAACAGATACGGATCAAAAAAACAAACCTGTTGTTCCAAGTGACCTTCAGGCTGTACCTGTGAGTGTGCATATGGTTGATGGTGTGCATGTGTTGCCTGTTAATGTTTTTTTTTAAAACCTTATTGAATAATAGTTACAGCCATCATAAAGGAGAGCAGTGCAAGTTCACTTAGAACTGTGATTGTAATTAGAAGACCACATTCAAATCTTTTTGTGAATTATCTCTGGTTTCTGTCATTTAAGTGACAACTTTTTTTGCCAGTTACAAACTTAACCAGATTAATATTCCATTAGAGAGAAAGCCACACATCTTAGCCAACTGATAGAAAGATTAGGAGGTGACCTGCAATTGCAATAATGCAGACAAACTGGTTATTTTTGTTCTACTGATTTTGACATCTGTCTTTGGATTTGTGTTTTAACCTAGATGTTTATTCTCACTGAATTTTCACTCTTTATCACATACTCTCAAATTTTCAGCCCTCCCCTGGCTAACACTTGTGGTTTTCTTTCTCACTGAGGCTGGAGTATTGAAACTGAGACAATTTTGTTTAATAAATACATCAAAAAATAATTTCAGCTTGTTGAAGAGAGTGTTAGAGCAAGGAATGGGTGCATTAGCTGATAATTCAGTCTATTACAGCTCCATAGTAAATTTGCAACTGAACTGAATTGGACAAGGATGAGACGGCTAGGAAGATCCTATATTATATTATTCTATAAAGGACTTTCTGGGCTCAGTATTCTTAGACTGCTCTTTCAGCACTTTTTTGAAGCTTTTTGAGAAAAGACTTCTTGGAGGGAATCTGTTGGAAGGCCTCTGAAAATAAAGATCAACAAAGAGTGCAAAGTACAAACAGAAAAAAATGCAAAGTTGTCTTCTGAAATGATAAATAAAATGTGTTGGTTGCAGCTGGATGTGCTAATTTCCCTTTTGTTGAACACTAGAGAATACTTGTCCCAGCATCTGGTTTCTTCCTTCCATTGGCAATGGTAAAGAGGGAAAAGCCATGCCTGGATCCTGCTGGACACTATGGAACTCCATCTTAGAACTGTTTGATAATTACTGTATTTGAACAGGATGGAGTCCTTTACATGATGATAAATCAAAATGGCAGATTTTCATCAGTGGAAAGGGGTCTGTTCCACAAACTCATAGATGTTTGTCAGTGAACTCAGTGAGATTATTGTTATGATCTTTCCAAGTTTCCTTCTGTTCCCTAAAGACCTACATGAGACCAAAAAGAACCTTATTTTTTGTGGGACTGTTGTTGTTGGTTTGGGTAGTTGGGTTTTTTTAAAGCAGTCTTCTTCTTATTCTCAGACACACCAGTTTTGGTTTCCCCTTAACCTTGCAGTTAAAATATGTTCTAAAGCATTTTATATCCTTCCTCCTCCCCTTCACACCCACATACACACCCATTCCTGGTAATTCATGGTGCTATTTTCCAACTTTTATAGCCCTTTATAGATAAATGAATCAAAGGCCATTGGAGTCTAGTTATTCAGCAAGGCAGGTCTAGAATCCATCTCATCCTGCTGCCTTCTAGCAAATTTAGCACACTCAAAGTCAACTGCAATTAGGAACTTCTTAGCTTGCAAAAAAACTACAATGTCAATTCCGCAAATGCAAGTACAAAGTGGCATCACTACCAGCCAGAGGCTGAGTCTTTTAAGACTGTGGGTGAACCTGAGAGATTGTAAGCCTGCTTAGAGTTTCCTTCCTAACCAAAGGCTTTGGAGTTGCAGATGGGCTTTGGCAGAAGGAATTAAGACTGAGCTTTGAAGAGTAGGAAAAAACGGCAGGACACAGCCTTTTGTCTCGTTTTGCTTATAATTCATTAACAAAGCTTTTGAACAGTAATGGGATCCTTTCCTATCACTGGTTTTGATGAGAATCTGATAGGACATAAAGCTATCAAAGTCAGGCTCCTTTAAAGATCACAGTTCATTGAGCAACTTAAAAGCTTCAGTAAAACAAAGCACATGCAGCCCTCTGTTCTGGTGTTCTGCACAAGATAAATTTCCAATAGTCTCTGCAGAAATAATGGCTTATTTTAACAGCTATTCACATCTAGTCACTGGACAATACTGTAGCTATACAAAATACAAATACATAATACAATAATACAAAATGCAATTTGTGGAGATGAAACTTAACAATTAGCTTTGTCAAGTCAGCTGGTTCAGAGCCTTATTAAAGGGAAGTGTGTGTTCAACAAAAGGTTCATCTCCCACACATTGATCCTGAGGACGTGTATATGGCTGTCCTGACAGAAAGCTGAAAGTCTAGGAACCATGTGAAACATGTGAGTCCTAACATGGCATTGCTTTTACTTAAGTGGATAAAAATACAATCTAAAAATAATTCCCAGAATATCTAGAACACAGAGCAGATGTTTGAATTCAGACCACAATATGGTACATGCAGATTGCAATTAATTGGCAAATACTTAAAGGCCCAAACACCTCCTAAAAACATGTTTTGCTGTTTCATAATTAAACTGTTGGAAAAAATGCAATGTAGGTTAATAGATGTGATAAACTGTGTTGTGTGTTTATGAAATATCAGAAGGCACCTGAGAAACTGGGAGTTAGTCATCTCTATTATCTGCTTCGGTGGCTCACAGCTGCAGGGGTCTTATCGAGGTCAGCCTGAGATAATCAATTCACATGATTAAAAGGGCAAGTGGCCAAATGGATGTGTTTGGTGCTTTGTAACTGTCAGACCTTTAGAGAGTTCCAACCGACAGCACAAGGTGAGCAATGAGGTGAGAAAGGTTGAACAGAAGTGCATGCAAAGGTGAACTGCATGTGCAGGTATTGGGCTAGGACAGCACTGAATAATGTTCTGTTAGGTTTAGGAGGATCATGCATCAGTTTGAGGATATCCAGAACAGATAAATAGGCATTGCAACACAGATGAGCTTGGGAGCACCTTGTGCTTTCACTGTTTAGGAAACTGCACAGAAGAAAGATCAGAGCTCCAATACAGAGCTGGTTTGCACAGTGTGGATGTGGTTGGATCCTATAGCCTTGCCTTGAATTCTGTTACTGCAATCCTATGTGATCATACAATCTATTGCTTTCTGTGTTCCTATTGAAACTCTATTTTTTTTTTTTGCATACTTGTAACCCCAGTAGAAATTAAAAATAAATTAAAAAAAAATAAGTAAAACTATCCTTTTGGTGATTAAAATATGAAAAAACTTTAATGTGGTGTTTCAGGAAAGTGAGAAATCTGCATATACTTTTGCTCTATCAGTCAGGGTTCAGCATCATTTCTCTTTAAATCCCACAATGCTCATTTAAAAGTCATTCAGAACTGCAAAGTCTAATTTTTCTGTCTTATATACAATTGGAATCCAAAGAGTCTCAAACAACTTTAAAGACTTTAATTACATTAAAGACATTAACAACATTAAAGACTGTTAGGGGGTTGTAATTAATTTACTTTTGTGCTACTCCATTATGGTTTTGTGCAGGTTTGGGCAAAAGTCTAACATCAATTATTAATTATTATCAATTAATTTATTAATTAATTATTAATATTAATTATTATTATATATTTTAAAGTATATTATAATATACTTTATTATCAAAGTATTTGCCACTGCTGGTGGTAACTACAATCCTTTCATCTCATACCTCTGAACATCAAAGTATGTGCCATTGTAGCCAGAAGGGAATAACTGGCATCTGAATGGATGGCAATATTAGGCATAAAACAGAGAAATAAAAGGCTCTTTATTATCTGCACCATTCTTTTAAGGCCATTTTGTTGCATTTAAAGGCCTCAGTCATTCTGACATCTTTTGACTAAGTATGTTCAGAATCTACAGTACTGCCCTTGCAGTTTTGCCATCAGTTTAACAAATTATATAGCTTCCACAACAGCTGATTATCTTTTAGTTTCATATCATCAGTTATAATCCAAACACTGTTTCACATTCCAGGAGGTATCATTTACATACTCTTCTGTTGGAGTAAAGAACAACTATAAAATACAGAATAGTCACCAAAACAGTAGCAGACTACATCTTCTGGTAATCTGCCTGAAAGTCTGAGAAGAAAAGATTAGATCAAAAGGCCTGGGAGACCAAACTACGCTTTCCCCTTTCTCTAGGGTGAACTAATCTCTGCAGGTCAAGGTTCAGCACAGTGGTTCAGCAGGAAGGAGTTGGTGATGGAGTGATAAGGCAGGCAGTCAAAGTGTGAGATCTGAGCCTGCTAAGAAATGTGTGGTCGTAAAAGCAAACATCCAACAGAAAGAAAATAAATTATCTATGTGCTCTTCAACATCAACAACACAAAGCAGTATTAAAAGTCTTTCCTGTACTTCTCCCTCAGACAGGTCTGCTTCTGCCTTACTTTTTTGTGAATATGCTGAGAGGAATTAACCATTTGTAATGAATACACTACCAGAAAAAAAGCTCAGTCTCTGCTGAAATCATTGGGTCCAGTACAATTTTCAGAAAAGGAAGGACCCATACTATAGAGAAATAGAGAAAAATATTTACATGTCAGATTATTATTATTAATGTTAATATTAATTATTATTATTATTATTAATTTAGTATTAATAGAGATAGTCTTAAAGGAGAAAAATCTTAAATGTGGAATTTAAAACACAGGTTATCAAGCCAGAGAAAGCCTACAACTTGTATATGTCTCAAAGGAGACCCTGAAATTCTGGGCATCATCAGTTATATTCAACTGATATATATAAAACATAACAGACTAGTAAAATTAAGATTATGTTTTAATATTTAAACTGAAATATATATTCAGTAAAATGAAAGGACAGATATATATCACACAAATCTGTTCAATCTGAACATGAGCTTTTATTTAGAAACGAGTAACTGCTGTACTATGTGATATACCTAAAGAAGGCCTCCTGCTCAGGTATACACTAATTTTATCAAATAAACACCCTTGCCTCCTGCTTGCCCTCCTCAGCTTCCTCTTTCTCTTAGAAGAACCTGAGCATGCTGGGATTGTGCCATGGGATGACATGATGAACCCAACAACCCTGGTCGCACAAGAAAACCCAGACACTTTCATAAAAAGAAAATAAATGCCATGAAATTCTATATTTTTCTAGTGTCTTCTAGTGCCAGATAAATTATATATATTTTAATTGACATATGAGAAGACAAATCTGGAGTTAAGGAGTCAGTCTAAAGTAAGCATCATAGAGATAACATTTGAACTAATTTGTCAATGAGATGAGTAGAAATTAGGTGGAAACAAGTGATTAATATTGGAGCCCCTTCAAAGAGGGACAGAGGTAGTGGAAGCCTTTTGGGAGTAGAAGGGATAAATGTGTCATTATGAGTGAAGGAAGACTTGATGCCAAAAAACCCATTTGTACTCTAGCTGTCATTCTGCTATGGATGGAGATGAGTTCTGACCTTGCTGCAGAATTATCCGTAGAGATCCTGGTCTGAGTAGTTTCAGTGGGCTATGAGAAACAACTTTCTGCTTTTGCAGAAGAGTTCAGGAACTGCTCAAAACACAGTAGCGAGAGAAGTAATCACCAGTGATGCCCAACTATTTCACTAAGTTATAAATGTAAATGTATTTGTGCTTTTGTTTCATGTGTCAAAAGAGTGATACACAATTCTCTACAGAAACAAGTAGCCTAAATTTAACTCATACTTGTCAAGAAACACTCCATAGGCAAAATCTCCCCTCCTCAGTATGACTTTACTCCAGTACCACCAAATAACTATCATTTGTAAAGGAGTTAATTCCTTTCTAGTCCAGAACTAACCTCACTGGCAGGTCAGAACAGAAACCAAACAGTAGAGAGGTTTAAATGACAGCAGAAGCATTCTTGGATTTTGGATTAGCAATCACATGAGCAGGAGAACAGGAATTTACAAGATGGGTTGGATTTTTGAGGATTTTATTGGATTAGTATAAAGCAGGCTGCAGGGTAGATTGGGGCTGCAGCATACAGCAGTAGAGTTCAATGGAGCTGTTACCTTTAGGATAAGAACAGTCTGAGGTTAGCTTTGACTGACAGGGAAGAGGCAGTGTCAGACCTCAACTGTGATGAGACTAGGTTTGAGAAGAGTTGTGGGATGAGGTAAATGGGAAGAGGCAGGCAGTCACAAAAGCATGAGCATGGACTCAAAGTCAAATCGTCACATTCACTCTGACACTGTACACTGACTTATGTTTTCTTTCTTCGCTTACCTTGCTGAGGTATCATACAAGCCTTGGTGCTCTCCTGTACTCTCTCGTCTAACAGTGCTTCAGGAAGTTGGATGAATTAAAGCCCTTGTTATTACAAAAGAAAGGCATGACATTTTTCTGTTAGATTTTATAGACCTAAAACTGGCAACAGGGATAAACATCTGCAAAAGATTCAGGAAAATCCTTGTCACATACTGCAAAACATTTATGACTTTCTGATTTACTTGCAATCTGAGTACTAAGTTAAGGTCTTTGAAAAGTGTGATTTTTGGTTCTCTGTTTTCATTAGAATATATTCAGTGAATGATTTTAAAAGGCAAAGAACTTATAAAATACTTGGTTGTTACTTTCCCATAATTTGTCAGTCTTGAAAACCTTTCTTCATATTGAAGAACAAACATAATTTATTACCTTGATTGCACTGTATGGGTTTTTATTCCTTATCTTTTTTCTCTATTTAGACTTCTATGTTTTCACCACTGCCACATGCTTCCTACATTATTTCAGGAGTACAAAACCCATAAATATCTGTATGTATAATTAACTGTAAGGATGACACCTCACTGATTTGAAAATATATTGTTCTTTCAGATCAGAATTGGGATCCTAAAAGCTTAAGCAAGGCAAATACTTGAAAATGAGGACATGAAGCAGAGCAAAGCTCTGTAAACAGAAACTGGTACAGACTAATACTCTTATAAATACTGTGACATTTTTCTGTATTGAATGACATTTATTTTATGTAGTCCAGTTTCACAGTTTCATTGGAAGATTGTCATGATGAGCAAAAAGTGAGAAGATTATAAATGGTGGTGGAAGAAGGGGAATTAAAAAGGGTGCTGTAATACCAGTAAAAGAGAATTACTTATTTTACATGTGATCTGATGGGAAATATTTGATAGAAACATCACCAATAGGCAGAAACTGATAATATGAGTTTGAATGTGAAAATATGTCATAATATATTCATGAAGGTGAAACACCTCCCACACATTTGGAGTAGTATTAATTATGCCTTCCAAAGCAGAACAATCCCTTATGGGCTGCCAGACACTTAACAGATCATTGTCAGAGTCAGTTCTACAACTGCCTACTTTTGCTGAGGTATTACAAAATAAGACATCAGCTTGGCAACAGATATCTGCAGTGCCAAGACTAGAAAGGACAATACTAAACAGAGGTATGACAGAGAAGAACAATTGTGACTCCCAGAATCAAAAGAGTGGAAAAACTGAGTCTCACATTCCCAAACAAGAACATCTCATAGAGTAGACACGATAGTACTCCCTTCCCCTAGCTCTTGGCCCTATCCTTTTCTTGCATTTTTTTAATCCCTTCTACATGGATGGCTCAGATGCCCATGCAAAATAATTTAGGCAATAAAATTGATAGTTTTGTTTCCTTAGGTATTCTGAAATTTGTTCCAGTGTACCATTAAGAACCCATCTACAAAAGGCAGTAGCAGTGAAGCAAAACTTTACCTAACCTAGGTAACTTATTGTGAGAGGAGTAAGGAGCTCCAACCACCCCAAAGCAATCCAGTCTCTCTCCAGAGAGTTTCCAAGATGTGTTGAGCAGGTCAGTGTCAAGGGAAACAATGGCATGGAGGAAAAACTTTAACATATGGCAAAAGACATATTTGCTTTACAAAGAGAGAATTGAAAGATGCAAAATTAAAACTAAGGAAGGTCAACTCCCACTGAAAATCTGTGACTGCTTAAACCACTGATTAAGTTCTAGATAGGGAAAACATGTGTTTCTGCCATTTTAAAAATGGTCCTAGTAAATGACTCATATCTGTTTTGAATTTTTCAATGTCTGAACTATCTATAATGCTCTGTGACTGCCTGAACTGCAAAGCCGATTTCCATGTGTTCACTATTCTTTGCCAGGTTAAAAAAGAAACAACAAAAGAAAAGAAACCTCCAGTTTCAATACAATGCCCAGGCATTTCTTTATCTGTCATTTGGAGGTGAGCACCCTTCCCCCCACCCCCCCACCTCCCCCAGTGACCTTGTGCCTTCATTGCCTTAATCTGGGAGTGCTGGAGTGGGAAGGGTACGGCTGCTAGTGGATGTCACCCAGAGCAGTGTGTTATTTCCAAATGCAGAATAGGCAAAATTCTGGCACATGGATCAGTTGGAGACAGGTGATAACAGGAAGCTGGAAAGATCTCCCAGCCTGGTAGAGACCAAGCGCCAAGTTGTAGCTCAGTCTGCACCACCCCACTACTCCTGAGAACCAGCCTGAGATATGTATTTTGGAAGACTGGTGGTGTGGTTTGCCTCCTTTAAGAGACATGAATATTCATGCATCAGCTCACAAGGGATAGATAGACCATGCTGAAGCCAAACCTTCAGAATAATACAAGGCAGGGACATCTCCTATTAAGGAAACAGACATGCAAGCAATATATTTCTGATTTGAAATCTCAGGGACTTGAAGCTCACCTCAGGTTTTGTGGTGTCCCACACCACAGGAGTTGCATGGATGGTAAAAACAGTGGTGCTTTCTGAAGGAAGCACGGGTACTTACTGGTGCTTCAGTTATTGTACATCTTGTTCATGTTCTTCCTTGTTAAAATATACTAAGACATTTCAGACACTTTCTTTTACAGAAGAATTTATTGTACAAATGTAGTAAAAATGCAATAATATATAATCTCAGTAGTTAATAGGCTTGGGAATCACAAGACACAATGAAAGACGGAGGTTGAAGAGAAGTGAGAAAATAACAAAACAATAGAATTGTCAGGTTTTGCTTAGCGAGTAGCTGTCTTGGCTTGCTACCAAAGCTGTTATTTCTGTGTCTCTGCAGACGGAGGTGACATACACTGTGGATCTTGCATGTCATCCTGCCTAGACTTCGGAGGAGGCTCTGCACTGATTCATGCCTGTGAGAGACTACATCTATTTTTATTTCCTTTGGATAAAATGTAGAAAAACTAATGTGTCTGTGAGTCATAGAGGTCATGTAGCAAATAATAAACCTGATACAGTTATTAGTTTTCTTTTTTTGTTTTGTTTTCTTTTTATCCAAATTGCACATCTTCACAGAATATGCATATGTGAAACTTAAATTTCATGGTTACTTGAAAATTCAAATTAGAAGTCAATGGAAACTTCAAAGAAAATTCTCTCACTGAGAGCTTATTTTATCAATGAATTAAACCTAAATGTTTCTGTTCAATTTTAAAATTTACGTTGCAGGAGAATCCTTCCTAGGGGTAAAGCATTTTGAACAGAACACCTGTAAGTTTCCTTAAGAGAGTGCAGCTTTCCTGAAAGAAAAATAAAATGTTCTTCCCTTTACAGCACCAACCTTGATTTGTGCCATGTCTTGCAACACACAGTGCGATGGATGTGTGTATCTCAAGCTGTGGTGCACCTAAAAAAATGGAGCATATGCCTGCAAAACCAATGAAATACGTCAAATTGAGGTAATTATACCTATTCCAACCTCAGAAAGGGTGGGCACTGTTGGGAAATACTGTGCCTAGAAGAAAAGGCTGGGTGTTTTCTTAGCTAAACCTAAAGTCCTTGCTCTGTTTTGAGATATGGAACAAGACTTGGTGAGATTAGCTAGAGGACATATTTAGACAACAGTGCTAACAGTCTTAACAAAGCCAGGTTAGCGGAGCTAGGTGACAATTATAGCTCTACCCATGTTTTATCTATGCATCAAGTTCTCTCTTTAGGCAGTCATGAAAGGACATGCATCATACAACGCTTCTTACTCTTCTAGAAATGCATACAGATGACAGAAGCTTTCAGAGGAACAGAAGAATGATTTTGCAGATTAACAGGCATCATATAATGTAAATATTCTGTTTTAAAAGAATAAGCAATGTGATTAGGCAGAAAGAGAGCTCTGTGGTGAGTCTGTAATGAAGAGCAGAGAGAATTTATCAGCTCTTTGATGCAAAATGATCAATGAGAGAGAGGAAACTGAAGGCTGAAATATTAGAGTCACCTTTTGCTTGTTGAAATCCCTCACCATAAACAAGTGACGTACGGGAGGCAGATTTATAAAGTAAAATTATTTTTAGGAAAGGAAATTTAATAAAGAAATTATGTTAATTGAGTTTTTTGAAAAGTGTGCTCGTTTAGCAATATAAAAATCTCAAGTGCATACATATATATGTATGCAATTTCATTTGTCCAGGTGAAGAATCAATTGCCTTCCTTATCATGAAAATAATATTTCTGAGGGGAAAAATAAATTATGAACTATAGAATGAAGCAAAATCTGATAGACTATTAAATGAAAAATATTTTTCTGCCTCCTTTATACAAATTCAAAGCAGTACCTTTTTCCAATGTAACATGTCACATCAAGCCATAAGGATGATGGCCTGGGTAGTAGTAGTTAGTTTAAACTTTTTACTTAGCATTTTTATCCCACAGACAAATTCTGAGTTGATTCTTTCAGACTCTAAATGAAGGACAAAATCTAACCTTGAGCAATGCTCCATTCCTTATGCTTTTGTTCTGTCTTTCATTCTGTTATGTAATCAACAACAAAGGTAGGAGGTTTTGTTTGTTTTGTTTTGTGTAGGGGTTTTGTTGGGGTTTTTAAAGTTTTTTTTATCTGGGGATAAAGACAGTCCCTAGGAAAGAGATGTCTCTCCCTTCTGTGAGATGGAAGTAAAGGTGACTATATGATTATGTAACCCCTTTCAGTTTGTTTGAGTTAAAAGCCAGTTGAGGGGAGCTGGTTTTCCATGTTTCCCTTCGCTCCCTGCTGTGGAAGGATACAAGGAGACACTGTAAGTCAAGAATTGCTTACACAGTAGGCCTTTAATAGGCTATAACATACACTGAATGGCATCAAGCAGCACTCTCTGCTCAAAAAACAGCTGTACACACTGCTTCAACGAGAGGGTAAAACTGCAGGACTGTGTTTTCAGCAACTAAAGATATCTCCTGCCTTAATACAGCCAGTGTATTGAAATTTCCTCATGCCATTCACAAGGAATTGCAACAGCATGGAATCTACTATGCTAGAGCATGTTATGTGCCTGTGTGAGTTTATGTGTCTTCTCTGCCAAAAACTTTGGAGGATATTCTTCAGGGAAACTCTGAGGGGGGATAAACATTTCTATCTACCTTTAACCGACATGGCTCAGTTTCATAACTGATTTATGTGGACTGAAAGAATCTTCCTTTTTTTTTTTATAAAGCAGCTGTGTTTATCTTTTTTAAGGTAATAGATTACATTTCCTGGTATAATAGAGTGAGCTCATCACCTATAAAAATGTCTAATGCTTTAGAAATTGCTGCCTTTCATGTCTTTTCCCATTTGTTTTAGGCAGACATGAACACGTAACACCTCTCACTCAAATAAATTTAATGTTGTGACATAAAGTGACAGAAGTACATAAGTCCCAAGGTAGTGTTCTTCTCAGACTCCTGTTTCTTATTGCCAAGATATGAAATTAAAGAAGATTCCTTACTTGTAGTGTTCAGCAGCACCAAAGGTTAACATAAAGAGAAGTCAAAAGAGTTTTGATAATTTTATTACTGTTTTTCAGTCTGGAACTGCATGAATAATCCTAGAGCACTGTTTCAGTGCTTGGATGAGACAGAAATTATTGTGATTAGGATGACAGAGTGGGTTCTTACATGTTGCTTGGAGAAAGGTCTCTGACAGAGATGTCATTTTAAAATGGTGGCAAAGTAACAAAACAATAAAAATAGACCAAAAGCAGAAAGAGAGGAGAAGAAATTTATGCATTTTTAATCTCTTCAATTACATTTTGTGTTGTTAATATCATGACATGGATAATTTTTGTTATACTTAAAATATACCTTTTAAACTCTGTAAGCAGATTTATTTTTCTATTACCACAGAGAAGACCATTCTACTGTGCATCTTTTTGTAAAAGGAATGCAGAGATGAATAACAGAAATAAATTACTATTTAATAAGAAGTGTAATTTCTAAAACCCGAGTGTATCCAGAAATACCATTTCTGAAAAGAATGCTCAATCTCAAACATGTCACAGAAGGAACAAAGTACATTTGTGTAGAGGCTGGGCTGTGATATTTACCCATGACATTTCCCTGGTAAATTGAGTTGGAATATATTTCCAAGGTAAGGTAGCATTTCAGTTTTGTTTGATGTGTAAATATATTGACATAAAACATATCCACTTCAGTTTTAAGCAAATTCCATGTCTTAGCATCTGTCTGAGACTGCAGGAAATGAGTTGTACAGAAATTCACAGCTCCTAAATACAGTGCATGTGTGGAATTTGGGGCTAGACAAGTAGGTTACAAATTCTGGTAAATGGTAAAGGAGAAGGACAATTTTTATCATCTCAGAATCTAACACCAAGTTATATCTGCATTGGAAGTTAGAGGGACATTTTTCAAAGTTGAAAACTGAAAGGAAAACCTAGATGTTTTAGTGAGTAATTGATGCTGGGTCTTTGGCATTTATTTTTATCACAGAAAAAAATTGCATAAGACACTTTATAGGAAAGGTCCTTGGGAAGATTTGGAATGAGATATCCAGCAAAACTCTGATCCCAGCTACAGACAATTTGCTTACCTCAGCTCTTCAAATCTTCACAAGTTTAAAGCTAATTATAACCTTGTCAAAATGCAAGACATTGAATCAAGACTTTAGATTGACTGCCAGAGTAGGCAATTAAATCCCTGAAAATGCTTATGGCAGCAGTTTTTCTCAAACTCATCCTCCCAGCAGACATTATCAAAGAGAGATGGTTTTTCCAAATTCATTTTAAAAAAGGGCTGGTTATAACACACATAATGACACAACATACACAAACACTTCAAAATTTAGAATGTTTGTTTCCAAGGATAAGGTACCTACCACCTCTCTGGTTCCTCTTCAGTAAGTTCCCTTTAGTCTGAGTAACATCAAGTGTGACCTTTTGTCCCTTTCTTCTGAAATTTTTCATATTTCCTGGATTTGTACTGGGAGTCTGGGTATTTTGAGTTGTTCTGCCAAGTAGAAAAGTAAGAAGTAGAAAGTGGAAAAGTAGAAGTGAAGTAGGACAAAGCTTCACACAGTTTGAAGTGCTCAAAAGTCTTCATCCAGCCCCAGTTCAGGAAAGGAAAGTTTTAGAGGATTGGAGCTGATCTTTGACCTGAGTTCAGCATGTCCTCAGCAAAGGAGTGTATGTGTCCCTTTCTCTGCCCATTCCCAGCAGAGTGCCCCATGGTGAAGCTGCTCTACCCCATGCTATCCTAGGCTAATAGGGTCTGTGTGAGGTGGTGTGTGCTACTGCAATTTCAGCTAAACATGGGAATATGGTTTGTGAGCAGACTATAAAAACAATATAGTTCTCTAATATGGCCATGTCTGAGGAGAGAGTAGGGGTGGTTGCTCAGGCTGCCTGTCCCTGTTCATCAGTACTGAGGTGTTGTTATGACACTTCAGAATCACTGTGCAAGGTAGTATCCTACATTTAAGTGCATGAGGTATCCTTTTTGCCTCTGCCTCCTCTTATGGCATTTGCAAATGCCCATTCCTAACAGAAGGATCAGTCTTGAGTGAATGGAGATGACTGCTGGCAGTTCTGGGGAAGGTGCTCTGGCTACAGAGGAGAAAGGAAGACTGAGGATATGTGTTTGCACTTACCCTACTGAACATCTCAAAGTGGGTCTCACCAGGCAAGCTACCCAATCCCATCCAGGGATGAAGATGCAGAACAGTGAGCTGCAGCTCCCACTGGACCAGAGTTGTTCATCAGATCTAAGCACTAACTATTCACAAACGCATTTCCAGAGCTCTGTGTTTATGATATTAACAAACAAACAAAAAAAAAAAGCAAAAAACCAAACCAAAATTATAGGAATAGTTCAATACACAAAGCAAACACAAGGTAGCAGTGGCACCATATCTTGCTGGGATGGCCCCTCTCTGTGGAGGAGGAAGCCACGAGGAGGCACTGGAGCATCACTTTCCTGTGGGGAACTGTGAAGGTGCTAACGGGGCCAAAAACTTCTAACCTCTTTCCCACTACGACATGGGCAAGTTTTGCAGCTGAGGCGGAATCTGTATGCACTGGCATCATTATGATTCTTCACTAGACAAAAATGAGGCAAACCTCTAAACTCTGAGCACTTGAAATAGCCTGTCTTTTAGTGGGTTTTTCTTTTTCTTTAATGATTGCAAATATTTCTGCCTGATGGAACCCTTGGCAGTCCCAAGGAAAGTTAAGATCCTTGAAACTAGACCGCAACCAGAAACTCCAGGATATGCTTTAAGTGTGCCTGTGCCCATGCATCCTCAACTCAAATCCTACAACAGACACGTTCATATAACTTTGTGAAAGCTTTGCACTGACTCATCAGCACTTTCTGTGCTCAACAGGATAGAAATTCAGATCCTTCACAGGTTTTTCTTTACAAGGTTTATGAAAAATATGGAGAACAGCAAACACCTCTGTGCTACATTTTTTGATGGAACATTGTTCTCCTACTGACTGGAGCTTGAATTAAACCAGATTACTGAACTAAATGTACATTTTGTATTTGTCAGTTTCTGGTAATGGATGTCTTCATGTTAGATCTCTTAACATGAAAACAAACAGGAAAAATTCACAATGGTGAAAATTCAAACCTTTACTTGAAAATAACAAAGATCAAATACTCCAAAAGGTTCACTCCAAAGAAGAAAACCATGAAGACATACTTCAAAAGAAGTAGAGAGAATAACAGTCCTTCTGGACTAAACTAACCAGAAGATTTTTTAATTTAAATTGAAATGATGAAGAACAACTTATATTAATTTCTTGAATTGTTTAACTCATCACACAAAATAATAATCAAATTAACAAATTCCAGATGCTGGAGATGGAAGGAATGTGCGGAAGGAATGTGCGGAAGGAATGTGCAGAATGTGCGGAAGGAATGTGCGGAAGGAATGTGCGGAAGGAATGTGCGGAAGGAATGTGCGGAAGGAATGTGCGGAAGGAAGGAAGGAAGGAAGGAAGGAAGGAAGGAAGGAAGGAAGGA
>CM031858.1:126688030-126815212 GCA_018697195.1 Certhia americana | reverse complement strand
GGAAGGAAGGAAGGAAGGAAGGAAGGAAGGAAGGAAGGAAGGAAGGAGATAAAGATATTCTCTGTTCTTCAAAGCACAAGAATGACAAATCACTAAGACTTGTTATTGTGGATTTACTGTGACATGCAGCCTTTTGAGGCCCCTGAAAGCATAGGCACTGCAGATGTTATGTGTATGGCTGCCCAGGCTTCAACATGTGGGCAATCCTTACTCTCCATTTTCAAATTATTTTCAAAAGTGTGTTTGGGTTGTATAAGTACCTTTTTAATCCAGCAGCTTTTTGATATGTTTGCAACATAAAAATTCAGCTCCAATATGCTAAAGATACTCTTACTTGCCAAATTTCTTTCTTTCTTTCTTTCTTTCTTCCTTTCTTCCTTTCTTCCTTTCTTCCTTTCTTTCCCTCCTTTCTTTCCCTCCTTTCTTTCCCTCCTTTCTTTCTTTCTTTCCCTTCCTTTCTTTCTTTCCCTTCCTTCCTTTCTTTCCCTTCCTTCCTTTCTTTCCCTTCCTTCCTTCCTTTCTTTCCCTTCCTTCCTTTCTTTCCCTTCCTTCCTTTCTTTCCCTCCTTCCCTCCTTCCCTTCCTTCCCTCCTTCCTTCCTTCCGCACATTCCTTCCTTCCGCACATTCCTTCCTTCCGCACATTCCTTCCTTCTCTCTCTTTCTGACAGGTTGATATGAAGTGGTAAGCAGCCCTCATCTACTTTGAGAGTGGAGAGAGTGACATTCAGAGCAGCACTGCCTTTGGGCAAAATCATCTTTTATACAAACTGGATTTTAGCTTGCAAAACTATATTTTTGGGAAAAAAAAATATATGTTGCCTGCCAGCTAACACTCATATTTTTACATATAATGCATGCTAGAAATTAGGTCTTTCTTCATGTTCCCTAAAATGTTAAAAGCAGCTATTAGGTCCTGGAACAAGGGATTAAAGAGAAATTGCATGGGCAGAAAGGACTATGAAATATGTTGATTAATGATTTTGGTGACTTCTGTCCATGGAACAGGGACAACAACATGGTCTAGCCTTGTCACATCAGGATAATGCACAGAGATTTCAGTCACCAGCCATTTCAGCCTTAACTGTGGCTACTGATATTTTAATAATTGCTGCTAATTATGGCTTTGCATTACGTTTATCAGCTCATGATAAGTGGAGTAAACAGGCCACATTCCCTTTTATGAGCTCTCATAGAGCCCATGAGAACAGGCTGTGGGAAAAATAGAGATGGCAGGTGACAAGGAGTACTCTCCCAAGAACAGCATATGAACACACAGAAGAAATGGCTTTCTACAGAAAGCCAAGGATGGTGAGGCCAAATATGTCTCCTGAGAGATCAGAGTCTGAATTAGAAATGTCTTACGGAGCTGAAACACCTGGGAAAAGGAAAGCTGAGTGAGGGTGTTGCCCTCAGCTGTGTGTCACCTGCTGCAGAGAGCAAAAATTGCTATCAGCTGTGTGTCACTTGCTTCAGAGAACAAAACCCCAGAGCTGCTTCTGGGGAGAAACTGAACAGCAGAGTGTGCACAGAGTGGGATGGGAAAACACAGAGAGAAATTCTGGATTATTGATTAGAACTGTAAATGGCCAAAACATATTAACTGTGTTTTCCACAGGCCTGGACTGACAATTGCAGGAGCTAGTGCAATGCTAGTAAGTGCTGACCCTTGGGGCTGGGTGTGAATGAGGCTGCCTGTACCATAACCAAGTGCACCCTCCCAAGGCACAGTGACACTCAATGACAGAACAAGCTGCTGTAGAAGCAGTTATCAGTGTTGGGGTCAATGGTAGGACAGTACAGGTTTTCAGTGCAAAGGCGCTGCTCTAGGTGTTGATGGAATATTCTTTGTTTCTTGGATTTTTTTGTCATGCCATCAAAACCATGTGTCATGTGCATTTTCAGTCAAGGGCCAGCTTTTTACATGTGATAATTTTAAATTAAATTGAAAATGTTAAGCACTACAAACTAGTGTATAGGATATCAAAGCCTAGAGTTCAGCATGCACATGTTAATGAGTACTTTAGGCAGTGAAGCACTTAGGCTTTTATTTCACTTCCAAAAAATGCATTAAAACAAGACTGCGAGCTTAGCAGTAAGGTAAGAATCAATATTAGAAATATGTCAGTTCAACATGGTAATGAAAATGGGGCACAAACCCACTCTGAAAGCTTGGTTTGGTTTTTGTTTGGTTGGTTTGGGCCATTGATCTCTATTACATTGTTATCTCTGCACTTTTATGTGTCTTACCTCTCTGTTATTTCTGGAAAGTTTCAGTCAATAACAATAGAATACTAGAAGCCTTTAAATTATACTTTCCCCTTCACCCCATAAAGGGGAAAATTTTATCCACAGACAAATATTCCAGCTTTGTTAAGCTAAATCACGATTTCTGGATCATGGTGTAGCACACACAACATATGCCACTTGTTTTGGAGTGAAATGCCACTATGCAGAACTTTGCACTTCACTTAACTGTCTTCAACAGTAGCAGTAGATGGCAAGGTTTATTTTAGGTGAATGCTGAAAAACGAAGGAGATGCTTCACGAGCTTATGACTGCAAAGGAAGGCTTGGCACAATCCTCACAGAAGGACCAGCTGTTCATAAAATATTTTATCCTTAGACGACTCATGAAAGTCTGTTTACCTACAGATGGATTTGTGGTGTCTCATATTTTGACAGATGATCAATAATGGATTTTGTAGCAATAAATGCACACTGATTATTCCAGTGTCAGCTGAGATGCCTTATGGCATTTGAGACATCAACAGTACTAGCTGTGTCCCACAAGTCTTTTAGAAAACTCATGGCCTTCTGGAAGGACAGCTGAAGACCAGGTGAGAAATCCTAGGGAACTTTAATGACAAAAGACTATCTTTGCACAAATTAATTGTGCCTAGAGGTATCATTATTAACAACATTGTCTATTTTTGCTGCAGGAAGGTATTAGATCTGCAAAGACATTCTAGTGAGGTAAAGAAAATAGCACAACTTTAAATTCTTATCTGTTAGGTAATTCTGAATAAAAATCTGAAAATAGTGACTCAAAAATCTTTGTTGCAAATAGAAGACTGCATTTTATTTGGCTATAGTGGAGGAGAAAATCCAAAATTTACAATGCAGCTTATGCTGTTGTCTCTCTGCTTGAGTTCTTCTCTGGATGCAGTTAAGTCCCAATGTCCCTCAGCTTTTTAATATTTCATCATCCTGAGTTCAAGAAGACTCCAGTGAATGGCTGTGCAGGCTTGGGAGTGCTGCTCCTTCCAGGATGACATTTACTGGCATGGCAGGTCTCCAAGGCTGCTCCCTGAGTAGTGTCGAGGACAGGTGCTGTGTAACCTTAATTGAATTAGTTGTAGTAAAAACATTCATATCAAAAAACAAATATTGTTGAAAGTCTATATTCTGGTTTACCTACAGGATAACTTGCTCAAAGACTGTATTGGGAAGCACCTGTTGTTTGATCACATCCCAGAAGTAAAACCCTCTCTGTAATGACAGCAAATTCTGCTGTATATATTACATCTATAAGACTTTTTTCTAGGTGGTCCTAAAGTGTTCACTCCTATATATCTTCACCAGTGTATTTAACAGTGTAGGGTTTTTAACTGAACACAAGTGGGAAAGACAAAATGGTTTCTAGACACTATTAAGCCCAGGTGTAATATCAGCATGAGATGCTTAGGCAATCTAATTCTTGTTTACTTGCAAGGAAAAACTCAGAGAGGCAAAAAGTTTGATAAGTTTTGCTAGCCAGCGTTGAGGCAGCTGCTGTCCTATTTGGCACATGAGGTCTCCAGAGCAAGGTCATACTTTATCCAGCTGTTTTTTGTTTATCCACAGAAAAGGAATACAGATTTTTTACACAAATGAGAACTAAACATAACCTCTAGGGTCAGTGAAAAAATTTGTCAGCTTAGTAGATGGAGCAATAGGTGATCTTCTGGATACTTTGCAATCTGTCTCTACCTAGTCTTTGGATGGTCATTGTTTCACCTCTTTAATTTTGTGTATAACAAATGAAGACACAAACAGATATATTTTGAGAACATTAATATATCAGAATGAGGTATTGCTGACATGGTAGAATTTAAGAAACTTATATGTTATTACAAAACAAACTAAATGGAAATATTATAGGCTATCTTGAGGTTTCCAGACTCAAGTGCTTTTTGGTGACATTGCTTGTTTGGATGCCAGCTCTGCTTGTCAGGAATTATTGTGCCCAGCAGTGTCGTTCATAAGCTGAGTAATGCATCCGAAGGAAGACCAGATGGCTAAATTTTGCCCTTTATTTCTTCCTGAAGGAATATGTGGCCTAAAAATAGATTCGGAACAGTGGCAGAGGTGTAAATAAGTCCTTCTTTGGCCATAACAATTTTCCGGCCTTTTGTACTATTCTTTGCCCCTTGTCTGTGCTTCTGTCAAAGTAAAATGTGATATATGGGGAAATTATCTGTGATTGTGCTAGTCAACTAACAAGGAAAGAGAAAAAGAACTGCCATTAACAGAGAAATTAAATATAGCCCTAAAAAAAGCCCCTGGATTTAAAGACTCTGTTCAAGGCAGTGTTCAAGGTCAGGTTGGATGGTGCTTTGAGCAGTCTAACACAGTAGAGGATATCCCTATGGATGCCAGAGGTGGAGCTAGATGATCTTTGAAGGTCTCTTCTGACACAAATCACTCTATAATCCTGTGATTCATGCATAAATCTATAGCTTGGGGCTGGTACTCATAATGTTCAGTCTTTGTTGTGATGAAACTAATATTGTAGTCAGTGGGACAAATCCTTTTGTGCATTCATGGGATGTAGATCCAGAGCAGTTACAGTGCTTTTCAAAGAGGAAGAATAGCAGTACAATTTGGGGCAATCAGTTATTAGGATTTGGGACTGCCCTTTAAACACAGCTTATTGATTAACAAAGCTATTTCTGTATCACTTGCTTTATGCATTTGAAAAAATTAAAACTAGGTTGAAAGAATCAATGCAATTTATTGTCTCCTTCCTAAGGATTGATGGTCAGGATTTAATTTGACAGTAATCTACATTAGAATAAGATTTGACTATAAGATTACTTCTACTGAGCCCCTTTACTATTGTGGTTACTTTAATTAAATACCAGGAAATCTGTTGGGAAAAGATGCTACATTGTAACTAAGCACTATTGTTATTGCTGCTATTAATTACATTTTGTCTTAGTTTTAATAAGTCATTACGGATTAACAAAAATCCATACAAATCACAAAGGAGATGCTAGTTATGCTATTGCATTTGCTGGAAACTTTTGGATAGAATAACAGTGCATGTATTATTACAGTTTAGTAGGTCATTCTTCCCCTTTTTGTGCCTACACTGTATTTTACATTTTCGGCCTGCTTTCAGAATCTTTATTATATAGGAAAAGCAGACCTAATTTTATAGATCTTTATATTGCTTTATTTTTAAACTTTCTCTTTGGAAACTCTCAGGATTTAGCCAGTCTATGAGTTTTCAGGGCATTTTAGCAGAGTTTGGTAAGTCTTCACTTTCTTGCAACTCAATGAACATCAGTTGAAGTATCTGTATTTTTCCATTCCAAGCAGCAATCACCAGCATATTACACATTCTTATATAGATACTTCTTTTAGTTCTGTTGATAAAAATTAGAAAATGAAAGAACTATTTCCATTGCAGTCTCTCCCTGCAAGTGCAACTATAAGAGGACCTCCCTGCAATCATAGTGATTTGTACCGTGATATAGAGAACTGATCAAGTTAATCTCATAGTAAGTTCTATTTCTTCCCAAAATCTCTGAAGTACGACATGGTAAATGTCTTTTTAGAAATCCTTAAGACCTGACTTCCCTTTGTGTTTCAGAATCAAGACTTGTAGACAAACCCCTGTCAAATTTGAATTAAGGAATCCACAGGCACAAAAAAAATCTTAGACTGTTAAATCTAAAAACTTCAGTTCTTTCATTACTATTCCATGTCATGCTTACATTAGGCCAATAGTGAGATAGAATGAGCAAATAGAGAATTGTTCAAATAACCCAACTACTTTGAAAACTTAGTTTGTCCAGTCAGTGGAGGTTTTTGTATGACATAGACTCTTTTCTGATTCAAAAACTTATGGTAAATTTGGCTTGGATTCCAGAGACTTATGTAAACTATACCACTGATCCTGCAATCAGATTAAGTTCTGACTCTTAAACTGATGGAAAGCCCCATATCTTTTAATTAAATTCTGAGTGTAGACTGTTCTGATACACAAATAACCTCTAACCAATCCAAAGCTGGAGTTGTACCTCTCACTAGAAATGCTACCCTTTAATTTAAAGAGCCTAATTCTATGCTTTCAGCTACTGCTTTCCTCTAATTGTTTGACATCAAGTGTCCAACGCCTCCCTGCTGTCTCGGTGCTTGACTGGTCTATTTGATCTCTGCTTGCCTACTAGCCAGGGACAGTCTGCAGCTCTCCCTGAATAACTGTGGTTATACACAGTTCACAGAATCCTAGGGTGCCAGTGATGCTCAAAAATACCTCTGATCTGTATGGTGACAGCAAACTGGTGAGGATTAAAGTATATAAAAAAAATATTGCAATAGTATACATCTTTTAACCATTCTAAGAAAAAAACAAAGTACTTTTTTTGGTTTTTTTATGATTAATATACTAGCAGAAAGAGTTGTCATTGGAGACAACATGAACTCTCATGGTTAGAAACTGTGTAGTCACTCAGACACCTAACAAAAAATATATTGGAATACAGTTACAAGGTCTTCTGAGACATTCTGAATTTCAATATGTTGCAAATGTAGCCAACTCTGAGTTTTGGTATTTCTCTTTTTTTGGGTTTTTGTTTTTTTGTTTTTTTGTTTTTTACTATGATATGAAATAGTTGCCTAAAAAAAAAAAAAAAGTAATTTCTGGGACTGTGAAACCTGAAGGACATAGCTTCTGAGTTTTGGAAGAAGGTCTACAAACATATGAGTTTACTTACAGTATGCCTTCAGTATCATAACGTTTCCTGCTTTTCAAATGGAAAAATTATTAAATTCCTGGGTTAAAAAGTTGTTTCCTAACCTTCATTTCAAATAATACTAGCATGAAATATAGGTTTCATCTTCACAGTGTCTATGGAGAAAGGCAGGCTAAACTACCCCCTAATGACTCCAGTCTCTCTCCAGAGATTATAGAGCGATTCCTGATGTCCAGTTGGGACTAGACTTTTTACACATGGTTAAGTTACCTTATTCCTGTTTGACCCACAGCATATATTTTAAAATCTATTCAATTAGATTTTTAAATTGCATGAGGGAGAACCAACCACATTCTTGATGTGTTTTGTTGTTTTCCCATTCAATTTTATCATTTTGAGTTTTCTGTTTGATTACAGCCCAGCACCAGCTTCCTGTATTTTGACTTTGCACTCATGTAAATTGAATTGACTCTGATATCAAATGTATCCTCTCTAGGAATGTTATCACAGATTCATCACCTTACCTTCTCCTTATTCACAATTCTTCATGGTGTGTAGTAGGAACCTGAGATTTCCTGATTGAATCCAAATAGTTTTGATTGCTGAAGCTCTAAAATATTTGGTATTTCACTATTTCAGAGGACTCCGTTGTTTTTATGTCCTGCATATATCACCCACCTGGGGCACTCACAACAGAGGTCAAGGAGGGAGGGATTCCATAGTTTACACAAGTTTTACCTCTGCTCCAGGTCAGGTGCAGACCCCTTCAATCTGTCACTCCTCTCTTTACTTGAGCACATGCAGAGAAGAGTCTGTAACAGGTCCTTGGTATGTGAGCACAGGGGTATTTGATGATTTATAGTTTATTTGAGGGAGTTCAAACTTCTGTTTTAGAAATCCTGGAGACTTAAACTCTATGTGTGTGTCTCTGTATGTTTATGTGTGTATGGAATTCCTCTGATAAATAATAACCTTCTCTAATAATAATAAAGGCATCACAGGAACATAACCTCCTCTATGCATCCTCAGGGAGAACTCACGAAGAACAGTAAAAATTTTCAAGCTAAGGGTTTCATCTTCAGATATAAACCTACAGTTTACCAGTTTTCTGTGTTTCTAATGATTTTAAAACAGAGCTTGATCATAACATCACTTTTGTTTTCACTTTTCCTCAACATTTCCTACGTTTTTGTGCAAAAAACCCAAACCAAAACCAACTGCAAACAAATCTGTCAAGTTTACTTTAGGTTCCAGTGTCCTTGTTCGCTCCTACTGCCATAAAAATCATGAGGGATTTTCTGTTGCTATATTGGTCCAGGTGTCATCAAAGTTTCATTATGTTTCCTTTTCTCACCAAGTTTAAAGGAATTTCCTTGAACAGAAGTCATCCTTGCTGAAAAATATTGCCAGACACACAGAGAAAAACACACCCTGAATGTTTTCCGTTAAACAACTTTTATTTGTACTTTCTGTCTGCATACTAGTCTCCTTGTGTGTATGTAAACTTTATGTATGTACACAAATTCTGGAGACACAGTGGTTCTTTGCTAACTGGGTGGACAGTGCGTACTCAAGTCCTGCATTAAAATGAAGCAAAACTCCTCAAATCTGAACAGAACCTTGGAGAAGTTTGAATTCATGTCTTAACTTCTTGCTAGCTTAGGTACCTCAATAAAAAGCTAAGGATTCATTAATTGATCTTTACAGCGAGCATAGAATAGCTTTAGTCCCATAGAATAGCTTTATATCCCTAGCCAACAAGCAGTGTAGCTTCATGTCAGTAGCCAATTAAAAATGCTTTTGGCCTATGCCAATTCCTGAACTGTCACCAGGACTCTGGGACACTATAAACTGGACTGACTTAAACACACCAAGATAAGTACACAAAACTAAGTGCCCAGAATTGTTGCCCCCAATGTTTGTTTTACTTTTACACACAGAGCATAAGATGATTAAAGTTTTGAATTATTAGTTCCCTACTTGTGGATTTTGTAAATAGTGTGTGCTGTCTCCCACCTACTTTATTTGGTGTTTAAAATCCCTGTGATGGATCTGGCTTGACTGCTATGCAGTGAGCCAACAAATTCACCATATTCTTTTGAAAATATTGAAGATACAGCCCAATGTTCTTCATAAACAACAAAAATGTTCAAAAATGGTTTCTATTGCTTTGGAGTCATAATGAGTAAGTTTTCAATAATGGTAACCATGTTTCTTTCGTTTGGGCTATAGATGACATGCTAAAAAATATTTATTTGATAACAAGATGTTGGGGATTAAGTTTCGTTCCTTTTATTCCTTTTTACTTAGGGAATTCTTTTCTCCCCATAAGTTGCTAGGAAACACTAATGACTGGGTGCTTCAGAAAAGCAAAAGTCGCCAAGCTCAGGGGAGGAGGGTATCTGGTTGTACTTCTCTCATCTGCGGGTTTCTCTCCGGGGCACAAAGAAACCATGGGAATTGGGCAGGTAAAGGACAGGGCTGGGGTAGCTCTCACTCTATCTCACCCTCTCTCTCTCTGGGTTTCAGAGGGGGATGGTCAAAGCTGCTGCTTGGGGAAGGGAATTTGCTGCTGCCTCCGGACCCAGCCGCCTCCTACTTCTTCTGCTGCAGGGTGAACCTCTGCTTGTGAGAGCAGCCACTGAACTGGGACCTTATTAACACCTACATCACTAAAAGAGGGACCTATCACCCCCGTCTGCTTGGGTGCCCGGGACCCTGAGCTCGCCATTCCCTGCCCTGCTAGGAGCCGGGCCACCGCCACCATGCCCCCGCTGTTTCTTCGACACTGCTCCAAGTTTTTCGCTGCACTGTAGCCCTGAACCCCCTGCCTGCTGAGATATCCTGCCAGACCAACTTGCTGGTCCCGGGAGTCCTGCTGCGGCGCAGGGATCAGCTGCCCCAGGGGGGTTTGTGAAGCAAAGCCTCTCCTCCATCCCTCCCGCCTGGGCCGAGCCGCCATCACCGCCTGCTCCCTTAGCTGCCGCCACAGCGCCCCCTGCAGGCGTGGAGGAACCACCGCACCCGCCCTGCCCGCCGGGAGCCCGCAGCGCCCCTGCCGGCCGTGCCTGGAACTGCACCCAAGGGGAAGTGCTGACAGGGCTGGGACCAGTTCTGGTACTGCGGGGATTCTTGTTGGTTGTTCGCTTTATTATACTCACTAGTAAAGAACTGTTATTCCTATCCTCATACCTTTGCCTGAAACCCCCTTAATTTCAAAATTATAGTAACTCTGAGTGAAGGGGTTTACATTTTACATTCATTCCAAGGGAGGCTCCAATCTTCCTTAGCTGACACCTGTCTTTTAAACCAAGAAACAATATATACATAAATCAATAGCAACCACAAACTTTGTGCAAAATGCTTCAGGAACTAGTCACCACAGTGCCTGTACCACTAGCAATGAAGGCTAACATCACAGGGTTCATGAAGGAAAAGTATATGAACTATTTTTTAAAAGAAGAGAAAAAGTGTTCCAGGGAAGAATCTATAACAAGTTGCTAAATTGTACACTTGCAAGCTCTCAGGGGGAAGGGTAATGCTAAGCAGCAAGCACTATGGATGTCAAGAACAAAACTTATCAAACTAATCCTCTGTGCTCCTCAACTGAACTTGAGCCAGGACTATTATTATTTTCAAGACAAATCAACAACAAAGGCTAATTTTAGCTCTTACTTAATTAGTTAGCCTTTTGTGTTATATCTGAGGGAAAATTACTGCAGTCTATTTGACATTGCTGAGGCCAAACTTTTCACTTAACACTGGCTTTTATCTACCATACTTTGAAAGTGTCTGAGGGGAATAAATGGAAGAGAAGTCAGAGAAAATTCATGAAAACATAAAATGTGAAGACTTGTCAAAATAAGACTTGCTTAGCCTAGGAACAAAACTATGGAGTGAGTGAGATCTTTTATATATGTAAAGGGTTGTTTATAGAATGGATGCCATCAATATTTCCAAGTGCTGGTTGAGGAAGAAATAAATGAAATTTCCATTAGGCAGTTTAGATAATTATTTTAAATATTAATTATTAGATATGAGAACTTTGAAGTACTGGAATTGGAATTCCAAAATATGAAGATTTAAATTAAAGCTGAGACAAGAATCTGTCTGTGCTAATATCTGAGCTGGTGTCTTAGGAATGCAAGCACCTTAGAGTGATCTAGAAGAAGGACTGATGTCTGGCTCCCAGCAGCATCAAGCAATGAAATCCACCCTTCTTTGAAGTAGCAGCTTCTCTAGTAAATTTGTTTTGGGGAAAGTTTGTTAGTCTAATGCGAAGGGATACTGGGAGTGAATAAACAATTTAACAGGAGAGGCAGCACATTGGTGTGGAATTCTTCCCAGAGCAACACAAGCAAAGTTTTCCAAGCCTGCATTTTCTTACTCATTATGCAGTCAGGAAAGGATGTGTTGTTTACCTAACACTGATAGATAAAACATGGAACCTATTTCCAGTCTGATCAATTTTTTGAGGAACAGACGTTAATTATGAATACTTTGTAATGATTACACTATTATTAACTTTTTATGGCATGTCATTACTATATCCAGAATTAGTCATAGGTGTATTGGTACAGAAGTGTAGCTCTCTCTCCATAACTGAAATTTGAAGAAATAAAATTTGAAGAAACTTATAGTTCAGAATATGAGTCCATGAAGAACTGCCATAACTGGTAGAATTACATCAACATACATATACAGAGAAGGTACTGTACAATGTCTGACAGAAATCATTTTTCTGAACGCTGTTTAAAAGTTAGATTCCTGAAAGCTGTTTGAACCACATATCTTACGTTCATTGCAGCCAGCCTTCTAGGGAACTGCACATAGAAAGCAAAAATGAGGAAACACTGCTGTTTCTAAGAACAGGTTTGACAGCTTATTTTGTCTTGTAAATTTTACCTCTGATTCCTGTGACTAGTAAAAAATGTGGCAATGCACAGCTTGCAGGATTGGGGTCATTCTTTGTCTGTTTTTAAAATGGAAATAAACAATTCAAAATTTACATATATCCACCTTTCCAATCTCTGTAGTAACTGAGTAGGAAACTGTACACACAGGCTACGCATAAAATGGACAAATTGCCATTGAAATAAGAGACCATTCAAATGGATTTATTTGGATGGAAGAATACCTATGTCAAAAATCTTTACATGGGAGGGCAGCCAGCTACTCCACACCACACTTTGGCTGACCATTCCCAACCATCAGTTCTGTCTCATGATGGTGTCTTTCATCCGCAATTGATGCACTGCAATTCACTATCACAGCAATGAAAACATCCTACATAGTGATCCCACTCTCAGACTGCTTAGCTGCTGCCTTGCCATCACCCACATGGCAGAGAAACACATTGGCTGGGCTTGCTGGGCAGAATTCACTGCACTGGTCTTGGGTTTCCACTTGAATTATTCTGATGTCTGCTCATTTTGACATGTGCAGCAGCATGAACTCATTGAGGCACAAAATATTCCTTCCAGTTCCTTCCCTGTCCTTACAAACTGACCCTAGCCTATTTAATCCCATACCTCCTGGGGCAGCAGTTACTTTGGTGGTCTTTGGGGTGAAAAATGCCATGGTTAAAAATTAAACAAGAAAAAATTCATAGCCTGGTTTAAGTGTGATTTAAAATAATTACAAAAACAAAATAAAAGCTTAATTTCTTTCTATCAGTGCTTATGTCTGTTTAATATTGTTTATCAATGTGCAGTCATAAAAAAAGGTGACAAAACACCATATTGTGAGCTCTGGTTACTTTGACAGAAATTTGATTATGGATTTATTCCTGATCTAGATTAACTTTGTACTGGCAGGTGGTTTGCTAATTCACAAGTCTAATATTAATGAGTGTCAAGTAGCGTTGCACAGTTCATGACTACCTGCCGCCTGCTTTATTGGTCAGTCCCTGAAATGTAGAGGTCAGCTTGATTAGATTACTGGTTAATTGAAGCTGATGACTGGAAGAATCAGCTCATTAACTATTATGGGTAATGTTAAGCATGCATTCCAGTGACATAATTAAGCTAAGTACTAAGGAGTTTAGTAATGGGAGCAGTGGGAGATTGCTCGTTAAATAATAACTGTGTTTACTCTCAAGCTTCTTGCCAGTTTATTTTTTTTCATCCTTGTCATTAACAGGTGTGCTATGGTCGTGTGTTCTTTTTCAAAGACAAAATAACAATTATTGATAGTAAATGAAAATATACTCTGGAAAGCAGAATTACAGAGCACCATGATCCAATGGCCAATAAAAGGTTTGTTGTATCTAGCCATCACCTTCTCAAATTAATTCAGTTGACATTTGTTGAAATCAGTTGTGTTCCAAGCAAAGTAATGTTTATTACTCTAAAATATTTTCAGTACAAACATACTTAAAATAGATTGCAGGAGTCTACTTAGTAGACTAATTGTCTTATGAATATTTATTTTGAAAAAATGTCAGTTGTACACATGAAAAAAAACTCAAATTAAGATCCCCAAATATGCATTGAAATGAAGTACAGCAGATCATAACAACCATTTTAAAGAATACATTGTGGCATATGACATTGAGCTGTTTATTTGAGATATATACACTTGAAAGAAAAATACTTGCAATTCTAAGAGGAATGATTTTCTTATCCTCTTCCTTAAAATTAAGCATTCTTCCTTGTTTATGACCTTGCTGGTTTCCATTTACCTTCTGCCACGCTGCTTGCCCCTGCCACAGCAATGCAATAGTATTGCATAAAGCAGGACACCCAAGTCCTGTTTTAAACACCTGGCCAAGATTACTGTATATATCCTGATAAAATTGGAACAGCTATAATCGTGCCTTAGTGACTTTGTCCCAGGAAAATGGACCTATTCCATTTCCTAGAATGGAAGTATCCCATGAAGGCAAAGGGAAGAAAAAATGTCATCTATCAGTACTCATTCCTACCCCAACATTTTCATCTTGCTCTGGGCTCAGCTATTCACCAGGTTCACAATTGCTGTCACCCACCAGCCACCTCTACCAGAGCATGTGAGCCCAGAGACTGTGCTCAGCTTCTCAAAGAATCAACCTTTCTCTTGGCTGTTTTAAAGTAAATGACATTTTTTGTGAAGGTGGAAAACTTGTGAGGAATCCTGAGTGGATTTCACTTCTGAGTGCAGTTCTAGGAATAAAAGAGATACAGCTTTTTGGATGAGGATAAACTGTGCTGTCTATGACCCAGAGAACAGCCTTCCTGCAGCTCTTGTGGCCAGAGCTGACACACATCTGCCAGCTCTGGGTTCATTCTAACTTTTCAGGGTACCAAACAATAGGAGCAAAGAATTTAGAAATGTAGGTCAAGAGAGATACAACAAACATGAGAGTGGTAACTGCACAGAAGCATTTAGAAAGGTGTTTACACTGCTCTTGTCACAAGAAGATTGCTCAGAATTACAAGGCTGACCTACTTTAGGGTTTGATATTCTTGTTAAATGCTTGAGGGCAGGTACCTTTTAAAGCAAAATACTTCCCTTCTGCCAAGGTACATCTAAAACACACTGGCTGCCAGTACTAATATTTTTGAAAAGATATTTGAAGGACAGGTTGTGTGCACTGTTAGAAGAAAAAATATGAAGAAAAATGTGTTTTAGGTTGAGAGAGAGGAATTGTATACCCACCGTATAGAATTAATGCTGAATATTTGCGAAGTTTATTGGCATAGCTTTTGTACACCGTCAGCTTTCTTCATTTGAAGACTGAACTGAAATTTGGTAACTGAGAAGGAACGAAAGGTCTTTGTCAGATTTGTCTTTAGAAGCCACTAGATTCATTAAAATCAACATCACTAAAAGTTAGGAAATTAATTTAAACCATATTAATTTTTCTTTCAACTTACATTAAGAGTTCTTTTCAATAAAATTATTAGAATATTAAAATTTTAAAAATATAATGCATTTCCCCTTACCTGTACTGTTCCCATTATGCACTGGCTTATAGTTAAAAGAAACAACTCTGTACAGTGAATTATATGTGTTTGTGTGTTTCATTTTTGAATAACAGTGTATGCAGGAATAACTGTGAGAAAATACAGATCAAGTAATATTGAGCCAATCATTGTTATGCAGTTTCTCATTTACTCTTGTCAGTTTTTGACTAGAGAGGGAGCTGAAATAGCACATAAGACTAAACAAGATAAATTGCAGCTTTAACTCAGAATTCTCTTCCTGTTGGATCTGATCAATTTTTCTCCAAAATCACTGTAAAAGTTTGCATTGATTTCTCTTAGAGCTAGATCAGGTACTCTTAGACCCTTCAGTTAAATCCCCTGGGACAAATTATTTTTCCTGCTGGATCTCTGTAGACTCATGGAACTCATGAGTTCAACGGCTTTAGTAGCTAAAGTTTACTCTATGTTATTTTCATGATATAATTTTTTAGGATTGTAATATCCATCATCCTTCTGTGAGGGGAAAGAGGGAAACTCATAAAAGGGAGAGGATATAGTTCACTTTGTTGTGAGGTAAACAAGAGAAAGGCACAGCATTTCTGACCGAAGGCTCATATTTTGACCTTGAGAACTCAAACACTGTCTCCTACTCTGTACTTTTTAAAATTAATTCAGCAGGGATTTATTTGTTTCACACTTCTGACCTTAATTTAATTATCAATATTTTGTTCATCATTTTGATGTCTGAATTAGTAAATCTGCCTTTACATTATGTTCCCAGCATGTAACTTCATACCCAGACAGAGCTGAGATCCCCTGGTAAGTAAAGCCTGTTCTGACATCTGATGAACTGTGTCATGCTGCCCATATGTTCCTTACTACTAAGGAGGTCACCCTGCTTTATGTAAAATTTAAAGGATCCATTGATTGAATTTGAGTACTTTTAATAAACAGGTGGCAGGTTACATGAAGAAAAACCCCCTTTATAAAATGAACTATATACTGCATCACCATTTTTATGCTTTGAAATGTTCAGTATATTTTTACCAAATTATCCCCTTTTTATCATTCCTTTTCTCTGCAATAGCCTAAAAAATCCTTTAATCTCGTTTCAAAGATACTTTCCAGTTGCTAAATAAGTACAAGTCTCCCATATTAAGCTATTATTGTGAGCTGTAACTTCCATAACCAACAAAAAGGAAATGGTAAAAACTAATTTTCAATAAGTTTTGAATTTTGATATTATATTTTTCATGATGACCTGTGCTCTCCATAGAGAAAAACACACTGGCTGAGGTCAATGCAGAAAGCTGATCTGACTAAATGGTGTGAGATCCGTTTCTGTCACAGCAGATTATTGCAGACTGGGACACTAAAATCCATTTCAGAACTCTGTAGACCTTCCCATTATCTCTCTAATTCCTGCTGATGTTAATCAAAACTATTGTCCCATTTGCAAACTACTTAATACCATTTCAATTACCATTCATGTTATCTAGCCTATGCCTCTGTTTTATTTTATGGTTGTCTCACAGCCAAAGTAAAGTCTCAAATATTATTTGTATAGTGTTAATTTTGATCAGAACACAAACATATAATAATATTTTATGACATTTATAATATGTTAATATGTAATTAATTTCAGTGAGGCTAAAGCAGAGTTTTTAAGTGCTTTTTGATGTTGGCAAAGACAGAAAAGTGTTTCCCTAAAACAGCAGGCTTTAACCCCATGGGTGTTGTACCAAGTTGGACCTTTTCATCTCAAAGGGCAATTCCTGACACTGACTTTGAATGTCAGCAATATAGTGTGAGTATATTAATCTGCCTATAGAGAAATTCATAAAGGTAAAGATTGAATCTTAGAAAGAAAAACTGATAAATTTTATTTTCAGCTCTGCTGGGATCAATGGGACCAAGATACTCCATTGGCTAATGCTAAGAAGCTATATCCATTTATTTTTTCATTATTGTGCTGTTACAGTTGTGCCTTTGAGTGGAAGTCTCAACATTTAGGTTAAATTACTGCTGAAGAAACTCACTCAACACTTCTTTCTCTTCCAGCTTTCCAAACTGTTAGTTTAATAGAGAAGCCACATAGAGACGATCAGAGTACACACTGAGGAAAGGTAAAAAGTGTGGAGGTGTAGAAAATATCATCAATTCTATCACAAAGGATGTGAGTGTAACATTTAATTCAACCTTTTTTCACAAAGGCCTCAGCTGCAGAAGAAGGAGATAATACAAAAACGCTTTGGCAGTAGAAGCATTAGAATATGACTGCTTGGAAGGCCATTCAGTAGAAATAATAACGATACAAGGCCTTGCTGTTCAATAATTTGTCTTTAATTCAATGCTGATATTCTTAAAGAAGGTAAGACCAAATCTCAGTGACAGAGCAGTTAGTTAAATAAACAGCAGTAGACAGCTGTGGGACAGTTAGCCTTCAAAAATGTTCTGGCTCTGCCTAGTGAGCCTCCTCACTAGTATTTATAAAATACAAAATTATTCTGTTGTTTGGCTGAGCTCATTAAAGATGACAAAAATTTCAATGCTACACAAATAAAGTGTCCAAAGCACAGGTTTGTGAAAATGTCAAGGAAAATGAGAATGAATGAAAAAGAAATGGGGAAAAAAATTACTATTCTGAGGAGCCTGTTTGTTGTATCATAAAAGATGAAGCCTTACTCTTTGCCTGACACAAAACCATGGCATGCCCATCAGTTAGCTAACTACAAGCAACAAAACTTGCAGTCCTTCAGTGCCACAGATTTAAATCAATCTGTGTTTTACCTGCTGTAGAAATGTGCTTTGAAAAACAATGTGGTCCATGTTCCTCTATGTTGTTAGATCTGCTTTTTTGGGATTTTGCTTTCTATTTAGGTGCTGGCTCCTCTACCTTGGAGCTAGCCAACAACAGGCTCGTTGTTCCTTTTCACGTACATAAGACTAAAAACTGTGTAAGTTTGTCCTCTTTCTCTTGAGAATGTAATCATCAGGGCCCAACCCCTTCCCACTGTGGGCTAATGCGTAGCCAAGTAACTAAGTAGCTCACCAAAAAAAAAAAAAAAAAATTATTAAAAGTCCCATTGTTTGGTTCTAGTTTCAAAGGCTGATGTAGTATCTGGAAGCATCCCTTACTGAATCCCAGGTGGCAGAGTTTATAAATTATGCTTCATAAAAGCTTTTGTTCCTGTAAACTGAGTTCTGCCAACAGGCCTATATAGCCTCTTTCTTGCACATACCGACCTTTGTCTTGACAAACCACTGCACCTCCCACCCATTTCTCATCATTCCAAAACAAACACAGTTGGACTTGAGGAACTTAAAGGTCTCTTCCAGCCTTGATGATTCTATGATTCTAAACCCTACAGCTGAACTGGCTCCTGCTCCCACCCTAGAAGACACTGAATGACCTCTCCCTCACTGTTATTCCAAGTAGTGGCTTGTTGAGCTTCCTTCTTTATATTGTCTGAGGAATGAGGAAAGAGAGAATGTTGCTTTTGATGGCAGCTTACCACATAAATTAAAAGTTGGGCAGGCTTGCTAATGGTTGTGATTTTTAAGGTCTTTTGTATGCCCTGGGACTCAGTAGAGAGTATATTTGTTTGTAAAGCGCTCGTGATGTGCATGACCCTCATCCTGATGTGTATAACCTTCACCCTGGAGCACATGACTCTCACCATTTTAAGACTTCTGTTGTCTGGATTTGAAAAGAGAGTCTGGGGAGTAATTTTCCACTTCCACTTAAACACATCCATGTTGCTGGAAAGGAAGGAAGTAAGTATTGTTTGTATTCTTCCATTTCCCTAATTTAAAAAAAAAATAAAAATTAAGGCATCAGAGCTAGTCAGCAAAAGTATATTGGGGGACTATAATTGGAAGGAGGATGTGCTGCCATCAGAATATAATAGACAGTACATTCCTGTTGAATGCTGAACCTTGGCAAATGAACTGCAGAAAAGAGTTTGCAAATATGCTGGATTCTGAATGCTACAAGGTTAAAGTTAGTGTCAGCTTTAGTGCCCTGGCCACCTTCCAGTCTGGCTAATTACAAGCAGCTTATTCAAACAAGCCTACAGTTTCACTTGCACATACCATTCCTCTCTTCCTATTCTGAAATGCAGTACAGAGCTGCTGTGAGTTCATTTATAATAGAACACTTCAAGAGTAGGCAATGCTCCATTCTGTCACACTGTTTGCAAATTTTCTTAGAGCAATGTAGGTGTATATAAAGCGAACAGCTAGGCACAGTTAGACCCTGGCATTAGTGAACTATTTCAGTGCCAGTGACTGTAAGCAAGATTACTTTCATTCTTGATACTCTTTTAGACAGTCGCTAATTCTTCTTGCTTTGTTCTGAATTTTCATTTGTAATCCTGTTTAGAGGTAAACTAATAATAATCTTGTTCACATGTCTGTGGTATTTTGTGCTGTAGCTTTAGGAGTTTTCAATTTCCTCTGTTGTGTAGCGAGCTAGAGAACAAGGCTTTCAGTTAGAGACTAAAGCAGCTACATGTTCCTGCTCACACAGCCAGAAGGAAGCAAAGGTCCTATTTTAGTTAAAAGGCAACACAATGTTTCACACTAAAGATTAATTTATTTTTTAAGTGGTAAGGCTGCTATGGTTTACACCTGGTAATTATGTCCACAGACCCCATTTGTGGAGTCTGAAAAACTGTCTGAAAACTCTATCTGAAAGCAAGTCCAGGTTATTTATTGCTCCTTATTGTCCTCTGCATTATTCGCTGCTGAGCCTGATCTCAGACCTCCTGTGCACGTACAGATGAATTCCTTCACTTGTGGATATTGTATCAGAACAACCCTATAATCTCCTATGATTCCATCTCAGAGGTCACCTGCAAACCAAGTCTACAAAGCAGTTGATGTGTATAGGACTGCAGGTTCAAGTGGCCCCAAACAATTCTAAGTGTCTCTCTTTTGCTCATAGAGAACTCCATAAAGTTCTGACACCTCTGTCAGCACGTGTGCACTGTTCTGGTTTGTTATGCAAGAGGAAGAAACAAAAAAATAAGAGTAGAAATTAGTAGACAGCAAATAGAAGAAATAGCAGAAAGTAGAAAGCAAATAGCAAATAGTGGTGGTTGTAATTATTCTTGACACTACAAATAGGAACAGGGAACAGCATGGGCAGGGTGTGGCTGCAGAGAAGACTGTTAAGCAAAACTCAAGCTCTTCTAAGATGAAACGAAAGGGGACCGCCTGTCTGCTAAGGTCACCCTTGCTGGCTGTGCTGAGTACGCCAGGGGCTGCGCCAGGGACTTTTCTAACACTGGAGGGCAGCAAGGAAGTGCCCTGTATTAATACACTCAGTGCATCCTGTAGATCCCCCCTTCAACCTCTGTGAGTGCCATGTGAGTGGCATGCCTCTAATCATGCCACTGATCTCAGTGTTGGCTTGTGGTTTTGATGGTGATAAAACAAATTTTTCCATTGGTCAGGATGAACCCTTTATTTTTCCATTCCTCTGGTGATTTCCACCAAGGATAACTCCCTTCTCATGGACTGAAAGTTTATCATGCAAACCATCACATTTCTTGCTGTACAGAACTGCTCAAGCCTCTGTTCTCCGTACCTTTCTGGCTGAAGTTCTGGTCTCTCTGGAGCCTTGGGGAGAAGGGCAATGAACAAAAATATGCATGTAAATCATGGCATCTGGAAAATCTGGCAAGTATTTTGAATGTGCAGGGTGCCTCAAGGGGCAGTGGTACCAGAAGGCAGCCTCTGTATCGTATTTCCATCTTCAATTTCTGTGACAATATTTTTGGGATGTACAAAATATTTCCAATCTCATTTCCTCTTTCCACAATGCAAAGACTAAAATATCTTTGGATCTATTAGAATAATTTAATCACTTGGTGATAAAATGTAGTTTTCTTCCTATATTTCATAAGGTATTTAACTTATTGATGGGATTGGGGGTAAATACCTGTATCGATATGGCTACATTGAAATGTTTCTGTTAAAATTCAGGGTTTTTTGAGTTTACTTTCATGTTTATGCAAGTACAAACAAAGTATTTCCTCTTGAGAAAAACTTTGAGTTATAGAAACAATTTGTTATACTGTTTATTCTCTACCAACATAGTGGAGGGAAACCTAAATGTTTTGTTTTGTGTTCATCAAGCTCTGAGCATAAACAAAAGTTAGCATCACTGAAAGGCAATGAAGAAGACAACACAGTTTATCTGACTATGTGATAAACTTTGCTTCACTTCTTCCTAACAGTCTGGTCCTATAGGCTCCCAAATGAAGCAACTGAAAATTACATCTGAAAATTCAGTATTTGTCCTCCAAAGAGAAGTTACATGTGTCCCTGCAGTATGATCAACACTTAGTATGACTAGAGCTTTGGTTGTCTTCTTTTATCCTGGAAATTGTAAGTAAAGTGGAGAGACACAAATTCAATTTCTAGATATTATCAGTAAAAATATATTCTTTCAATCGACTTGCTTTTTTTGCCAGGTCAGTCTGGACTCAGATCTAGTCTGAATGGGCAGGCAAAAAGCCTGCATTTCAAGCCAATTTTCATTATAATGAACAGGATTCTTTAGCAGGGATTCACAGATACTGCCCCTGGTTTGTAGAGAACTGTGGTAATCAAGATTCAAATTCCAACTTCTGCAGCTGAAACAGACACTTCTGAATCCAGAGCATTAGAGGTTGCCTGGCTTATTGTACACCTTCTTATGAAGTGTGGCAGAAAATAGGCTGATTGAAACTAGAGGAGTCCCCCATGGAACAGCTCGTTGTTCCTTTCTTGCTAACACAACTAGAAGTTCACTGTAAATTGCTTTTGAACTACTTTATCAGTGGGTCTTGTGAATGGAATTTAGAGGGTTATAAAGCTATCACTTGGCTTTGTACCACTGTGTTAGATTAATGCTTTTGAAAAACTAACATGGCTCTCAGTAAAAAGCAGGATCTCTGTACCATTAAAAATAACCAAGAAAAACATGAAGAGGACCTTTTCTAGCAGATACTAGGAGAAAAAAACTCAGTTGTTTGCCTTTTCCTTCATCAGTGTGGCAATAAAAGGCATTTAAAGGCCAGGATTCAGTTCTGGCCTCTTCCTGGGACCTGTTTAACTTTGATGACAAATGCCTTATGAAGTTATGTAATGCAGAAAAAATCTATTTATTCTAATATTTCTTTATATATTCTTTTTCTCCTCCTAATCTTTTGCAGCTAATCCTCCTGTCTTCAGTTGATCAAAGCCCTTGAAAGTGAGACTAATTACTTAAAGTTAACTTGTTCCCTGAGACACTTTTTGTCACCATCTGTGATTCATGGATCTTATGTCTGAGCATTGAAGCTAGAGCATGTCGAGCAACACATGCTCTGGGTATACACATCATCTTCCCACTCAAATAAAACTTCAGCAAAGTAGGAACTGTTTACTTCATTGCTTTAGATCTGAGTAATTACCTAACCCGCCTGACCCGCAAAAGTATGAAATCACTGTGCGGGCCACATCTCTAACACAGCCCCACACAGGGACAGAAGTGGACAAAGGTCAGGCAAGCTTGTGTTCTCCCTCGGTCAGACTGACCTGTGATGGTACCATGACTGATCCATCCAATCTCCCAGAACAAAATGTGTCTCTGATGAAAATATGTCCTGAGACCTCTAAAGGAGGGTGGCTGCAGATTCTTTAACAGAAAGAAAGGGCAAAATCATGGTCTGAGGAAGAAACTACAAGCATGAGTCTCTGCAGGCTGCAATTTTAAATAAGATTAAAAAATTGCAAAATAAAGCCTTACTGCTTAAAGGCACAAGATAAAAATGTTTTACAATGTTTTGTGAATTTTTTTTGTTGGCAACGGTGCCATATTTCAGCAGCCAAGGCAATGCATGTGAGTTATTTTCTGTTTATCTGAGGCACACATTTACCAGGGAAGGCTTCCTCTTCGCTTAGTCATTATGATCATGAAGTTTGCATTTCTCAGGCTCAAATTTACACACATCCAGAAGTTGTGCAATGACAGTTGATTACAGTAACCTCCTTGGAACCATGCCATGGTGGGGCTGTCTGCACCAGCTAGACCTGAGACTGGGGACTGTCCCTGGCCTCTTTCATCTATCCCACCCAGGTTACTCATCCCTTTCATTGTTCTACCTCGGACTCTGCTGAATTGCACAGAATTGATTTTGAACTGCCTCTACATGTACAGACTTGGATTTAACTATTAGACACCTGGATGTCTCAGACCCTCGGAGTGACTATCCCATTGTAATTTCTTATGGAAGAAGTCAAAACACTGTGGCAAGACAGATGTCAGCTTTCTGTCTACAATGGTAAAAGGTTCATCATTACAATTATCTCTGGAAATTTTCTGGAAGTACAGATAGTAAGGCCAAAATTCAAATCCCATTGGAACTAGTGAGTACTTTCAGATCCTCTTAAGCACATGTCAGTTTTCACCCATATCTGGAATGTCTTCAGCTCTTGAAAAGAAATACAAATGAACTTGAATACTGCTACCCTGCCCCTGCATGTAGGAGAGCACTACTGCACTGAGAAAATCCATATATTGTAATGTTTAAAATCATATTCATGGTCTCGTTTTGGAATAGGGTATATGTCTTGATTATTTTTAACTTCTGATAACATTTCTGAGAGCAGCGAAAGAAATGCAAATGTATTCCCCTCTATTTGGTTTGTTTATGGGAGTGCCCTGTGGAAAGAAGCAGAAGATCTGAGCCAACAACACAGATGAGGCAAGCCAAACCCTCACCACTTGATAACTGTTTAGCCAGACATATCTTTTCTAAGCAGGAATTGGTCTTTATTCATGAGGAAATTTAAGCATGCCAGTCCTCTAATTTTGCTAAAAGATCTGTTGGCAGAACAAAGGACAAGAAAGAACTGTAAACAGGGGTGTGGGACTAAAGATCCAGTTATAGCAATATAGAAACCAGAAGATAAAATTAGCTTTAATTATGGAGACATCTTGAGAAGTAGATATGTTTGCTTGGATTTCTGTTTCATTTGTTCCTGGGGTTTTTTTAACTATAATGTGATGTATTTTGAATTCATGTTTATCTCTGTTTTTAGGTAAATCCCTAAAAGAGGATTTAGCTCCTTAAAAGACAGTTTTGACACTGATGCCTCTCATTACACCTAAAGTTGAATAAAGCTTTGTGTCTAAGCTAATAAAGAAAAGACATCCTCTTGAAGTTCCAGTAAAGTAAAAGTTCCAGAGTAAAATAATTTTTGCCCTGCATGATGTTAAAAATAAAGTGTTCTTAGCTATGCACCCCCAGAGCTATTTCTGTAGCTCTCATCAGGCCATAGACTTTTTCCTAATCAATGCAAAATTTGTTGGAGGTTTTTGCATAAGTGGTTCATAACATAATACTGTGAATATAATAAATGTTTCATTACTGCAACGAATTTTTATTAAGGAGTAAATTTGTATTTCAGTCATTCTGGTGCAACAGTTTCAACCAAATAATATGAAAAGAGGGTAGCAAAATCCACATCTCTAATTGGACTAAGGAAACTCATCCAGCTGAGAGTGATAAACTTAAAAAAGCAGCTCTTACCCAGGGCAATTCCCCAAAGGTTAAAATCTTAACAAACAGATTTACCATTCTCAACATGTTTACAGCAATTTACCCTGTGTTTCATTGATCTAATGCCTTTTCTTTTTAATTAACCTTCCCAAAAACTGCACAGAATTGTAGGAGGTGACGGAAAATGGGATATACCAGCACAGGTCAGGGAATGAGCTGGATGATAAAAGCAGAAGTATTTCACTTAGTGTTTTAAAGTAATAAATAGTTTAATTAATGTCAGTTCTTGGATCTCAAATGCACTGTACTTAAATGCTCTCTAAGTAAGAAGCAGAGGAGATTTCAAACACACATCCAATCTGCATGAGCATTGACTGGAATTCTTTTTGGACACAGATGTATCAAGAGGTAAAAACATTAAATGAAGGTGATGGCCAAACTCTAGTATTCCTCCTTCTTATTTAAAGACAAAATACAATGGGTGGAGTCCTGTCAAAATGAATGGTAATTTTGCTTTTGACCTAGGTAATGTTAGTATTTCCCTTGGGCTCTCACAGAATCAGTGGGAAGCAATATCTGGATGTGTTGTTTGGCTCTTTGCCATGCACATCTGTATGGGGTGGGCAGTCAGCTTCTCACAGTTGCCAACACAGGACACAGGAAAACCCAGGTGGGAAGGAAGGTCAGGAGGTTTCCATCTCCTGTTTAGACAGGAGCAGCTCTGAGCTCAGACTGGGCTGCTGAAGTCTGTACGCTGTGAGGATTTGGAAACTTTCAAGGATGGAACTTGTATGACCTCCCAGGGCAACCCACAGCCCTGCTCAGCTGTCCCATGGGAAAAAGGAACTCTTTATCCCCAGTCACTCTTCTTTCAACTTCTGCCCATAGTTTCATCTCCTCCCACCACACACTGCTTTGAAGAGCCTGACTCCAACTCCTTGGAATCTTCCCTTCAAGTGTTGAGGACTGCTGGTGCTGGTGAGCCCACATTCAAATCATCTTTACTCCAGGATGAATAAGCTCAGCTCCTGTGGCTCTCCTCAAAGGGCAAATAATTTGGGGATCATCTGCTCTACTTCTTTCCCTGTCTCGGAGTCCAGCATAAGTAAAAGATTCCATTTCTGTCTGATCCTTTATGTTGATAAATTCACATTCAAAATCACCTCTTGATTTTTGAATTTATCTTGACAAAAATATCTTAAATGTATCAGGCTGACAATCTACACAGTTTTGTATCAACAATCAGTAGCTGTATTCATAAACACTCAGCTTTTTTCTGCATGATTACTGCAAAACAGTAAATTCCAGGAAAATGTCTTGGTAAATTTTGTCTACGTAAATATTAAACTGATTTATAAATAAAATGTATATGCTTTCTACTTTGAAGTCATAATCTTGCTGCACTGGGAAGTCTTGAAAGTTTTGCACTACTGTGACTGTAAATTAGTTTATTGTCAGCACAAGAAGCAACTTCTGCTTCTAACAAAAAAATTTTCTGAGCACACTTCTGTCTAAAGATCATAAAATACACCATTCTTGAACTAGTACCAACCATTATGGTTACTGGTACACAGTTTCAGTTTAATACACCTAGAGTTTCAGTCTCACAATCTGTAACTGAGACAGGCAGAATTATTCCATTTTAACAATGACAAAGATAAAAGGCATTATTTCACTCAATGTATGACCAGAATAGCTGTAACTAAATCTCTAAATAAAATAGAATTCCATTATATAAAGAGATTCTTGAAGATTTTTTTTTTAATTAAATAAATAGAATTGGAACCAGCAAATCCTGTCCTATTCCATACCTTCAAAAGCAATTGTTTTTTGCTTCCTGTCATTTCATTTGGATTATTCTCCAACAGAGGAACTCCAGTTCACAGTTTATAACATGAATATGTAGTGGCAAACTAGTTAGATTTGATGAAGTGTGAACGTTTTGTCATCATCTGCCCACTCACACTCAGCATTGTTTGAAGATTTGTAAATCCTTTGCTGGGGATACTTCTTGTCTGTTCATTGCTTTATGTGTTTTACCCTGCAAGGCAGAAAGAATAATATGAGGAATGCCCAAGTTAAATTGCATTGGTCTTGGTTTTGGTTTTTTAATTTTTCAACTCTATTTCTCAGAATGACAAAGATGCTGATATATGGGCAGTTATAGATGGCATTTTTTTCATCTGTCCATTTCAGTATTTTGCCACATCTGATATATATTTGTCTGTGGTTTGGTTTTTATTCAGTAAAAGGACATACTGATAAGAACTAGGTTAAGAGATCAGGAGACAAAGCTCCCTGCACAGAGTATGAAAAGGGCAAGTGTAGATGTTTCTTTTTGACTGTTTTTTACTCCTGAATTGGGAGAATGTTAGGTGGCAGTTCCATACCTTTTGTTCTTTTTGTTCTTGAAGCTGCTGGGAGATTTCCTGATGACTTTTAACCATTGTTACCGCCTTCAGATGCATCAATCAGCACAGATGGTGAGCTATGAAGTGAAAATTCCATATATTCACACTTGTGGAAATGCAAAACTGCTTCTGTCCATTCTATCTTCTTATTCTCCAGATGTATATGATCAGTAGATACACCAATAGCCCTCAGTGTTAGCCATCTTAGTAAATTAACAGTTCATCATCAGTGGTGCAGCACCAATGCTGTGAATCAAGTATGAAATCCACAGATTTCTCTAAAGACAGCAGAGCAGCTTTTCACAGCCTCTAGTATTTGCAGGCACGGGACAAAAATAGATGAGAGGACTGGGAGACAGAATTATCACTAGAAAGGGTCTGCTATTGTCACAGATGACCAATTAAATTCTGAAGATCCTTTTAATACCTGTTGCTCATAGACCACAAAATTATCTTAACTCCTTTTCATAAGCTTTTGACTTACAGTTCAAACCCCTGAAGTACCAGCTGTATTGGGAAGAGGCAAGAGAGATATTGGGCATGGTGAATAGGCCTAAAATATGAATCACTCATATGTTACAAAGAGAAGCTTCACCTACTGTCCCCCAAAAGGAACAGGGGAAAAAAAATTCCTGGCAGGAATTGGGGAAAAAAAATTTCTGGCATGCTGATTTGTGGACAGGGAACGGGGGAAAAAAAATCCTGGCATGCTGATTTGTGGACTTGTTTTATACTAGACATGTGGAAAATCATCACCAGTACATCACAACTCCACTACTATCTCCACAGATCCAAAATGGTATTGCTTTGGATGGTACTGCTTTTGTCTGCAGATCCTGCACCACTCACTCACGTCCAGGACGGAAGATTTGAAACATGGGTCTTATATGCCCATACAATTATTTTACACCACTGAATTATTTGCAAGTCTTATAGGTTACTTGTAAAATGAATCTATGATTCCTCAGCCATGTGGATTACCAGCATGAATCTAGATGTTGGAAAAATGAAATTTACAGTGTCTCAGAGAACACTCTCTTCTCTCTGGCACCTGCCCTGTCTTAGTTCTGATTTCCCTTTTTTTTTGTACCCCAGTTTTGAAGGTTAAGGCTTATTTTAAAAAATATATATTTTTTTTAAAGGTGAGTGAGTCTCCTAAAACACAGATAGGTATATCAAAAATTAGGAAATGTGATAGAACCCAGAAATTAAAATGACGCAGATTAAATTTAGTATTACTATTCCATGAGAAGTAGTGAAATTTCCAATCGGTCATTATTCAGATAAATGCAAAAAATATAAATGAAGAAATGGTCAATTAAGCAGCAGCTCTGCATTCTCATTTTTCAAGCTTATGATTTTCTATTCCCACATCATATGATATGAGGCTGATCTTACTGGTCAGATTGTTGAAAAGTTTTTTCCATGAAATCAAGGTGGCCTGATATGTACACTCCTTTAACAAATTCCAATTTGAATGTAGTACTTTTAAAATCCCCAACAGTACCAGCAGTTCATTTTCCAGTTCTCATCTGCATTGCTCCTTTAACAGAAGAGTTCAACCTTTCTTATAAAACTTGAAAAAAATTCCCAAAAATATGGATGAGGTCACTTGATTTCGAGATACACTTCATTCACTTTAACAACTAGTGGATCATAATTTCTTTCACTATCTGTGGCAGTGCCTGTCATGCAGAGATTTTTCTGATGGGAGAGATGTAATTATGCAAAATTTTAATAGGTGTACTAGAAGTACTGTTTTAGTAAAGTCATTAAGAAACATAGCAGGTACATATGAATGCTGTTAAAAATCTCTGCCAAATTTTGATTGCTTAAGGAACGAATATTCAAGGCTGTGGAAGAACAATATGAATTTGAATTCATCTACTATTAAATTCTCTTCTCATTTGTTGTATGTATCTCCCATATCAGTAGTTGTTCAGCCTGTAATCCCTAAAAAGACATATGTGTTGGGCTTTATCTTAACTAACACTATGCTGACCCTCATAATGAAGTCTTCATTTCCTCTCAGCTCTATTGTTTTAGCCTCACATTTGTTAATTAAATTAATCAATTTACTTAAGTTAAAAGCATCTATTCCTGCCTCAGGCTGGTAGTGGTTTACTTTGAATTAATACATTGCATAAAGCACAAATATCACCAGCCTTCCAGATATCACTTCACTGAAATTGGATTTGTTCCAAATTCAAAACTCTGTTGCCCACTTCTTTATTTCCTTCCAAACCCCTCCCATGTCCTCAGTCATCAAATATAACCATTTCCTTTCATCCTTTACTAGGACAGTTTATCTTTTAGAAAAAAGTTAAACCAACCTGAGGAACCACCGAACAGTTGACATTGCACGATCAAGAGGCAGCATTGTGCCATTACGAGTCTTTCCAACCCCACTCTTTATGCTGGCTGAGAACCAGCATTGTCTGTCTTTCTAATTTTTATAACTAAGATATGACAGAAGCAACGTATCCCCTCTGACAGGTTTCTATGCTTTCTTTGTGGAGTAGAGCCACACAGACACAACAGGGAAAACTGATGCTTTCATACTTACTCATTTCAGCATCTAGCTCAAGCTTGACAATTCCATGGAGATGATCTCCTCCCTCTTCAAATTTACCCTTTTCAGCTGCCTAGCTCTACTCTAAAGTTGCTTCCCTAGCTCTAATAAGTGGATTTATTCTCATATTCTGCCTCCAGAAAGCTCTTAGCACCCAAATGGCTAAAAGCCCATTTTCATGTCTCTCAAAAAGCAGCACTCTCCCTGGTCTATGACTGTCTGTGACAGGAGCATACACATGCTCTTGAATAAAAAAGCATCACACTCCCTGAGTCACAAAACTTCCCTGAACTCAATCATTCTTCCTGAAAGCCATTTCCTTCTGCCTTCTGACCCTACACACAGTCCTTATTTACATGTACCAATTGCATTAAGGATAAGTAGAATTCCAAGTTCTATTTTTATGAAGGATGCAATGATTCATGGTCCACAGACCGTGAACAATTCACATTTTAGTCAGCACATACAGTGTTCTGTAGAAAACTGTCTGTTGGATTGCCTTGTCCTAAGTATTATTGGCTGGGTTTATATTATTCTAAAAGATATCAAAGAAAACTACCTGTAAATACCAAATACCAAAACTACTTGTAAAAAAATGCTGTTGTAGGGTTGTTATTTGTCCCATAGTACTTGAAAGTGAAAAGGAGTCCCTCTGTTTGGATGTGATCCACACTGAAGAAATGGAGAACTGGTTTGTGCAAAACTGGCTTGGGTGCATTATATATAATTACCTCCAACAGCAACTACTGAAAAGGACTGTCAAATTCTGCCACCAATAAGAAAGGATCTTACAATTTATTTGAACATACAGTGTACCAAAACCTTCCTGGTCTTTTGAAGCTGCAGGTAAATGGACATGGTCTTTATGCTGTGGATGTGTAAACAGATACGAGAGCAAGGACAGTTAATGTTCAGAAAGGTTTCCCAAGCTGCATCACCATGCAATCTTGGTGTAGGCATGGACTGAAGAAGTTTACAGAGCCTGCTGGAATACAGAGTTCCATCCTCTGAAGCTCGTTACAAAAGAAGAACCACAGGAAACTTTCGCACTTGTAGCCTCCTTTTTTTTTCCTTTGTGGTCTGGCGAATTCAGATATTCAAATTCAAATCACTCATAAATGTCAAATGAGCTTTCCTGAGCGATTGCATTTTTCTTTTTCCTTCCAGTCTGTTTGGTTTTTCAGATAGAGCATTTTACAACTCTATTTTTTTAATATTAAATGATAAACCCACAAAGAAATGTAACAGAGTTAAATGTGAAAATAATGTGTATTAACCTGGATAAATAGAGATTTATTCTTAAATAACTTATTAACCAGTGTTTGAGCCAGTTTGTGAAACATTTACTTTCTCTGACAAGAACTTGCTGATGTGAAAAATATGTGGTGCTGATCTGAAAATGAGGTCTTGCACAAACTTGCTCTTCATTGTTTTTACCATAGTTATCATATACTTGAAACTCAAGGCATTTATAATTAATTCTCCTTATTTATTTGATTGTGGGAAATTAGGGACATATTTTGACAACCATGACAGTTTTTATTTCAAATCATGAATATTCATAATGAGTCACTGGAATTTTTTGCTGAGTACAATACTGAATGATAGATAATACATCTATTTCAGTGTGAACCTTCACAGGATAAACCCATGAAATTCAATTTCCATTGCTTTTTTTTTTCTTAATAGATCACATTTGTTGGAAAAACATATGGAAGTGGTGGAAATCGGCAATAAAAATCCTTCAGAATAAAAATGAAGGTTCTTAAGATCTTCTTTACAATATCAGTTCCACAGAAGATATTTCATATTTTTTTTCTCTTTTTTTAACATCACATTATCTTAAAATAATAATCCAGATATAGAATTAGAATTCCACATGATACAAACAGACATAAAACCATTGTTAGAGACCCTGTGTTATAGTTACAGATATATTCAGGTCTGGGGGTAAGTGAGGGATTTAGTTACAAATAGGTAACCAAACTTATCGCATAGATTATAAGGTAGTAACAGAATAGAATCTTTTAACAGAACACAGAAAATAGAAGAAAATGTATGGAAAAAAATGTAAGAACAAAAATTAAAGTAATTGGTCTCCAATTATTGTACAAGCACTATCTTTTTTTTACTTTGCTCTTCTAGTCTTTTGTTTCTTATGTATGTATATTTTTTTATCAGCAAACCCTGGAAACTTCACAGGTGCTACAAACCAATGCTGTTATAACAACAAAAGCCTAGTAAGTAACATAGAAGAATTCCCAAATATTTTACTTACCCTCAAACACACAATACATCACCACTGAAATTTCTGTTTATGGACAAGGAACCTGGCAAATTTTCATTAACATCCAACACTACGCAATGGTTTAGGATGGGACACTGAAGATTTTTTCATCAGGCAGAAATTCTATGGAAAGTTTAATTTCCAAGGGTCATATTTCACTATTTTCTTTTGAAGATTATTTTTATGTATAAAACAATGGGATTTTTAAGATCCTTAAGTTTTAAGAGCATCACAGTATATTCAGTAAGCAAATATCATTAGAGCTGACTGAAGCAAAACGACACTGTGTGATCAACTCCCACAATTTCCTGAGAAGTCTTCCATCCAACTTGTTTAGCTGGTGGAATCCAACTTAAGGTTCTACACTATTTTTGAGCAATACAAGGAAGAGAATTTTGAATTTAATTTCCTGTTGTGGAAAGAATATTTTATCAGGAAAAAAATTGTTATTATTAATCGTCCCTGGTTTAAGATAGAAATTCCACTCAGCAGTCAGAAGAGATTTTTTCAAGATAACCTCATACAAACAGTGTTGTTGAGACTAAATCCCTCTAATCTACAGAGATCATCAACAGCAATGAGACAGGTTTGGTAGATAGAAGTCACTGAAGCAATCAATATGTAAAGAAATAAATCAGAGGGAACTGTAGAAGGTACCTCAATGGACACTTTTGTATAAATCAGTGCGATTTATGAATCAGCTTTCAAACTCAGAAAAATATAGAGATCTCCCACTACCAGTCATATCATGTTTCTCAGTGAAAGCAAGAACATGCGCTTACTTTTACCCTCTGTAGGAAAGAAAACCGGAGTTGTTTGGGAAAATTTTTTGTCATGGGCTTCAGGGGCAAAACATGGTTCAGAGACAACCCATAAGTAGTGGTTATGATTTAGGAAATAAGCATGTACTGGGTGATTGAGGATATTCAGATAGTACAGCTTTTCAGAGAAGTAAATTACTCTTGACTCATGACCACATTGACAGTTCTTGAATATCTCCAGTGAGGGAGACTCCACAACTCTCTGGGTAATCTGTTCCAGTGCATGCTCACCTGGGCAGTAAAGAAGTTCTTTCTCATATTCAGGTGGAATTTTCTGTACATCAGCTTCTGCCCATTGTCCCTTGTGCTATTGCTTCGTGCCACCAAGAAGAGCCTGGGAATATCCCCTTCACTCCCACCCTTCAGATACTTACAGACCTGGATGAGGCCATCTCTTGATTGTCTCTTCTCAACTCCCTTGGCCTTTCCTCATAAGAGAGATACACCAGTCCTCTCATCACCTTTGTAGCCCTCCACTGGACCTGCTCTTGAATTGGGAAGCCCCGAACTGGACACAGCACTCCAGATGTGGTCTCACCAGATCTGGGTAATGGGACAGGATCACCTCCCTCAATCTGCTGGAAATGCTCTAATACATCCCAGGATACCACTGGCATCTTGGCTACAAGGACACACTTCTGGCTCATGGACAGTTTGCTGTCCACCAGAACTCCCAGGTCCTTCTCCGCAGAGCTGTTTTTCAGCAGGTCACCCCCAGCCTGTACTGGTCCATGGGGTTTTTCCTCCCAGGGTGCAGGACCCTGTATTCCCCTTTGTTGAGGGGAAAGCCATCTGAAAGATGGCTTTTCTCTGCCCATCTCCACAGCCTGTCAAGGTCCTTCTGAAGGGCTGTACAGCACTCTGGGCTATCAGCCACTCCTCCCACCTTTGTGTTTTCAGGGAACTCACTGAGGAGGTCTCTGCCCCCTCACCCAAGGTATTGGTGAAAAGTTAAACAATACTGGGCCCAGTACTGAACCTCAGGGGACATCACCAGTGGCAGGCCTGGACCCTTGTGCCACTGATTACAGCCCTCTGGGATCTGCTGTTCAGCCAGTTCTCAAACCACCTCTCTGTCCACTCACCCACTCCACACTAGGTGCTCTCTAAGCCAATCCACTTTGGCCAAGGTTTTTCTTCTAACATCACTTTATCCTAATCTCTTGGGTCAGAGATTCCTGAGGGCTGGTCTTGCCAGTGAAGACCAATGCAAAAAAGGCAATTAGTAACTCTGTCTTCTCTTCACTCTCTGTAACTCTCAGGGTTCTCCCCTCCATTTAGTAATGGGTCCACATTATCCCTACTTTTCCTTTTACTGTGGATGTGTTTGAGAAAGTCCTCCTTATAGTCCTTGATGTCCTTGGCCAGGTTAAATTCCAGAGGGCCTTGGCCTTCCTTGTCTCATTTTTACTTACTCTGACAACCTCTTTATATTAATTCCAAGTTGCCTGACCTGCTTCCATCTCCTGTGTGTTTCCTGCTTATAATTGAATAATGACAGAAGATCTTTATTAATCCACACAGGTCCCTTTCCTCCTTTACCTCAATTCTTGCTCACCAGAATGCATCATTTTGAGCCTGGAGGACATGATCCTTAATAATCATCCAATTCTCTTGGATCCCTATTCCCTGCAGGGCCTGTTGCCATGGGATTCTTCCATGAAGATCCCTGAAGAGGATAGAGTTAGCTCACCTGAAGTCCATGGCTGCAATCTCTGTGTGCCGTCCTGCTTCCTCCTTGTCTGATACTGAACTCCACAATGCTATAGTTGTTTCAGCCAAGGCTGCTCCCCAACCTTACATGTCCAATGAGGCCTTTCCTGTTTGTTAGTATGAGGCTGAGCAGCAAACCATTCTTTCTGGGATCATTGACTACCTATAACAGGAATTTGTAATCAGTGCTTTCCAGGAACCTCCCGGACCACTTGTGTTTTGCTGTGTTGCTTCTCCAGCAGATGTCAGGGTAGTTAAAGTCCCACACAAGAACACGTTCCTGTGACTTTGAAGCTGCTTCAGGCTGTCTCCAGAAGCCCTCATCCACTTCCTCCTCCTGATCAGGCAACACCCACAACGGTATCACCATGACAACAACACATGGCACAGCAGTGTCAGTGTGACCATTTGGGCAAATCATTAGTTATAGCAATCTTTTTATAGCAATAGTGACGCAGGTAGTCTGAACCTATACATTTTAAAAGCATTCTTTCTTACATTTACCAAAGTCTCAAGATCACAAGGATACAGGCTGGAGAGTTAGATCAATGTTTTTCCTCTCACAGTACCAGAATTCACCCAGTTTGAAAACAGTCACTTTGAAGTACGATTATTTCTGCTGCTTCCCTCTTCAGCAAAGGAGTGGTTAAAAACCTCACCTAAAACACCAAGGCATGGGTAGCCTGAAAGCTGCATCTGTGGCACCTGTGATACATCACAGACTGGCGAAGGGAATTCTGAGCAATGACCACAAGGGCAAATCTGAAAGGGAAGGAAAAAGAAAAATAGTGTTCTGTTTGGATTTAGTTATCAAAATTTGCTTTGTAGATCTAAGGTAATAAAAGTAAACACATGCTTATGTATCTAGCCAGAGCTTTAGTTCATTCACAATCAGATCTGCAGCATTTGTCCTTATCAGAAATATATCTTCTTTCTAACAGTTTCTTAATATCAGTAGGGTGGAAAAATTTTGAACCAACAAGTACCACCACAACCCAAGCAACTGTCTCAGGACGCCCCTTTTGAGCATTTGGGCTGCAATATGGGTGTTCCATGTAGTTGTTAGAAATTGTTTAAAGGAAATGTAAAATAATTTGTGATACAAGATTGCTGGAAACAAAATTAGGGTTAGTGTTTCAAATAATAGCTCACAGTCAGTATGATTCGCACAAGCTAGGCTTTGCATAGTCTTTCTTCTCTGGATAAGGAGTTGGTGTGGAGTTTTTTGCATGTTGTTAGTGTAGCAACAAGTGTTATTTCTGAAATGAAAGACAGATTTTCAGTAATCTCTCAGAATTTTTAAACCCTTTTTTCTTATTGATTCTTTTTCTGCATCCTCAGTGGATTTAATATATGCTTCTTTGTTGAATTCCTTCCTGTTCTCTCTCTTACATTTACATGCCTATGATACTATGATGTTATTTGTGAATGCTGCTGGCCTTAGACAGCTGCACTTTCAATACAGACTTATGAAAACTCTGAGAAAATGCATTGAAAAGTAATTTTCTTTACAGCTCCTTTTCTCACTCATTTCTTTTTAAAAAACAGCCTTCATTTAAGAAGCAGTATTAATCACAAACAGCTATTTTATCTTCACTCTGTGTCAGACTGCTGAAAGGTGTGGAGTTGGCAAACATTGCATGACTCAGCCTGATATCTCAATCACACTCCAGAATAACAATAGATTGACCTTAAGGAAATGGCATTACAGAGAACAAAGAAAATCACACAGAACAATAGAAATGAAAGGAGATGAAAATAATAGAAAATCCTTTGAAATAGAGAGCACCTTCCCTGCCCCCTTCCAGACAAATTTTGTTTGTCCAGAGGACTGTGTAAGTAGTGGTCTGCTAAGGGCTGCTGCTTTCCTATGGGGGACCTTCTCCATGGGAAACAAATACAGGAAGTTTTTCTTTAAAAAACACAATATTAGTGGATATTAAATTAATCTCTAAAAATTAATAGTATATTAATTGATTAATTAATGCAATAACAAATTCAATTTGAAGTCTGAATGTAATTCAGATCAAACCTGTTTGCCATTATAGTCAAACTGAAGTTTAGATAATTTCTCACTTGTTTTGGTGGTAAGGAGGGAAGAAACTGATACTGCTGAGCCCATAGAAACAAGATGTTCTCTCAAAAAAATTCTCATTTCCAAGCAAGGCCCTGTAAAAACAATAGGATTTACAGCTATTCTCCCTTCAGCACATGCCTTATTCAGTCTCTAGCTCCAAAAGAGCCTGTGAGACCTGCCCAGGAGATGGAGCCAATCCCACTGCTCAAACTCATAGCCTTACAGGGTTTGCAATTAACATTTTACATGGAGATTGAGAAGATACAATATTTCTGATTAAACGCTGAGTTGTGATGCCTTTGAGCACGGAGTCAAATAATGTGCACACTTTGCAGTTCCCCTCTTTCCATTCATACTCCTGAAAAAGGAAGAGTAGAGAGATGCATTGGAGAGGTTAGAATAATACATGTTTTGTTTTGTTAATGTCTAATGTCATTATATTTCATATTATTATTTATTATTTGTACGTTTTTATTATTATGCACATAGCAATACATATTGTCCTTCTTTGGCCTGATGTTTGGTTTTGATAATACCTTTTGCTTCACTGTGGCCTGAAGCTTGAATACTTCATGAGGTCTTCTGTCTCCAAAGTCCCCAGTCTGCTTAATTTCAACCTTTCCAAATGGCACCTGCTGGATTTGAAACCCAAAGGTATTAAAATTTAGTCTCAAGGTTACTAAGTGGATTATCACGTTTACTATTTAAAATATCTAAGGAGGTTATGCAGCTGATATTGAAGAATGATCTTTCACAAGGTTTCCAGGTCTTTAAACAGACAGTCTTATTCAGATTTTGAAGAATATTGCACTTTCTGTTCATGAGAACAGTGCTTGAAATTCACACAGTTCATGGGAAGGAGCATTACATGGTTATATAGCTTTTCAAAGCTGGAAAGGGCTCTTGGATATCATAATATTATAACATCATCCACAGCTTTTTACTCAACAGGTACCACACTGAGCTCAATTTCTACTTGATTAAAGCTTCACTAGCTGGAAAGATTTTCCTCTGAGAAGAGTGTGTTTCTTCCCCAGCTTTTCTAGAGGTAATCCTCTGCAATATATAGTCTTTTCAAAATGGACACACAGGAAACTTTCTAACCAAACTGCCAATAGGAGTTATGAGTGACAAAATACAAGAGAGCAAATGTAGTGGAAACACATAGGAAGAAAATATAAGTATCACAGCAATAGCTGCTCCAATCAGTTGCTGCACTGGGGCAATTAGAAAAAAAAAGGAGAAAAGAAACAACCAAATATATTAGTCTTTCATAATTACTGGAGACAATTTATTAGAAATTATCTTATTTTTAAAGAGCAGCTAAATCTAAAGTAGATGCAAACCTTAAGGCCTGCTTAGTCATCTCAGAAAGGTAACAAGGCTTTACTTCTCACGAGGACTTCACTGAGGTGTTACAAGGAAAGGAAGCTTCAGTTTGGTTCTGCAGGCACTAGTCTAGTTTTTCTTTCATAATTTTAAATCCCCACTTTTAATAAAGAGTGTAAGATATCTGAGAGTAAGATATTCTCATTTTATGCAAGACTATACATGTTAATGTGATTTTTTCACGTACCCTTTTGTGTATCTTTCTCTTTGCAGAGTGAGCTATATGAATGCACTCAGTTTTTGCTTTGAAACAGATGATAAGGAAAGCAGAGAGAGCTTATTTTTGTGAGCATGATAACTGACTTGCAAACTTGTAGGGATGTGGAAAATTCCATGGGCTACTAATTACCATCTAGATTAATTCATTTAATTAATCCTAAGTTTCCTTTGTAAAATGTTAAAAGGGGATCTACCCTTCCCTTAATAGGAAGCAGCTGTTCATTAAACAAGGCTGCAGAAAAGCACCTTTTAAGTACTATTCCAGGAGCTGAATTAATTTCATTTTAGACTCCACCAAAGAACATAATAGTTTTTTCCCTAAAGCTGGATGACTTAACACAGCCCAATGTTTGTGATACAAATACAAGCCTATATGCACACACATACAGGAAGTCTATAGAGGCAGCTCAGGCACTCACAGGAAGCAACACAACCGAGCAAAACTCTGGGTACAAACAGCCAATAATGATGCTGGAGACAGAGGATCACCTTTAAAGAGAACAGAGGGTAGGTTATACTTAGCTTGTACTTAGCCTTGCAGCCTTTAGTCAATCTCATCACTCCTATTGATATATTTCACATGCAATCCTTACATCCAGCACAAATGAGTGAGATCTTAGCTATGATTTGAGTATGTATACTTTTTGGTTTCTTTGCCAATATCCACAACTCTGTTGATGATAATGGCAGTTTTCTGTTACAGAAGTGCTGACAGAAAGCAAACACAATTGCTGCTTTCCTTAATGCCTATGTGATCTCCTTCAGTGTCATAAGCCAGTTAATGATTTTCCTAATATTTCTATGAAAACTGGTGATAATCTGATAAATTTTATGACAAATTTTGTTTATAAAGTACAATTAGTTAACAGCAAACTTTTAAAGGTCACAACAAATTTTATGTAGAAACAAATTTCACTGTTGAGCACAGGATAGAACAAATGTAAAACTGGTTTGCTTAAATTTATCTTAGCGAGTCTCACAAGACAACTTTAAGTAAAAAATGAAGGGATAGGCCTGAGTCACTTTTTTAATTGGAATGAATTGTGTAGTTCAGCAGAATTAAATTTAACAGATCCAGAACTCAACTATTTGGAATTCTACTTTCCATGAAGGAGAAGACCCTTTCTCTAGAAAGTTTCCATTTCTGCTTGTCAGACATTCAGTAGGTACACAGAAGACCACGCATAAAAGAAAAGCTGTAAAGAAAATCTTTACAGCTCAAACTTTTACTTTTGAAATGTAAGCGGTGTCTATCATTCACTGATATTTACTCTCCTGCATAGTACTACACATGTACAATTTTACCTACAAAAGCAGCTCAACTGAGAGCAAAGGAGAAACACAAATATCTAGAAATAGTATATGCCTATGTGATAGGTATTCCCACTGCCACAACTGAAACCTTGCAAAAATATTTAATTTCAGGAAAATTGCCATGTGGAAAGGCTTTAAGAAGGTAGAGTTTCAGAACAGACAATCAGAATTATTCTGATTATTCAATAAAAAATCCAGGAAAAAACCCAACTTTTTAATGCCAAGTTCCAAATTTAAAACAAAAATGAAATAATCTTATGAAAATTATAACCTCGTATTTATATCAAAAGGTGTGCTTGCATGTGAAAAGAAGTATATATCAGTTTCTCCAAAACCTAAAAAACACCACCTTGTGCAAAGATCTTGTGCAAAGGTTAGAAGGGACTAGCAAGTGCTTCATTTATTCCTTGGAGACCTTAAATTAGACATTTGATGCGGACTGCACTTTTCTAAAAGTTTTGAATTCCTTTGGGTAATTGACTCTGAAATGCTCAAATACAGTTTCAAAACTAATTACTTAAGCACATTAACAGTGGTTACACAACAATATAGCCTCATTGTGGCCTATAAAGTATTTTTCCAAACATCCATTAGGATGCAAATTCAATCTTTGTGTGTTTGAGCCCATTGATGTGCAGGCATTTGGGGTCTATGTGACACCTATGTCACTTAGGGATCACTGAACTCTGCTGCATATGGTATCAGTGAAATGTGATGAGAATACCAGGTTTTATGGCAACACATGCGCACAAGAAATTTGTATTAGAAGAAATGAAAACTTATCAGGAAGTACAAATGTTTCTGTGAAAAAGTATGGACCAGAAGAAGCCTGGTATTAGAAAATATAAATTCAGCTGAACACCTCAGGAGAGTTTCTATAACTTGTGGTCTCAAAAAAGATTCCTATTTTGATTTGGAAATTATATGAGAATATGTCTGTCAAAAGCAAAACTATCAATAGCAGCTACTGACATAATGGAGGGAGGAGAGAAAGCATTAAGGAAATGCTCCATTCTTTACAATGAGTGTTTTAAGAGACAAACAGGTTAACTTAGCTAAATAAGTTCAGTCTCCTTTTCACTTCAATATCACCATCTTCTTGAGGCAAGTACTCCTGCACCCTTCTCTTCACTGTGGGAATTAATGCAGCTCCCAACTTAGTATGCAGGTTGCTAATATGATCCTTAGCACAGCTATGCCCTTGCCCCCCAATGGATACATGGTCTAAAGCAGTCCTTCCAAGTAACTGGTCCTAATTGTACTGATTTACAGTGACTCATTATGATAAGTAAGCCTCCTAAGTAAGTGTCTCCCCTCCCACATTTACTTTTCACTTATCAACGATTAAGTAAATAGAAAAAATATCTGGGAATGGGACCATAGCTACCATTCTGTCTACAATTTCACCAGAGTGCAGGATTGGGAGTAGCTGTAATGATTGCACCAAAAATTTACCGATAGAACAGTAAATAACAGCATGAAATGGACAAGAAATTTATTTAAGTATTAAAAAAAGACAAGTTAGAATTATATGAAAACTAGTGGTACTAAAAGCACCAGATAATGTCTCTTTACAGTTTCTACCTGATCTTGTGAGGGGATGATCAGTCTGAGGACACTGGAAACTTTGAGATGCTTGAAATGATATGGACATTTGTTCAAGGTATCCAAAAGATTTCTTTAGTAGCACAATATTCCTGGTTGACCTGTAAGTAGATAATGAGGCAGTAGAGAGGATCAGGAGAAAGAATTACTTGATAATCTAAGTGGGAGGGACAAAAAAGGTAGAAAATCTGACTAATAAGTAAGAGCCATAGCTAATGACAAGAAAGAATAAAATGTCTCAGAAAGGGAACGATCATAGCCAGATTGCTATCAAAGCTATGGACATTATAGCAGTATAACTAATAAAAAAATATTAGGTAACATATGGAGGGGGGTTGTTCACTTTGATTTTTGGACTGGATGTTGACATTCAATGCAGCACTGGATAAGAATCATAGGAAGCAAAGTCAGATTAGACATTCTTGGTGGAGAGACAGCAGAGGAAATAACTTGGGACAAAGTTATATAAATGGCTCATCAGGTAGTAATTTATAAAGAAACATGATTAAGTTTGGAGGCAACAGGATCTTTGTTATACTCCTTGTTGAACTCACTGAAAACAAACAACATGTACGTTAACTTTTGATATTTAGAGAAACGTCCAATTTGTTTTAGAAACCAATGAATCCTACACATTTTTGTGATTTCCTGGTGGACATTGTTAGAATTATATCTGATTTCAGCTTCCACTCAGAAAGTGACTTATCTACCTAACTGATGCTATCAGCTCTCTGAGGGGGCTTTTGCTTCCTCTCCATAATGCAGAGGCCTTCATGTCTGCCTCATCTTTGCTGCTGATGCTCACTAAATGCATATTTCTCAGTGATGGCTGATGAACTGCTAGCATTTATTCCACTTAGTGCATCCACTTCTTTGGAGTGCTGTGAATCAAGAACAACACCTTTTAAGAAACTACAATGGTTAATAACAGGTGTGTACAGACACAGACGGTTACCTAGAAATGTGCCAAAATAATTTCATGCTGACATTTCATTTCAGAAACACCTAAGCACCAAGTTCTTAGTTAAACATTCCTCTTACTCTGAGCCTCTAAATAGGTACCTGCACAAGATTAAACAAGAATGATGGCATCATCAAGTATGTTTTAAATTGCTGTTCACTTGCTCCTCACTGACCACCAAAACTAGAAGCCATTTGTTGAGAGGGACAAACACTGTTTCTAATTCACTGAGGTCTTAAAAGAAGCACATGATGGTGTCCTTTGCTTCTTTGACTGTGAATTTCTTAGCAGTATGCTATTATTGCAAAACTGAACACTTCTTTTCACATCCTGGTCTTAGTTGCACCAATTATTCAGCTGACATGACAACAAGAGATGATCAGGCAATCATGTCCTTAGGTAATGCTTCTGGCCTTCTGCAATTTTCAAAGAAACTGTGTTTCTTCTTAGTTTTTCTGCTGACAAGATCAAATCCAAATGTAGGTACAAAATTTTGTGTACGACCTTCTTTTGCCATGGAATTTGCTTAGACAGACACCAACCCATGGAGTTTCAGAAAGTGGCTGTAAAGAAGATTGCCCAATCACATATTAACTATCCATTGTTAATGTCAACGTGGTGTCTCATGGTGACTCTGGTTATTCTGTGAATGTGAGTCATCATCCCACACATACACAGCAAGCAGCACAGTTTGATTTTCAAATAGAGACTTCCTGATCAAACACAAATTTCCCTAGGTTTCTATGAAGCCTAGATATCTCTCTCCACAGAAATTTGTTCTTATTGTTGACATTATTAGGTTAGATAAATTCAACTTTTGCTGTGAATCCTGCAACTCAACAGAGCTGGATATTCATTCTCTATATAGATGACTGTAACCACTTAGTTTTTGATCAACTTGGTGGACTTTAATTGCCATTTCCACCTTTTTGGTCATCCCCATTCTAGGTGTTAATTTCTATTTCAGGCTTGAAATAATCATACCCTGCTTTTTGAAATGGATATAATTCAGGAGGGGAATACCCCAAAGATTATATCTTAGAATAGGATTTTTCATTGTACTGTCTGGATATCCTTGAGATCTGTGTGTTGCTTCATAGGAGGCCTTTAAAAGGCAAGAAAATAAAATTCCTATATGCTGTGGCAGGTACACAAATATTTCTGGGAGGATCATGCCTTTTCTAATGCATACCTCTATCACAAATATGTAGGAGTTCACAGACCAAAAGAATTTAGAAAAAGTCATGAGAGAAGCTGCTAAAATGTGGCTACTACTTGCATCCAGTTTTCTGCCCCAGTAAAAAACTCAGAGTGAAAATTGGTGTGTTCTCACAAAACAGCTGTGTTGGATGATGTAGTTGGTATCATGTCCCATATATGTATAAAATCACAAAATATCACACAAGGGCTTTGTTATTTCAGAAGACCTGTTTCATAACATGCATTAAGGTGCATAAGTGTTTTCCATATTATTATGATCAGTATTACCAACAAGATTTCCTGCATCATTCTTGAACTGTTGTTTGACATACACCATTCGATATTTAATATTCATTTAATGTTCTACAGTTTAAGATTCACCATAAGTCTTTGGCAGATGTATGTGTGAAAATGTATTCACAGTAGGGTAGGGAGCACTGAGTATAACAATTTTTTGGTAAATGAGTGGGAGAAGGGAAAAGAGAAATATTGACAATATTCTGCTGTCATCAGTAACATTCAAACAGGGATCAGCCACGTGTAACTTCAAAGTAGAAAAATTCTTCTAAGAGTGGCATTGTTGTCTTGTCACATACTTATTTTACACATTGTTTAAGCAGCAATCAAACTGAGAAGCATTTTCTGAGCTATCATATTTTTAACTCACTTCCTCTTGAAAAACTGTTTTCGGGAACGAAATCTGGATTTAGGCATTGGAAGGATGTGAATAAAAAGGAATATTTTTCTTTTAGTCTAGCTCTTATCATGACTGAAATAAACATTTCTTTCCTCAGAATACTTCAGTTGGAAAACCTAAATCCTAAGAAATGCATAATCTGTAGCAAACAGTAAAGCTAGCCAAGAATCCACTAGCTCAAACAAAAACAAAAAAAGTGTAGGGAATAAAGAGGCATAAAGGTCAAGATAAGAGAAGACTATGTCGTTCTATGGAAAGGATCCAGTGCCTCTGACACCCACATGGAAATATTTCCCACAAACTAGAAAAGTTTCAGCTATGGTTTCCCAGTGGCAGAACTCATTTTGGTGGCTCACTAGCTGTTGGAGCCAAGACAGGACAATGAAACCTGTGAGGACCAGGCATGGGTCAAACAGTCAGAGAAATAAAGCACGTGGGAAAGGAAGCAGGAGTCAAAGGAAGCAGGAACAGGCAGGGGGGCTCTGTTTACTCTTCCAAGTGACTCAAAAGACTCAGCACATGACACTAAGAATATTATTCTATTTTTTTAAGAGAATATTTGTTTAGGTGAAGATTAAACTAAGAAATTTCTGATCTTTGGGAACAGAGTCTTATGATGTATTATTACTCACTGTGCAGGACTATTTCTATGAAACAATACTTGGAGGTCTGAAACTGTGACAGAAAGGACAGTTATATAAAACATTTTTAATGCAATTTAAAATTCCATGTGGTCATGTGCTTGCAATCCCTTATTCAAAAAACTTTGGTTCAGTAGCTCTAAATACTGTTTTCTGGTATTAAGCTTCTCCTGTTGATTTTTCAAAGCTGAAAGAGATTAAAGGGACATTTGTGAGCTCGACTGAGCTACTTGTGAAAGCACTCAGAAAGAAGTACCTCAGGCTTTTTCACTTCTTCCCACACACAGCTTCTCCTTATACAGAGAGGAAACCTACTTCTGCTAAGTGCAGCAACCACTAATGGCATTTGATGAGGATCAAGGGAAAAATTAGTTCTTTCCCATGGATTTTAACAATCCTGATAGAAAAGGCCATCTTTTTTTGTGTTTTTTATTATGAATATATATTTTTAGAATAGCTACTTTCTGCCTTCATCTGACCCACTGCACTCTTCAGACACAGAATTCTCCGTTCTGACAAATTTCCACTGTCTTTCTGGGCTGAGAGCATCAGAGAAACTCATCTCTGTCTTGATTTTAGTCAGCAAATACATACATTTACACCAAGACAGGACTTTTTTTGTTTACTTAGTTTGAAGCATGCTGGTAAGAGAATGCTTGTTATAATTTATCTGCTACAATGTATGGCAACAGTGGGAAATAATAAAAAGAATATTCTTTAGGATAACTTCAGACTTTTTAATGGCAATCTGTGGGTTACTCTTTTTTTTTAATATTAAGAAAAGAAAACAGGATGGAGAATGAGCCATAAAGGGAGAAAAAGAAGAGTGGGACAAATTTTCAAAAGCAATTCTTCATGTTAAAGGCTCACTTTGTGATCACTGATTACTGACTTTCAGGTCCTGAACTGGAAAATCCCCAAATTGCTGGCTTCTGCTTTCCCGGATACAATACCCCACTTTATCTGTGTTACCAAAGTCAAATTACACAGGAGAAGATCCCAAGGGAAACTCTAAATCAGTGGCCCTCCCAAAGTGTTTCAGGATGTCAGCAGAATGTGCCCTGTTTATCCTTGCAGCAGTCAATGAGAAGAGCTGACTGGGTGAGGAGCATGCAGGTCAAGAGGCTGATGACTTTAGGCATGTTGAGAGTTGAAAAGAATCTATCTGAATCTATCTTTCATCCCATAGGCACAAAATTCTGGCTAAATACCCAGCCTCTGAGCTCCCACAGCTTTCTGGTGGGTTTGATGCTTCTGAACCTGTCTCAGTTCTTTCTATAATTTAGTTAAAGTGCCTCAGAAAGGATACTACTGGTAGCATGTCATAGAGAAAGGAGTGACTCCTGTCCTGCCTGCTGTGCCCAAGAGAACATCATCACTAAGCAGAGGGCTGGGGACTCTGTTGGAGGCCTCATCCAAGAGGTGGAAGTCTAGCTGCTTGCCACTAGCAGTGAGCTGGGAAATAAGAGATAAACTCTTCAATATTAGCTGTGGTTTCATACACAAGTCATTTATATTGGTCTTTCTAGGATGAAGTACCTACACAGTTTTGGCTGGTAACACCTGAGAGAAACATTCTGCTTCTGGACACCTTGGTATCTATGTCATATAATCTTCTTCTCCTTTTCTTTCATTACTAGAAGCAATTACCAAAAGAAATTTTGCTTTTGAACAGTTTATCTGTACATGCTGTATATATCTGAAGCAGTTATCCTCAGCTTTTTACTAAGATTCATGAAGATCATAATCCTGTTTTATTAACACAGATAGCTGGAGTTCACACTTTCACTGTTATTACTATTGCAAAAGCCAAGTGAGATCAGATCAGACTCCTACAGCAAGTGGAGAACAAGGAGTCGGAGCTGCTAATCTGTTAGAAATCAAACACTGCTCCTTGTTATACATGATTATGGAGCTGTGGTGTTTCATGCTGTATGTGCTACACTGTTGAACTTGTGAGGCAGTGAGCCCAGTTTATCATTGCATTGAGCTTTGTCTCGTGTTCAAGGAATGCTGCTCTCCTGGCTGTTTTAAGCTCACACATATCTATGACTGCCTTGGACACCAGAGCATCCGGCTTTCTGCAAGGTTTGTCCATTTTAAGGGTGCTGCTCCTGTGCTAACCTTGAAGCAAGCAAGACTGTGCTATCTAGGCTTTTAAGCTTGCTAAGCTGTATGTGCCCCACAGTTACACTTGCACTGCAATTCTTCATACCACACAAACAGGAGTTGCTATAGGACTTAGTTTGAAGTGTGTGACAGAAAAACATACAGGTCCACTCTGTATCCTACACTTTCTGTAGGAAAGTGGTCTCAGTCCAGCCACCTCACTTTCTGTGTATGCCTCATTGCTATCTGTTCCTGCCAGGGTCCAGGTCATGGATTTGTTGGTGCACTGCTCTGATCTGTCACTGAATGCCTTAAAGATGCTTTTAGGGTGACAATTTTACTGCCTTTGATGAGATTTTAGATGCAGAAACAGGAGGTTCTTTGCTGTGCAGAACACCCTCTCATGGAGATTTTACCCTTTTATTTTTCCTCATTTTTCTATGATGTGCTCTGAAAAGAAATTGCCACTTGGTAGTGTTTAGTAATACACCACTGAAGAACAAATATAAGCAAAAGTGAATGGTAACTTTGATACTATAAAGGCAGAAAAATTGCAAATTAAAGTACTGCATTATTATAAAACAGCTTGGCAAACCAGACTTGTTTGATCATTATTTTAAAGATTAATCTAGTCAAAAGATAAAATTTTTAACTCTGAATGAGAAGCACATTTTTCAGTGTAAATTGTAAGTTCCCACAACAGCATTAAATGGTGTGGTTCTGTCACTTCCCAGGATGTTTTATTATATGAAGTGCATGCCATTAGTGGCAGATATATTAAAGAAAATTTCCTTTCTTCCTGTACATGCTCTTTACCTGGTGGTTCTTCTTCAGCTATTCTGAGTCCTTTATCTGCCATCTCTATTTGCCCGTGAGTTGTTGCTAGTCACACTCCCCAGTGACTGGCATTTTTATTCTGCTGGAATACACTTTTTCCACTACAGGAGTGGCTGCTGCTGCTTGTACCCTGTGATCTGCACAACCAGGGTGTGTGACCCCATAGGCTGAGATGACTTTATAATTTGAGACTATAGAAACAGATTTCCCCAGGAATGTCACGCTACCTCTGAGCCTGAGGGTTTTCACCAAGATCCCCAGTAAAATACCAGTAATGTAAAGTTGCAGGAGAGAAAATTGGCAGCTGAACTCACAGAGATGACTTAAAAAATGAACTAAACCTGAGTGCAAAAATATAGTTCTCAGTCATCATTTTTTTTTCTGTAGCAATGTCAGCAATATTTTCGATAAATAAAAAAATGCACGCTGTAAAATAATTGAGTCCTGCAAAACAGTAAGCAACCTTTCTGAAAACTTCCCTTTTATCTGTCATTTTTAAAGTCCTGAGATAAGCTGTTAAAGCTTCTAGAAATACAAATGCTGAATCTCTGTGAAGTGTGTGAAATAGCTATTCATCGAGATGGAACATTGATTCAGGCGATATTAACAGCATCTTTGAAAAAAGCAAGGTCAAAAGGCTTAAAAATATTTCTTTCCTTACAGTTAAGCAGGCAAGGGCATAATTTAGCATGGATTCCTCATCTCAAACAAAACTTATTTTATTTCATGTTGAAACATAGCAAAAATTAATGTGTCAGTTCTTAATTGTATTTTTACTTGCTTCTGGCATTTTGGTTTGGTTGGTTTGGATTTTTTTTATTTTTTTTCTTTTTCTTTTTTTTTTTTTCTTTTTCATTTCTAGGATTTAATTCTATGTCTAGCACAGGAAAGCACAACCTGTGTAAGGTCTCCACTTCCCCAAGATTAAGCTGTTTCCTCTGGGACAGAGAGAGGAAATATAAAGTGCTATATCAGGGAGTTTCAGACCAACCCTTTCCACGCAGTACATACACTGGTACTACACAAGAAACACCAGAGTGGTTCAGCTGGCAAAAACAATTAAACAACCTCAAGGCTTTTACTGTGGGCTGCCTGCAGGAGGACGCAAGTCAAAAATCAACGCCAATAGGACTTTTTTCTTTTCCTTCAGCAAGAATTTGAGCAGCTATTATGACCTTCTTTTCTTAGCAGAGGCCAAGTTTAGGGAAAACCCTGGGTTTTCACTGTGAGGAAGGGGCAGGACCACTACAAGTCAAAGTGCCTTCCCCCCAGTACCATCTGTCTGCAGCTCTCAGTGCTACACAAGAGTGGAAATGATCCTGTGCATTTTGGTAGCATAACCAAAAGCTTAGGACAACCCAGTGTAAAATTAAAATTAATTTCTGGTTATATGACTCAGCTACACTTATTCCTTATGTGAAGTCTCTAAAAGACAAGTAGAAATGTGGAAATCATGACCCTGATACTTTTCCTTTGCCAGACTCTAAGAACACCCTGGAATTTTTAAGGATGTGTGACACCCTGCATGTTTCAGGTCATTTGTACCCCAGGCTCCCTAAGGAAATAGCAGTAACCAACTTAATGACTGCTAAATTATTCTGCCTCATGAGAGGCAGATGCTTCAGAGATGTTGGCAGGAGAGTTTGTTCCACTCTTACAGCATCCCACTGTGTTTTTCTGCTCTGCCTTTATATTTAAGTGCTCATGCCAAAGGTTATCCATGGAGCTGAAATTAACTTCAAGTTCTCCCCTACCCGATATCACATTATGTGGAGTGTTATAAAAGATAAAGAATGGGAAGGCTTCTGTCCTACTGGCCTATAAATAAAATATTTGTGTGTTAGGGCAGGATAGGCCTTTTGGCCTCAGTGTGATAAAATTGTAGAGACTAGCCCCAGAAGACTGCATTATCACAGATGTGCAGTAGCACAGAAATAGCTCATCAGAAGGAATGAGTGAGACATAGTGCTGTAAAAAAAATGCAAAATTTCTGTAATATGCTAAATATGCTTTATACCTCTATGTCCCACACTAGATGCAGCATGTGTACACAAGTGGATGCATGTAAGCATAACATCCTGAGGTTCTAACATAACATCATTCGTTCTAACAGAATTATTAAATTCAGTACTTTAAATACATCTATAATTTTACTTTCTCCTGGCATTTTCAAAAACACTAATTTTTTACCTTATTCTCCCAGATATGAGAAAACTTGCAAATTTAGAACATCTTTGATGTATGTTTCCCTGAGCTTGCCTTCAAGCAAGGGTGGAGCTTTTGTTATTTTGCTCTGAACTCTCACGTAGAGTAGAGTGGAGGAGAAGGACACATCTCCATTTATATATTATACATAACATACAATTTTTAAATATCCTTTCCATAAGCTGCAGTCCTCTACATCTGGGTCTGCAACTGAAAACTACCCATCATATGAGCAACTACAATAATGCAGCTGCAGGTATTGATGATCCTCTGTAACTACACAACATTCCATAAGGCACATACTCAAAACTACTGAGCTGGAATTTCTACAAAAGGGATCTCCTCAGGGCAGAAATTAAGTTAAAGAATATCAGCTTTTTACCAACCAAGAGCCTTTTTTAGCAAATGGAATACTTTTGGTAATGGTAAAAGGTATGAGGAAATTGAACTGGCTTTAATTAAGTATCATTCAAATGCTTGCCAAATTAACTGACCTGACCTTGACCGAAAGAAGGAATAAACCACATAATACACGATCCAGTGCTCAATGCTATTGATCCAGGAAAATGGATAATATACAGTTATCTAATGCAGCACATCCTGTGCTCAGAGCTATGAACTCATTCACATAGAATAATTTATTTGGTTATAGAAAAAACTCTTAGAATTAACAAATGGCTTCTTATTTCTTTTTCCTCTCTTCAATACTACCAGCACTGCCCTTTGTGCACAGATAAGTGCTACTTGACTTGAAATGTAAAGAAATACCATCTCACAGCTGTCTCTACCCAGGCAATTTGCCATTAAGTGAAGCCTGCCAAAGCAAGGGTTTTGGCATAACGCAGGAGTAACTTGTTGCAGTGGCCTGAGAAACATGTAGAAGCCTCACTGAGTGCCAGTATGTTCAGTGCTACCACTACCACGAGGGAGTTCATCGCAGTACACACCACAGCTCATGAGCTGTTCTGCAGTGTAAAGTAAAAACGCCAAATGGCCAGCTTCAGAGAATATGTAATGGTTTTAAACTTCACAGCAATTACCGAACCATAGGCCTTGAAGGGATGTTTGTAAAGCATACCTTCCCCTCTACTTACTAGGATTTAATTATTAAACCTGAATTTCATTAACATGATGAGTTCCATCCCTTACACATCCCTTAAATTGCTCACAAAATTTCTTAACTACCAGAAGAAATTTTGATATTGTGACAAAGACCTGGCCGCAAACATTACAGGGTAAAACAATGATTCTTTCATACTGGTAAAATTCATTAGATTTTAAAAATGCACATTTTAAAAGAAGTAAAACTGAATCAGATTTTAATGATGGTTACATTAGTAACAAAAGTGGTATGCAATTTATGCAACCAAACCTTTACAATAAGCTGCAACCAAACCTCTGTATCTGACTGCCCTTTTAACAATAAAGGGTAATGACAATTTGATATTGACGTTGGAACACCAACATTTCCCACAGGAATGACATTTTCTTAATATTTTTGTTTATAAATACCAGGGTATGTGGTTAAGAGGATATCCTCCCTCCAAATAATGGACAGTCTAAATATTTGTCTGTCTCCAAAAGAAACATAATATCTATTAGCATAAAAGATTCACTTGCACTTAAATACAATATGCTCTTTTCAAGCTTTGTAATGTCAAATCATTTCCCAAAATATTGCAGTTGTCCACAATGCTATATACACCACCATTTCTCTCACTAGTAAAGTACTGAACTTGTCTCAGATGGCTCTTTTGGCTGTACATTTTTCAGCATAAGGAAGATTTCTTTAAAACACGGTTGAGTATTCTGTCTATATGGTGTTATGTAGAGTATTATTTCAAATAAAGGCAATGCTTTCATGTGTCTAGATGGTAAGTGGCTTCGTCAATGCCACTGCAAAACTGAAAATGTCTTCTCCCAACAATATTCCATAAAATGCTGTTTCTGGTACCTAAGATAGTTTTCAGCTATCTTATGTATATCTTAAAAGATTTGGAAACTGGGTTTCTTGCTTAAAAGATAACATTAAAAGTTCTGTCATGCACTGACTGTGATGAATTGTTATAGTCCTTAATATAATGTTATGCTTCATGTTAAGCACTAAACATTAAACATTTCCTGTTCAGCTGCAAGTGTCACTGATCCCAGTGTGTGTGTTCTGTATTTTACCATGGATCAAGATTATTTAATGTCTGTAAGAGCATCAAACTCTGTTGCTGTGTCTAGAAAGCAAATCCCAAATACTTAAAAATTAACATTAGGTAAAAACATGACAATATGTTTACTTTACCTGCACTCATTATTAAGAGAAAAAACAGTTATTAATTTTATTACTTATCTGATAAGAAAGTCATCCACATCAGTACAAGTGAGAGAGCTGTCACAAACATGACTGCTCCTTTTGCTCTTGTACCAAAGCTGAGCTCCACAAACAACTGGAAGCTCCCTGCCAGCAATGAGCACACGAGCTTGTTAACAGCCATGGCTGTGAGGGAAGGGCCAGGGCAGCCTGCCTGGTGAACTGATGGATATGAGTTGTTTCTCACTCTGTGCTCCAGCTGCCCTTTGGACATAGCAGGCCCCTGCCTGTATTTACCATATGGTCACAAAGTGTACATTCAAGGGAGTGTTTCCAGCAGGGACATGACCCTGCAAGGAGACCTAGGTTCATGGGTCTTCTATTCCTTGTGTATTGTTTACCTCTTCACCCTCTTTAACCTGCTTTATCGGTCCTGAGTGTAACTTTTCTGAGGCTTTCAATCCCTTGTATGTGTGCAGGGCCTATTGTGATATAGCCTCTCTCATTACTCAGGTTGCTGCTACTTCAGCAGCAATAATAGCAGCAACTTGGTACAGGATGTGTAGCATTAAAACACCACCTACACTGAGGAAAATGCAGCACCAACCAGGTCTTTAATTCTGCTGAAGGAAAGGTTGAGTCTACACTGATATTCTTTTCTGGATTGTAATCACTTATTAGCACTCAGGTCTGAGAACAGCTGAATGAAAGAAATATTTCTTCTTTTAACTCTTTTTGCTGCTGACGTGCAGAAATATAGGTTCTCATGTATGTATTTTGCATGGCAGAAGAGATAAGAACCAGCAGATAAAGTTCAAAACGTCAGTAAACGACGTCCAACCTGTCCTCCATTTGAGTAAGGAACTTATCGAGAACAGGGAGGAGTGAGGGGCACAGCTGGCTTTGCAGATAATGCTCATAACCTTATAGGACCTTTCAAAATATACTGCAAACACACCAAAGATTATTTCTTTCTCATGTTTACTTCATTGTTTATTGTGACACAGAGAGGACAGTATCACTGACATGACTGACACGCCCCTCAAAAATGAGGGGACAAAAATGAGGAGCTCAGAAAGGTTCAGCCACCACTGGCCTCTGTGTATCAGGAGTTCTCCCTATAGCAAACAGTTGTATTGGTGTGTCCATATCTTTCTGACTTCAGTGACTGCTCCAATTCCTGTGACAATAATCTCCTGGAACAAAGTAGGAAAAAATAAATCTTAAAGATGTGTTGCAGTCCTATCCCTTATCTTTCTCCCTTTGCTGCAGAGAGCAAGGAGATTGCTACTGTTTTCCTGAGTAAAAGGGGAGGAGAGTCCTTGCCCCCATTAGCCATGTTGGTTATTACCCAGTCTGGCCCCTGGCACAGAACCTCACAAATACAATTTCAGATGTGAGGAGATGAGTTTTTTGTTGATATCACAATGTGAAATATTCCAAAGCAACACTGCAGAACCTGCATAGGTGCATGTGTAGATGAGTGGCACCAATGTCATATAAAACAGTCAAACCAAAATCAGCATCAGTATTTGTCTTTGTCAGAATCAGATAAGAGTGGAATGCTAAGTAGGTGTCTGAATAACATTTTTTTAAATTTATTATTTAGTAGTTGACTTATCCTTTTGAAGTTATGGGGGACAGCTATTTTTGTACAGATTGTATCGACATCCTGGCTGTATTTGAGACAATGATTGCTACTTGAAAAGGTAAATCTTTGCTTCACTTGGCAACTGTACTTTAAGTCAACTGGCAGTGTGCTCATCAAAGGTGATTGAACTGCTGTATTTCCACATCATAATAGTGCATATTATACCAGCAACTAAAATATGAGAAGAACACCAGGGAAGTTTACAACATGAAATTGTTCATATCTTAATAATTGTGTAGGGAGTTACACTAAAATATAGGTAAGAGTTCCTCTCTTGAAGTCATCTACATGCCCCTGTGTGCATTTTGCATATACTACCAGGCTATACAGAATTTAAAAAGAGAATCAACATTCTAGGCAAGGCTGGGAAAAAAAAAACCTGTCACAAGCTTTTCCTTTTAGTGATTCCTCAATCATTTTTTTCCAGTCAAGCTGACATTTCAATTTTAAATAGCACTTTGTTTGAAATCGCCAAGGTATGAAGCAGTCATCTTGCAAGGAACAAAAATAGCTTAGCACAAACCATCAACAGAGAAAGAGGAGTTTCTGTCATAAAATTTTCTCTTTTATATTATTTGGATGTTGACCTCTTGAGTGATCTCAGAATTTTACTGAAGTAGATTCTCAGAAACTTACGTTAACTCACTACTGGAAAATTCTAACACCTGTTCCACCTTCAACCCAATATTTGATTTACATGGCAATTAATTCTGTCTTTATATCATCTGGGTGGTTAATGAAATTTCAGAGTTTCAACTCTAGTGAAAATTGTGTTAAGTTTTGGGCTTGCCAGTACAAGACAGAAATGGATAAACTGCAAACAGCCTAGATCCACTAAGATTAAGCAACAGATTTAAATGCATAAAGGAAGAAATTAGGAGACCTGGACTCATTCAATATGGAGAAGTCTAAGGGGAGATCTAGTTGTGTTTAATGACTAGTGGGAAGCTACCCATAAAAAAGAAAAAACAGACTCCTCAGAGGTGCTCTGGGAAAGAAGGAGACATGACACTTACAGGTTGCAGCAAGAGAAATTGTGGCTAAAAAAAAAGAAAAAAAAAATCCTTGATTGGTGTGAAGCAACAATAGGAATAGACTTGTGGAGAGGCTGTGGAACTTCCACTCTTGGAAATTTCCAAGTCATGGTCATGGCCCTGTATAAGACAGTGACTTCAGATTTAATTCTGCTTTGAGCAGGATGTTGGCTTAGATCTGTGATTCTAATTGATACATGGGGGAAACACTTGCTTCATACACTGTCAGCTTCCTACAAATCCTTCATGAGACTTTTGGTATCCTTCACATCTTGTTTATAATGGTAAGACATTAGAGCAGTGTATGGATGAGTGCCCTTCTTTAATCCAGCCTAGCCCAAAAAGCTTTCAAAATAGGGCCTACTGCAAGTTCTCTTCCATCAGATAGCAGTTAAATTGCTCAGGCTGTATCACTGTCAAAAAAAACCCAAACCAAAAGTGGAAGTGTAATGCTATGTCAAGTAGAAATCTGATCCAGCCCCTGAAAAAGAAGACAAGTCAAAACAGTGGTGTTTTTCTGAGGAGTAGCTGTGCAAAATATGATTCAGGTAGTGAATGCTTTAACCACTAGTTTAAACACATAACACAATTTTTCCTTTGCTGTGGCTCAGGAAACAACTCTCAGCCTTACCTTAAGCAAACACCCTTATATATGTGCACGTAATTCTTACATATATTTATACATGCATATATACCTGTATATATATATATATATGCATACATATATCTGTTCATACACGAGGTACACATGTAGAAATACACATAAAGAAATACACTCTAAGTGTAGATTCTTGTGATGTTAAGCTTTGCAAAATATCTGTATGTGGCAAACTGAATTCCTTCTTCTTTTACATCAAAATAGTTCCCTTTCCCCACATTCCTGGAAAATTGCCTTTTCTGAATTTTTAACCTTAGCATGTCTACTCATAACGCAAGCCAAATGTGGGAATTTCTGTTGACAGTAGAACATGTAGATCTCTAGCCTGTGAACAATGTCCTGCATGTGAGTGAGTTTAATTACATCACTCTCCTTATGAAAAATGTGCCATTTGGCCGTATGGTGAACTCATTTCAGTTCCCCATCACTGACTGTGCTTTGGGCATTTTTGCATTGTAAACAGTATGAATCCTAAGCCTCATTAATTTCATTATTAGCTCTGCTGATTTTATGCATTTAAAACCCCAGAATGGGTGTGAAAAAACAGTTTTCAAGGAGCCTGTGCAACTCTCCCCCATATTACAGCTAGAAGTGTGTCTGATGCACAAGGAAGCCTGCTGCCTTTCTTTTGACATGATCTGTGGAGCATGATAGGCATTCAAGACTCTTAAAAATTAAAATTATTTTTAGGAATCCATTGGTCTCTGGTATTTTGTGTGCTCTTTTCCTGGGAATAGGATCTCCAGGAAAAACATTTCTACCAAGCTTTTCCAAGTAATGTCTGATTTGTCACATTTTTCATTGCACTTACATTCTGAACCACTGGACTTTTATTTTTACTTGCATGTCTTAAGATTGCTTTCATCACATTTGCTGCATATTCACAACCTCTTGTCTACATTTTTAAAAAAACCCTCAAATTGTGATTATTGTTTTCCAGTGGTAGCCTGCAATGAAGTGTAGAGTAACAGCCACAGCACATATAGCACTCAGCCCCCAAATATATATTTAGATTATGCTACTTTCAAGCTAATGCTCTGAAATATGAAAATGCCATCATAAAGATATCTGTTGCTGGTATGGCAAGAGGGCCAAGAAACAAAACTCACTTCTGAACTGCAGGCACACAGAAGTGTCACACGGGATCCTGAGCCACCTCAGTCCACCCAGTACAGGTGCACAGCCTGCAACTCGCTGCTGAGAAAACCTTTCTCCTGCTTTCTGCCAACATTTACCATGCCAAGTAGCACAGTCTGTTTCCACTTTAACAGAGGAACTAATACTACACTCAGTATTCAGTGGGGAAAAATCCCTCTCTTTCAGCTCAGTCCAAGAACATATGACCCTTGGTGGTCTGCGCAAAACAAGTTTCTGTTTTGATTTATCCACAGCACTGGGCTGTTTCCTTGCTTGGTGGAATACCACTGTCCAGGAGGGATTGCTCTCTTTTAATATATTGGTATCTGTATCTCAAAGTGCATCTGTCAGCAACCATAGTGAGCTTTCCCCTAGTTTCACAAACCCTATAAGTCTCATGAGTTTTATGCAAAAGGCTAAGAAAAGATCAAGTAGAGCAGAAAGGGAGAGGCTGTCAAACCTTAAGGAACAGTAGGTGTGTTCTCTGCAATATTTAGCAGAAACTTCAGTGAGGTTTGCACAAAGCTGATAGTGCTATCACAGCAAGAACTCATCACTAGGTATGGCTGATGACTTCAGCACAGGACAGCTGCAGTGGAGGAAATTAAAGGAAGAGTTTCCTTTCATCTGGAGCCAAGAATCTGTGATTATTGCTTGCCTGTGCACTGGGGAGAAAATTAAAAAATAAATTAAAAAAAAAAAAAAAAAAAGGAAGATACTGAACACTTGTATATTAGTGAAATTCTACAGTAATGCAGAATCAGGAAGAAAATTAAAATCTTCAGCAGAGTAACACACACTATTTACCATCAGCAACAGTGAAGTAGATGGTGAATTTCCAGATGGTTATAAAACATGTGCCATAAACTAATTACCTAGAGTAGATAGCAGGTGAAGTTTCCTTTTCCCCAAGACAGCTTTTGAGATCAGGAAGAGCCCAGAAGGAACTGTAGACTTGTCCCAGCATGGGATGGGGAAAGTACCTGGGTGTTTGGATGAGCTTCCAGTAGTATGAGTTCAAGGGTACATAGTATTTGTTCAAGCTAAGAATTCTCTAGAGCTAATCAGCTGAAACCCTCAGTGAATAGTCTTCACTGAAGCAGCTTGCTGTGAGTTCATCAGAAAGCACAGATCTGGCTGCTGACAAGGTGCTGTTGTGACTGGATCCCGTTTTCTGGATCCTTCTTCTGTAACCAGTACACCAAATGGTACAGTTCAGAGTATCACTAAGAAAGAAATATAAAAGGCTTTTCTTTGTTGTTTACTGAATTCCAGTAATGAACTTATAATGAAATTTGTTCAGGGATTCTGCAAAAATGAAACAAATTATTAATGAATAGAGTCAGATTATTGGACGGAACAAATACAGACAGGAACAACAATCAAAGAAACCACTTTCCTGGGAAATATTCTCTGTTGTGATCATACTATCCTGAGAAATGCTGTGCTGTAGTACTTTCAAGAATAGAGAAGTTTTCATAAAGCTGTAATAGTAAATCCTGTTATTGTCATATTGCTAAAGATGTCTATGAAATTACTTTTTTATAGACATGAAACTGTTAGTCACTCAGTGATGAAATAGTTGAGACAATAGTTTCAGCTGAATTTGGGTTGTTTCTGAGCTTCTTTTCAGTCCTCAGTGTTCCTAGGGTTCAGTGAGCTAAGCACATTAATTGCACTCTAATTTTATTGCAGCCCAACCCATTAAAACACTGGCATTGCATTTATTCAGTCCTGACTCCTTGCAAACAAAACGTATCACACGTAGGACTTCAGTGCCAGTCAGCTCTCCATCTGCACAGCTGTGAGTAGACAGTGTACAAATGTCTCGGTAGAGACCACTAACCTGTTCTGCAGGTATGTGTATGTTTCTCTTCCCGGGCTGTCAATGACTCTTGCCTCTCCACAGCTAAGTCAGCAAGAGCATCTCAGTGATATAGAATTAACCCCAAATATTTACCAGGGCTGACAAAAATCAGCTTTGTTGCAACTTGTTTTGATTGGAGACTTTATCTTGCAGTGATGTAATAGTATCTCTCAGTATTTTTAGCCTGGTTTCCTAGAAAGCATCTATAACTACTAGAACAGGACTAGGATTCTTTTTGCATTAGAAACATGAAGGGTTCACGCAAACAGGATTATTATCACTACAAAATTTTGAGGCACCTCCCAGTGACTTGGCTGAGCCTTCAACACACAGCCAGAGGAAATGAAGCTTTTTCTGTTGCTGTTTCTTTGTAGTGAGGACCTTCATCTTAATCTTCAAAGGCCTTCATTAATTCAATCTCAGCTTCATAAAGAACATCTCTCCCCTGTCTCTGTGAGACTTGTAACAGTTCTATCCTCTAGAAATGCCAAACCCACTGACCTTAATCATATAACTTGTCAAAGCATAAAACAAAATTTTCTCAACTAATTCCTCACATCTCTTCAGCAGAGAGAAATGGACAATGTCCACAAACATTTAGTCTCCACTCTGAGACTAAAATATCAACTACGTTTTTGCAGTTGTTCGTGCATGTAGCCACAAGGAAAAAAAAACAGGAAATGTTTGAGAGGAAGTAGGGGATAGATAGTGTTGGCAGAGAAAGGGAGGACTGGAGGGAAAGGGCCACAACTGCTGCAAAAGGAGAGCATTAGTACCGCATGCCCTTCTGAGTGCTCCCTTGGCCAATATGAAAACCCAGCATGAGGAATGAAACCGAAACCCACAGCTTGTTGCAGTTGTAAGATTTTTTCAAAGTGCTGTCAGAGAGGATGAAGACTGTAGCATAAGTAAGAAGAACAAAATTACAGATTTTTTGAGGTTGTATGAAAAAAGGTTGTTTTACAATTTTTTTTTCTGATGGGAGTTTAATAGTTATTTCTTCTGCCTCCAAGCTCTTTCTACTATTTTATATAGCTAAAATTAGAGCTTAATAACTCAAAGTTGGTACCTGTAGGTCTCAAATTCAGACCACTAAACAGAGAAACCAGGTAAGTGTTTGCATGTGGAGATTTGGTGTTATAAATATTTGTATGTCTCTCCTCACCCTGTGTTTATACATACTGTAAAATGCACGATTCTTCAATTTGTAGAAAATTAAATTAAATACAAAGTTAATGTTTAAAAAAAGCTGAGTAAAAGAATGCAATGAGATATACTGGACACCTACACTTCATTTGCATTATGAATGAGCTGCTATCACACCATCTCTGCCATAAGAATACTATATACACAGCTAATAAAATAAACCCAAATTACTAGTGTAAGATTTTACAGCTTTTCTAAAGGCATGGTAGCATGGATGATGCTGTAAATTCCTCTATGCTCTTTTCCTTCTGTCTTCTTACAACTTTAATATTTTTGACTTGTGTCTGCCTGTATGGCAATCACTTTTGTCTGGTAGGTATGCTAGTACATCTCTTCTGTCATCAGATAACATGGTAATGCCACTGTATTATCCATTTGAAATGTGAAACCAAGGGAAGACTGGTGAATAAGATCCTACTTACAGGGGAACAAGTACACTAAAAGCTGCTGGCTAAAATAAGGTTAATGATAATGATGAGAAAAAACAGCAAAGTCACACAAGGTTAGTTTACAGCCCAGGAAGACTCACTCCCTTCCCACAGTGCTGCACGTATCTCATGACAATGCTGAGTGGCACCCTGACCTGTATCAGGAATGCTGTGGCCAGCAGAAGCAGGGAGGTCATTCTGCCCTTGTACTGGGCACTGGTGAGGCCACATCTTGAGTGCTGTGTCCAGTTCTGGCCCCTCAGTTTGGGAAGGACATTGAGACACTCGAGTGTGTCCAGATGAGGAAACGAGGCTGGTGAGGGGCTGAGAACACAAACCCTGTGAAGAATGATTGAGGGAGCTGGGGGTGTTTAGCCTGGAGAAAAGGAGACTCGGGGTGACCTCATCACTCTCTACAACTCCCTGAAAGGTGGCTGTAGTCAGCTGCAGGTTGGTCTCTTTCTCCAGGCAGCAACTGACAGAATGAGAGGACACAGTCTAAAGCTGCACCAGGGGAAATATAGGCTGGATATGAGGAAAAAGTTTTTAACAGAAAGAATAATAAAGTACTTGGAATGGTCTGTCTGAGGAGGTGGTGGATTCACCATCTCTGGATGCGTTTTAAAAAAGACTGGATGTGGCACTTGGTGCCATGGTTTAGTTAAGGTGTTAGGGCATGTGTTGGACTTGATAATCTTGAAAGTCTCTTCCAACCTAGTGATTCTGTGATTCTGTGATGTCCAAGGCACTCTCACCTGCTGCTTTTTGATTCTTTAATGACATCTTTACCCTTCTGTCACCAGCTATTTCTGCACTCTACAGGCCTCTGCTTTAAAGTACAGTGTGTGAGTAAAGTTCCTTTTCCCAAGGGAATCAACAGACAGTTCAGGTACCATCCAGCCTTGCCTGAGAGGGATGAGTTACAGGAGCAGAGGCCACAATAAGGACCTCTTCCCACAGGGGATATCAGCAAAGCCCACACTGCACCAGGAAAGGTTCACATTGCTCCCCAACCACAGCATGGGTAGCAGGTCCCTGCTTTCCTCTGCTCCTGCAGGTGATATGTTCTTGCTTTTCAAACTAGGTTTCCAAGATATATTGAACTCATATCCATCTCTCCAGCTGAGATAATTGGAATGTGTCTTTCCACATCCCAAACCCCAGAAAATTCTGAGCGCGGATTAACTATTCTCTTCTTTGTATTTCCATCTTTTTGTACATTTTTGAGCATCCTTTCTGAAAAACACATTTCCAAGCACCTGCTTTTCTTGTTACAAGGCGTGCTAGGCCTTCTGCCTTCTGCTTAGGTAGAGTAGGCTAATTTTTTTTCTTCCCTTCTTCAGTCTGAGAAGGAGACAGCAGCTTTAACCCTCAAATCAAGACAATTTCATTTCATTTCTAAACACGGGGCAGAACAAAGTAACTTATACAGAAACTGAGCTGGCTTTGTATTAAGTTTGGTGCTTTCACCAGGAAAATTAACAATGGTTAATTTGAACAAAGGCTAGACCATTGCATGAAGATATACCCAGAATGTTTTTTAGGTAGGAGCTGCATAATGCAATGCTTCAGAAAATCAATAGTTATACTTTATACAGTTCTAAAAATACCCTGTTTACTTTTACAGTGATAACACAGTTTTGTCTGGAAAATAAACCTGATACTGAGCATTAAAGTTTAATAGATAAGCCAACCCAGATTTTTTCCCTGCTTTGTCCTTTGCTGTTCTTCAAGTAGTTAAAAGGCATTGCACTATATAGCCTAAAACACAACTATTTCATTTTATCTGACAAAGAAAGTAAAACATTGCATCTAGAACTAAATCTAAAAGCTGCAGTGAATGTATTTAAGATAGAACAAAATAGAAAGGATATGTATGAAATAAATTGGGTGAAACCTTAACCCCACTGAATCCTGTTGCAAAATGCCCATTGACTTCATAGAGACAAGATTTTACCTTTCAATCACATCATGAACACAGCTAATGCTGCACAACTTTTAGAGGAGGACAAAGGATTGCAAACTCAATATTCAAGATAGAATCAAGTTTAGATTCAGTTGAACTTTGAGCTGACATCCAGCACATGATTTATTCAGCAGAGGAAAATTATAGATATGAAAAAATTTTAACTGTGGTGTGAAGAACAGTCAAATGTAACCTCTTTTTAAATCAAAATGCCAGTCTTTAATTTGGTGCACAAAAAACTTCTCTATAATTTTCACAGGCTATAATAGTTTAAGGGTGACCTTCTAGTCTGGTCAGCTGTAATCTTCTGAAATACCATGCCATAAGGATAGCAACAATGGGAATGGGAGAAAAGTAACAGAATTAGGCAATAGCAGTGTGCATGTTTAGGCAAAAAGCAACAAGGAAGACCAGAGCTCTTTTTGGACAATCCTAGAGAATCCTACTGTGTTTTCTTCCATAATGCTACCGTTCTTCATGTTACAGTTTTTAATATGACAGAAATAATGGAAAAAATAGGTGTCTTACATGCCTTCAACAACAACAGGTTTATAGAAGTTAATTCTGTTGATGAAAAGTGGCCTGGGCATAAAATGAAACTTAAAGAATAGGGAAGGATGCAAATCCTTATGAGCAGCAAATACTTTACAGTTCTAGCTGATATAAATGACAAAGGTTATTGGCTTCGGTATAGTGGTCTGCAATCTTGAATAAATATTTAATTGCCTTCTGAAGGAGATCTGATGGCATCTGGAATAGCAGCCCTGCACTTTCTCTTCTGGAGAACACTGACTTTTTTGAACATTCTGGTAATGAAAAGGAGAAAGCTGTCTAGATATTGATAAACATTATGTAGATGATTACTTTCTTAAATTAAAAATTACTTCCTACTGAAAAGAAGTTATGTGTAGAAATTAGGCTTTGGTTAAGGTATTTTTTATTTATACCCTTAATTTCATGGCATAATTTCTACTACTTATACCTCTCCAAGAGAACACTGAGATTTAAACCAAGATATTAAAATAAGAATCATTTAAAAATGATTCTGCAAGAGAAGTCAATAGCTTTTCTATAGAGATATCACAAAAAGTAGTAAAAGTTTGTTTATTTGGAACTGAATCGAATAGAAATAATACCACAGTTTCAAAAAACAATTTTCAGTTCCCAGTAAGTGCAACATCCCAGGCCAGTGAGGGCATGTTCATTGAGGCCTGATCCTCGTGACTTAATAATGCACCTATTAACTGCAAGCACATAACAAACTTCACTGTAATCACAGTTAAAATCAAGCCTGTGCCTCACTGCTTGGTGTACGAGAGCCTGAGGCAGAGCAGATCATCAGCACAGATTTTGAAATGTTCTTGGAGGAGCCATGGGAGCCAGCGCCGGTGAGGAGCAGAGGGGGAGGCAGCTCCCTCCCAGCCGAGGTGTCTGAATGTCAAGCAAGGTCTTCGAGCAGGAAGGAAGATGCTGGCTGGATTCCAGCACAGAGGGAAAAAGGAAAACCATGCCTACAGCACTGACCTGAGAGCCAGGGACTGGGAATTAGATGGATTTGTACATAACACAGGAGCAAAAAACAGCAAAGAGATTTCTTCAGAGCATTGGAGTTAACCTTCAGGTTTAATGTTTTGAAATACCCCTGAGCTTGGTGTGTTTAAGGAAACAGTTGCCCTAAGAAAATATAGTTTTGCCATAACAAATAGTATTTTCCTAATCTTTTCTATCAAATTGACAGCACTATTTTAAAGCACTTATTAAATACCAGTAAGCACCAATGAAAATCTGTCTTACCTGGGGTGTTAAATATTAGCTTTATGCTATAGAGACATCTCCTTATCCTTCAGGAATTAAAGAAAGGGAAAAAATGTGTACAGATTATCAACACAGTTGCTAAATATTTATTTACATACGTAAAGATAGTAATAGGTAAGAATACTTGTGGTGTTGGGCGCTTACCATATGCTAACAGAATAACTAGGTTGAGGGAAGGTTCAGATCTAATTCTATAAGGTTGGTGAGCATTTCATAGCTTTTTTCCAAGACTGATTTTTGAAGCAATTTCCAGGAGTCAACCCTTTTGTTCCTTTCTATTTTTCTCAAATGAAATGGGCTACCCTTCTCTTTCAACACTCTAATTATCATTAGCCTAAGAAATCACTCTTCAATTCATGAAAGTCTTAATTCCTCATGTTGACTAAGCAAACCCTTAATAAAAACAAACACTTATTGCAAATTCATTCCATGGTAATTAATAGCCTAATTATATCTGTTTAATTTCTGAGATGCATCTGTAACAGGCAAGGTTCTGTTCTCACTGTTATCTTCCTATTGCTCAAACTTGCACGTTGGAAACTCAACAGTCAGCATGTGTCTACAGTAAATTAAAAGCAATCTGCAATACCTATTTTACAGCCTTCTGTCTGAAGCAGCCAAAAGTAATAGACATGGTCCTTCTTTAGATTTTGGACAGATAGAAAGCTCACTTAGTTTCTCAGACCATTTACATTTCTGAAGATCAAAACGTTAAAGCAGAAGAGGAGGAGTATCTTCCTGTCAGAACACAGGCAGAGAGTTTGCCTGCAGCAGCAGCAAAATATTCAGTAGGTGTTTTCATGAATGGTCATGAAAAGAGAGGGACAATTATCCTACAGTTTCCCCTGAGTAACTGAATAGTCCTCCAGGGATGCCATGTCTCAGTAATCCTGCAGTGCATGAGTCAGCATCAGTGCGTGGGAGAGTTGTTTTCTTTTTTACAGCTTGTGATAGAATTAGAGTATTTGGAGATTTGTAACATTCTTAGATGTTACAAATTTCAGATTTAAAAATGTAAACTTCTGTAGGTTTTTTTAAGTTTTCCATCACTACTGATGAACCCTTAGTAAAGGCTTAAAAGGATATACATATTATAAATATGAACATGGCATTATAACTTCTGCTGTGCATTGGGAATGGAAAGGGGAAATATAATTTACTGCATCTGTTCTGTACTGGAAGGTCAGAAAAAAGGATTTGAAGACTGCAATGAAGTTTACTTAGCTTCTATGGCTTTCCTCAAATGTATGGTGCAAACACAGTCCTTGAAAGCACTCCCAGGTTAAAGAGTAAAGTAGCATGAAGGTAACTGACCTTCCAACTCCTTGTCTTTGCTCTGGTGCTCTGAGCATGCTCAGAGTCATAAATTATTGTGCCTAAGGGACCCAGCAGGATGTTTTACCCAGAGCAATACTGTCCAAAGTTTGGATGTGAAGAAAATGGAACATAAAATAGCTATCTGAATTATCCTCGTATATCAGCTAATCTGTGGCAGATCTGCACATTAAACTTTGACTTTCTGTATCCTCATCCTCTGCTTATCAACCAAGGCAGTTTCCATCTAACTTGTCCTCTGGTGCATAGTATCTGCCAATTGTTCACCTGTACCAAAGGCGCGAAGGAGCTACAGGAACTGCCCCAGGAATCGTGACAGAGCAATACATTTGCTTCTTAGTATGTGGTGTCTGATTATTTATCCTGATGACTAGTTACAATTGCAGGAGGATGTGTATCTTCAACTCCTTATGTTTGCATCCTCAGTCATATTACATTGGTGTGTAATAGCATTGCTGCATTAAAGCATTCTGTCCATCACTGAATTATGCATGCAGTCAGCAGCTGTTCTGATAGCTATACACAGATATGGGCTGAATTACAATAGAAAGATGCCTCTGTATATATAGTTAGGAATGACTTTATTACTTCTGTGCACACTGGAAAAGAAAGGACTTTCAGAAGGAAACTGAATATTTTTCTGGAAAGTGAAATTAGATGAAATCAGAATGAGTGTTGTGAAAAGCCAATGAGAATTATCTCGAAAGCTATTCTGCCCTTTGTTTATCACTTCACCTATGGTCTATTTTTATAGGACTCCAACATGTGAACAACTTGAGACTTACATATAATATATCCTCTCATTAAGCTGATTATCTCACTCTTCTCATCTCTTTATAATTTTATTTTAATGCTTCTTGCAAAACTTTCTTCTGTGTAAAAGCAGTATTTTGGATTTTAAAGACATGTCTATCCATGTGTTTGTGTCAGATCAAGAATTCTGTGAAGCAATAGCTGGCAAAGCTTGAGGTTTCATTAGTGTCAGAGCCAAATGTGAGTTATCCATGTTTTACTTACTAGGCCTATACAACCTTTCCTGCATTCTGTACTGTTTGCCTCTGTCATGATTTGAAATATGCCACAGGAATGCAGCATACACAGGCCAAGTATTAAATGAAAACTGTAAAATATACCAGGGTCACTGATAATGACAGCTTGAAAAGAAACTAAATCTGTTACTTTCTAAATCTGTTTATGCTGTCTAGGCAGAAGCATGGAAGTGCATTTCCTGGATGGTTAAAGTTTTTGACTAAAATTTTGGAAAATTTGATTTTGGTGAAAATGGAAAATGTCATATGGGTATAATGTTCTTAACAGCAATAGTAAGGTTTCTGTAGGCAATTCTAAGCTTTGACCTTTGAACTTTTCCCCTAACTTTCTCCTTACTACCTTTGGTTTTTCAAAGCAGCAATGGAATTCTAAGATAATATATTGAAGATGAGTGAAAGGCAGATTTGTTACTGAGAAGTGAATGTAGTAAATACTACTATATTTCAAAGTTTCCCCATTAGCTGATCAGAACTGAAAGAAATGCAGCCTATCAAAAACATCCCATGGGCACAAACTGAGACTTCTATAAGCTGTATTCTCCCTTTGGGCTGCAGAGTGTTCTGACTGAGGCTAGACATGAGTCAACTGCTCAACATATCAGCAGCATATCAGCTGCTGAATTAGGTCAGATCATTAGGAACTGATCCCAGGAGTTTCACTGAAGTTAATGTCATTTACTAGAATTTCTTAAAGCTCAGTGTTCTGTGTGGGGAATAATATATTTAATGATACTCAGGATTCATAACATTTGCTCACATGGGTAATTCTTTCTCTTTTCTTTAGCAATTGAGGAATCAGGAAGTTACATAAAACACTATTACAATATAAATTATAAAATACAATGGACTTCCATAAATAATTTTATCTATTAGATATTGCATGTGGCTACTGTCATGTAGTCTAGAACTTCCACAACACAACTCAGTATCTTTTCACTGTTTTTTTCCTCATTCTGGAACACTCAACTCTTCCTGCTTTGAGCCTGAGATCAAAATACAATCCATTTCTTAAGGTTTCAATTTGCCATCCTTGCTTGTATTTCTACCTTCCTGTTTGCCCATGTATCATAAGTGTTGTCCTCCAGACATAGATATAAATGGTCACCTGGGTATAGACAAATGTCTTTCTGGCACAACCACTGAATTCAAGTTTGTGGGCTAGATATAATATTTCTTTCTCCCTCTTTCTTCTGACATTCATTTGGAACAGGAGTGGTAAGAACAGGACAGGCCAGTTGGGGAATAACATGCAAAGAATCAAATTCTCCTAAACAGAACAGTTAATAAATCTTTCACTTTTCTCTTTAAATTATGTGTTCATTCACATCCTGGATCATGTTTATTACAAACTTTTTTTTTTTTCCTTTTTTTCCTTGATTAATTTTAGCCTGTGAAAGTAAAGAGTGAGGTACCACTCAGGGCCATGTGTTATACCAGGCTGCAACAGAGGACAACACTTTCATGTAACAGCAACATATTTTTGGGGCCTTCCTAAGCTTTATTTTCAATTCTGTTGTTTCATTTCTGTAACAAGACTATATTGCGGAGAGGAATGCCACAGGGGTATATCAAAGAGATTTTTATTAAATTATAGTGATGTATATGTACAAAACAAAATTCTGCCAGAAGGTAAATCCCATTTTTAAAGCCCACAGTACATTATTAGACTTGCAGTACACATGAGCTAGGGAAAATCTAACAAACCATGTAAAACTATCTTGCAGAACAACTGATTGCAAAACATTCCTTCGACTTTCAGGAAGAAATTTTAATGGCTGCCTTTTAACTGAATAATGAGTTTAAAATAAATGACACTCATTAGTTAGCAGTAAGGGGGCCTCATGAATCCTAGAGCCTGGCTCTTAACAAAAAGTAAAAAAGTAACAATAGGATTTCTGGGTACTATACTTTTAATTGCTATGGGTCCTATTTCTAGATAGCCATTATTTATTGAGTTGAGGGATAAATGATGATGGAGGCACAAAAATACACTTGACATGGAGGGTTTTTCATAAGATGTTAATTATTTTACTCTCTCTCTTTCTCTTTGTTTCTGCCAGAAAATATAGGTAATTCAGGCAGTTTTCAGACTATGCATTTTCATTCCTCTTCTTGATTACCTAGCTTTTCTAAATTAACAGAGAGACTTTTCTAACTTTGTAACTAAAAATAAACCCGAAAAACAGAACACTTTTGCATAAGAATAGAATTCTTATTTTACTGTTTTAATTCTTTAATTTTCCTTTTTCTGCTGTGTTTTTTATAATATTACCTTGAAAATGAGAAAAATAGGTGACTAAAGAAGACACAAGTTCTATAAAATATTTTGGAAGTGAAGTATTGAAGCTATAGATTCCCTCCATCTGAAACCACAGTGGATATATATTCATGGTAACTAATTCTGTACCACTGCAGATTCTGGACGCAGAAATGGGTTCTTCATGAAATCTGAGGTCTCTGAGTTAGGGAACATCTAAAATATTTTCTTTTTCTTTAGGAATTTTCCATTTGTGATGATGATTAATGATCTCCTGTGGGACTGTTTATTATAATGATTTTCTTAAGCTTACTCAAAGTGGGAGGACAGAAGCTGATGCATATGGTATTAATGAATAAACTTCCTTTTTAAATAAATAAGTTGGAAGAATCTGAGTATTCATTCAGCCTTAAATAAAAGTTTTGCAGCAGTAACAGTTACCCCCTGGTTTTTATAACATTTTATGCTTACACTTCTATCACAGAGGGAGCTTAAATTCTTATGAGAGAAGAGCAGGTCTGTCCTAGAAAGAAAAATTAAGCATGTGAATGTCCCTGTCTATTTACAGTAGTTTCTACTTTTCCTTAGACTACAAAGTTAAATTATTGACATTTTCATTTACAGGCTAATCAATGAGATGATACAACCAGTAACAAGATACCACCAATTAAAAAAAAAAAAAAAAAAAAGAGTAGTATCCATACAGTCTAAGAATGAGTAAAAAAAATCTCACAATGTAGCCAAGTAGGCAAATTTTACTCTGGGTTGCATTCATACAGGAGCTGACAAAGATGTGGGAGGTAATTATTCTTTCTACTTGATTCCAGTAAGATGAAAAACATTTTTCTCCCTTCCATTGCTGTAAAATGTTATTGTAAAGAAGATGATGATAAGTAATTCTTCAGGGCCAATGGGATAAGAACAAACATAAATTAGTTGAAATTGTACCAAGATTATCTCACTGGGTATAAAATAAAACTTCTTTTTGGCTGCTAAAGCACTGAAATTGTGCTCCTATGGAAGTTGTGAAGTATCCTTCACCAGAGGTTTTAAGGGTGGGTTAGACAAAAAACTCTCAGAATGATCTCAGTATAGACCATTGACCAGCTTTATTCCAAACGACTGGAGCAGATGGTTTTCCAAGGTTCTGGATTTCTGCTCTTCTATGAATCTGATTGAATTCACCACCAGCTGGATCTCTTCTTGTTACACTTCTCATTACATAAATTTCTTTCTTGCTGTACAAACTTCCTGTTTGTAATACTGTGAGTGCATATGGATTCAGTGAACTTCCTGTTATCTGATTAATCTTCTCACTGTTGCATTTCTAGGGACAAATTTTCAGAGTCACTCTCTAATTGCATGCTACAAGTCTGAAAAGTTAAAGCCAAAGTAAGCAGCAACCTAGAGCCCTAATGTCCAGTGCAACTTCTGACTCTTCCCTGTCTCCTGGCTGTGCTCCTATTGACAAAACCAGCAGCTTTCTTTTGCCAGATATCCCATCTCTTCCTTTGGCAGCAGGATCAAAAAAATCCATGCTATTTTCAGAATTTCTCTTGTAATACAGTCATGACAGGGATGAAACTGCTGGTTAAACTCTTCAAGTCATGTGGAGAAAGGATCTTGGAAGGATCAGTGTTTCTTTAGATGTTACTGAGCTACAGTGGCGCCTCCTGGTACGTTTGCCATGAGGGGTGCCTGCAGAGCCTCCTACCAGGCTACCTCACACAGCAAGGGAGGGACAGCCCCACACATCTGCTCCATCTCAGAACATCTGCCTCACTCTGGAGGTGAAGGCCCTGACAGCTCAGAGCAATCTGTGCTCATTCCAGGGAGAGGTGACGCCAGGGATGCTCTTCCTTGCACACAATCCCTGGGATGTCACTGCAATGCTGAGCATAAGAAATCTTAAAGACTTAGGACCCTCAGTCTGAAAAGCACAAAATAAATTAACAGTGACTCTGGCTTTAGAAGTTTTTGCTAATTAAATATGCCACAATTTGCTTTGCCTTATTTTAAGTTGTCCAAGTCCACAGTCACTTATGTTCTTATTAGAAAAATCTTTAAAGTTTTACTTTTAAGTACGTTGGAAATGCCTCAGTTTTATCAATATTCCATTCTAAGGAGCCAGATGATGCATAGCTCACTCAGGCTTTGCGGGTGAGGTTCTTTCTATATGTCTTGCTCAACTCAGAAGCAGTTTAGAGCACATTTATTAGAAAAAGACCTGCACAAAATACAGAGGCTGGTGGTAGTTACAGTATCTCAGATCTATGACCTAATGATCTTTAATGGTTTAAGCATTCACAGAAGGGGGAACAAGGTTCACAATTTTCTAAGAGAGCACCTGATAATAGACTGGAGGGGAATGCTCTCAACTTCCACTTTCCAGGGAATAATTAAATATTGATTAGGTCAGAGGAAGGAAAAAAAAGTAATATGAGAACACTGAAGGGCTAAGCCATAGGCTTGTTGTGGAAGAGAGAACTTTTTTTCAAATATTTAAATTTTTAATTGGAAGAGAGTGCAGAAAGTGAGATTCTTCTCTTTTCCCAGTTGAGAATCATAAGAAAACAGTGAACTATAGTGACATGTTCACTCATGCCTTTTTTTTTTTCTATGGCATATTTATATTTAATACATCTACAAGTGAATATTTAATACATCTACAAGTATGGATATAGCTTCCACAACAGTGACTTAAAAGAATTTTTCTACCTGAGTACCATTGGCAAAGTAACTTGGGCATGGAAAACGTAGATTCAACCTCCTACAGCACAGGAATGAATCTATTTTAGTTGTACTTTTTTGCATAAATACCCAGCTAAGTCTACCACTGAAACAGAGCCACTGTTTAGGCCATACTTGGTGAGAAGTTCTGGCAGAAGGGACTCACATCCGGGTGAAATCTGGTGGTTTGAAACCCATAGTAGAGTAGAGGACTCCACACAGGCTAGAGATGTGAGCTAAATACCACCAGTTTCTGTTGGCTAACTGTGCCACCTGCCCAGATTTTAGATTTGGGGATATCATATAGCCTACATATTTCCGTGCACTGCATGTGAAGCAATGCATGGTGTTACCTACACAACTCAGGGCTGAGGTATCCTGACAACAGGGTCTTTTAATAGTCAGTGAAAAATTCCTTGTAAACTTAGGTCTGGATTTGATTTCTGAATCAGCAAATGGCTGTATTTCAGGAAGGAAAGACAGAATAATCATTGCTGGTTTATACTGTTGCTAAGAAGTCAAGTTTTCTGGACATCTTCCAGAGGTGAGTAATAGCTCAGTGGACCAGTTGCCAAGAAAAGTCTGCTCCTTGCACATACAGGTTTTACTCTCATGGTTCATAGTTGATGTTTCAATGGATGGAGCTGTCACAAGAGATTATGGCCAGACTTGCACTGCCCTTCAGGTAACATGAACCTAGGGGGCCTGCAATCTTCAGTGGGAGCTGGTATTTAATAAAATTTAGTAAAATTTTAGTAATTTAGTAAAATCACTGTTAGGCACCAATGAAATTCCAGGTGAGCCCTCTCAGTGGATGCTACATGCAACTGAATGGTTAACCATTCGAGGTGGTGACTTCAGGGTTATATATAGAAGACTTTTCTCAACAGTTGCAAAATGGTGTGGCCACAAATGGGCCACAAGTCCACACTGGAGATGACTGTCTGCAATCATGCACATGAAAGGAACTCTTTCCTCACTGTGAGTCTTTCAGTATTTAGACAAATAGCTAGACAATTTCACTGTTTATTCAGCTTTTCAGGCGAAGAAAGAAAGAGGTCCTTGTCAAAACTAAAAAAAAAAAAAAAAAAAAATTGAAAGAAAATAATTAAAAAAAAAAAAAAGAAGACTCTTTAGAAAATGAGCTTGAACAAAATATTTCATCTCTTCACAACTGTGAGTAATTCATTTCCATATGAAGATATTGTATCAAAGAGAAGAATACTATCTTTAACCATGCCATTTCTGACTTCCCTCCCGAGTTTGAGAAACAGTCGGCATGGGCAGGGTGAATCATCCCTGCTGCACACAGCCCTGCTTGGCAAACTGCAAACAGCCATCTCCTGGGACTTCGCTCCAGTTCGCACGTTTATCCCCACAGGAGGCCTTAGCTAAAATAAGGAACACCACATCTGCAATGTGCATTTATGCTGCTTCCTGACAAAATACATGTAGAAGGATATAAAATAATCTTTGTGAGGTGGAAGGCAGGATGTTTGGGGAATAGGGATATCTGAAGAATCTTTAAAACTTTCTGAAATCTGGTGAAGAGCATGAGGTAAAAGTGGGGTTGGTCAGCAGAGGAGTTTATTTGGAAACTTCTTGGACTATTTGCAGGAAACACAAAAGGGTTTATATATTTGGAGTCAAAGGTTATATTAAAGTTCAACCCACTCTAGCAATGTTTATTCCTCACTTCTAATTTGGGTAGTATACTCAGTATGTCAAATAAGAAAGTTTATCCAGCTTCATTTTTTATTATTCAGTTCTTTGCAGAGTCACTAACTTTTCATTGTTTCTCTCTTAAGGTTATAAAATTTATCCCAGGACTAGAAACTGACATTCTAGGAGCACTATGTATAAAATATGCCATCTACTGAGTGAGGTAACTGTAGTGGGAAATATGTCTTCTAAGAGGCTGTGGAGCAGTGTGTGGCCAGATCTGGCAAAGAAGTGAATGATTGCATTTTCCATTGATGTCAGCTCTCAGGACACCTTCTTATAAATGGGAAGCTGACTGAAGAAGTATTGCATTCTGACAGTGAGTGGGTAGATTTAAAATAGATTAAGAAATTAGTGACATAAGGAAACACATAGCCTGAAAGGATGATGTTTTAAATGCATCTTGATACTTTGCTGAGCATTCAGAGCTACTCTAATAAGTGTATTGGGTGTTTTTGCAACATTATAACAAAAAATCTCTGCTTCATCAATCCTACAACCCAGAATTATTTTAATTGTGCTGTTAGGCAGGTAATTTTGATGGGATTTTCCCCTTTAAAAGTCCTAAAAAGTCTAATCACTCATCTCTAATCACTCTTCTGTGACTGTCTGAGATTATCTGCCTTCTTGTACCTAAAGGGTATGGGGTGATAGGAAAGGGGGTAGGTTTAGATTAGGTATTAGGAAAAAATTCTTTACTGTGGAGTGGTGAGGCACTGGAACAGGGTGTCCATAGAAGATGTGGGAACCCCCTCCCTGGAAGTGTTCAGCACCAGGTTGGATGAGTAACTTTGTCTAGAGGAAGGCATCTGTACCTGTGACAGCAGAGTTGGAACTGGATGATTTTAAGGTCTCTTCCAACCCAAACTATTCTATTATTCTGTTTCCCTGATCCAAAAATGGAATAATATTAATTCTGTTGCTTCTAAGGGTATCTTATTGAATCACTCTGCTCTCTTCTTGACATGTTGTTTTCTATACCCCCTATAACTGAAGACACTGCACTTTGAACTGCCAACTATCTAAAATCACATGATATTTTTGCTGTCATGTGGAATCAGTTCATTCACTAAGCGAAAGTCACCTTGAAATGCTCTGATTGGCCTTGATTCCCTCAAATGTGCATTTGATTCCCTAGTTCAGTGATTATTGCTTGTAATAACATCAAGGGAAGTACGCAAGAATATGAAAAGTGTTAATGATGGCTCACAAGAGGAGGTTTCTAGCAGCAGTTTGATCAAAAGGCTCCAAGTCAGATCCCATTTAAGATGAGGAATAAATTGTAGAGCTCTTTTTAGCTGTTCCATCTTGTGACTCACTGTGCAAAGCAGTATTGCTTCTAAGATATTTTTCTGTTTCACCCAGCAATAGAACTAGCTCAGGAAGTAAAAAGCAGCAGGATGCAGGGAATTAACAGCTACGTAAAACCTCACAATTTATGAAACTTTTTAAAATAATAAACTGAAGCACTTAAAAGACAAAGGTTTCACTTTTCACAATTTCATTTTTTTAAGAGGCTTCTGGTTTTCCTTAATTTCTGATCCAAATGAAATTCACTGCAGAAAATAAAGTCATTCTTGCAGTTTGTTGTAGGTTCACAAAAATGTGCTTTCTTACTCACTGCTTTGCCTTAGTGCTCCTTTTCATTCATTCTGTAGAGGGCTCAGACACTTCATTCCCCAAAGGAATGATTCTGGATCAGCTGGGACAAGATGTTCTCATGGAAATATTCAAAGATGCAATTATTATCTGATATGTCCTCACATGTTCTTAGAGCTCGCTAAGTCATATGATATTCTGTTCTCCTGTGGAAAAGACAGCCTACAATCTTCCTTTTCCCTGTTTCATGGGAGATTCTAAGAAGTGGTCTGGGTGTAATGTTAGCTCAGCTGGTTAGAGCAGAGTAACAACACCAGGGTTGTGGGTTTGACCCCCATATGGGCCATGCCCTTAATGGTTGGACTCAATGATCCTTGTGGGTCCCTTCCAATTCAGAATATTCTGTGAAATCTGCCTGGGTGAGGTGGACGTCTCTGCCTGAGAAGAGGGGTACATTGTTGCTGTTTCTGAAAACCCCATAACTCTCTGTAAGCAGATACTTTAGTTTTTTTTCATCAGCACTGGTCACTTTTTAAACCACCTCCTAAGGGCATGACACCAGGAAATTCCCAAATGTGAGAAATCAAGCAGGAAAAGCAGAACGGGAGTCTTCTCTTGAAAATAAGGCAAAAAGCGAGCTGTATGCCCAGTGGACATGGGAAGAATACAGAGATGTTGCTTGCCACTCCAGGGAGAAAATTCACGTGCCCAGAGCTCAGCTGGAGATAAAACTGGTCAGAAATGTGGGGGATAATCAAAATATTTTTTTCAAATATAATAATGTCAAAAGGCAGTATAAAAGACAGGGTGAGGATGGTCACCTCAAAAACAGGAACATAGACAAAGCAGAGGTGTTTAATTCATTCTTTATCTCTGTCTTTAACACAGATGACAGACCAAGGGGGTCTCAGTGCACTGACCTGAAGAACCATGACTGCAAGAATGGCCAACTCCCTGCTGACCCTGAAGTTGCTGCTCAATCTGGATCTCTACAAATCCATGGGGTCTGATGACCTTCATCTGAGAATCCTCAAAGAGCTGGCTGCTGTCATTACAAAACCTCTCTTGATGATTTTTGAGTGGTCCTGGGAATCCAGAGAGGTCCCAGCTGACTGGAAGCTGACTCACCTTGCCCAAGTTTTCCAGAAGGGCAAGAAGGACGACCCTGGACACTCCAGGCCTATCAGTCTCCCTTCAGTTACTGGTAAAGTTATGGAGAAGATTTTTCTAGGATTTTTCTGCAACCTGAAAGAGATTGCAGTCATTGGTCACAACCAGCACAGCCCATGAGAGGACAATCCTGCTTGTCAAACTTTTTTTCCTTTTATGACAGGGTAACCCACCTGGTTGAACAAGAGAAACCAGTTGATCTTTTAGGCTTTCAGTAAAGTTTTCAATGCTGTCTCCCACAGAATCCTTCTGGATAAAATATCCAGCTAACAGCTGGATAAACACATCATGTGATGGGTGAGAAACTGGCTCACAGGTCAGGAACAAAGGGCTAGAGGGAATGGGGTGACATCAGACTGGGTATCTGTCACTAGTGGGGCACCACAGAGCTCCATCTTAGGTTCTGTGCTCTCTAACACCTTCATGAATGACTTGGATGCATGACTGGAAGGGACACTGAGCAAGTTTGCAGATACAAAACTGTGAGGAGCTGTTGACTCTCCAAAGGCAGGGAGGCCCTGCAGAGAGACCTCAATAAATCAGAAGGCTGGGCAATCACAACCATATGGAGTTCAATAAGGGAAAGTGCTGGATTCTGCACCTGGGATGGGACAAACCTGGATGTACAGACTGGAGAATGAGATGCTGAAAGCAGTGCAGGAAAAAGGGACCTGGGGTTCCTGGTGGATGGAAAATTGAATGTGAGCCAGCAGTGCCCTGGCAGCCAGGAGGGCCAACCCTGTCTTGGGGGCATCAGGCACAGCAGCTGGTCAGGCCCTTGCAAGTTTACAGAATCCCTGAAACCTTTTGTCTTTATATGAGAATGGGAGGGAGAAGAGGCTCCTGGAGGTCAGCTGCATATGTATGCATGCATTCCTCTTCTCTACTGTGAAAAGCATGCACCAAGAGTTTCCTCTCCCCAGAAATGCAAGGATTGAACAACTTTCTGACCCCTTTACCTGCAAAATCAGAAAAAATTCTCCCTCTTGTGTGTTACTAACAGGAATCCTTCACGCCATTCTTCCCCAGATTTCAAACCTTATGAACATTCTGTCAGTGTAATTGCTTTCTTTATGTCTTTGTGCTGTAAAAGTCGAAGGGGATTGGCCAAGACAGAAAGTCTGGGCTTGTCTTTCTGAATTCCTCAAGAAAGGAAGCCAGACTTGCAACCATGCTTTACTAATGAGATATTGTATTCTTTGTTCCATTTTACTACTTAAAAAAGTGGCTGCTCAGTCTGGTTTGTTTTTTTTTTTCAAAATGCATAATTCAAAGTCAAGACCATATTAACTGAAGATATATTAAAATTTAGGTGGCCTAATCTAAACATTAGTTCTAGAAATTTTCCGTGCTTTGGTCTCTGATTTGAGTCTTCTGGTTTGTACAATAGATAACACAAAATGCAACTGATCACATTGATTATCACTAGTCTCTTAAACCCAAGAGGGTTTCTGCCACAGGACTGACAACCAAGAAATTTCAAAAAAGAAAACTTTTCCAAGCAAATGTTATACAGATATCTCATGAAGGACTGTCAATCCAGAAGGATATTCCCATATTGTCAACAAACCTTGAGCTAGGAGTTATTATCCAGACGGCACAGAGAACACATTAACTAGAAAAACTAATTTTGGCAGGTTTGCACCATTAATTCCTGACAGTTGCATGATAACAGGACTCTTTATAAACCCTGTTATTGACTGCTTCATGAAGTTAGTGATAGTATTCCAGTATATATATCTTATTTCACACCACCTGTCTTCTACGATTTTTTTTAAGCAAGGAAAAAACCCCACAAGAACTCAGAGAAATGTGTTTGAAAAGTAGTTTCTAATCTTGCTTCCTAAGTGCACTTCTAAATTTCACTGAATACAGACAGATATTAGCAGAGTATCTTTTTGTTTGTTTGTAAAATGTCCATGGAGATATGCACAATGAATGTAACACAAAATCAAGGCCATAGTGGTCTTGTTATTCTGTTGAAAGAATTGACTGGAGTTCTAAGTGGCTATCAGGGAAAAATCTTATTAAGAGTACTTTTAAAAGTCTCTTTTACAATGGAAATATTTTTCAGTTTCTACTGAAGAAGATATGATATGTCTTCAGCAATGCTTGTTGAAAAGCATTGTTACCATGAAACTGCACAGGCCTAGAAGCAAATAGAATTTTCTGTGGCATGGCTTACAAAGCCAGGCAAGGCAAAAGAATGTACAAGGCACACTTTTACCCTCTGTATTGCCTGTGCCTCTATGAGGTGACAGCCCAATGTGGAAGAGGCTTCTTAGGAGTCGTGTTCAAAAGGAGCAAGAATACTGTTGGCCCTTGACTGCAATCATCCCCATTACCCCATGTGATGCCAAGCTGAAGTGGCAATTGTACACTGGGAAAAAACTCACCTCAGATGGCTCAGTAATAATGAGACAAGTAAACACTTGTCTGTAACCATGTCCATAATCTACATCAGTGTCCCAGAGGTGAGTACAGTGGGCTCAGGAGTTACAGATTTGGAGGGGGCTGCGCAAGTGATAGAGAAGGGGTCTGTACTGGGGCAGTGCCTCAGCAGGGAGGAGCAAAGACAGGTCTGTACTGAGAGGCTGGGGAATGAATGTCCTCCAGTGAGATTTCCTACTCTACATCTGATCCTCTTCCTGCTGGAAAATCCACCAACTTCCAATGAGTTAGGCATGACCTACAGATTGGTTTACCACTCTGCTTTGAAGGTGAACTTTCTGGTCATTAAAAACACGGTTTTAGTAGAGTGTAAGATCAGATGGAGTGGGGAAGTTCATTTGTGTTAGACAGCATGTCATGAGGTTGTTCACACAATGGGAGAGCACTTGAAGGAGCTAGCCCACCTGACAATTCACCTTCTCCATTAATTCTCAGTGACCTATCTCTGTATTAGAGGTGTTCCTCAATAAAACTGATATCAAAGTGAATTTTTTGGGAAAAAAAAAGAAGTTTATTTGATCTCTTTCTGAAACATAAACGTGTTTTTGTCTTGGAAATCCCTATAAATTGCTTATCCTAAACATATGTGCCTCTCTCAAGGATTCTGGTCCCCCTACCCCATATCAGACTGTGAACTTTCTTTAACCTAGCCCTTTCCATTCACTAAAATGTCTCTTTGACCTGAGCTGTAAAGCAGTTGACCTTCCCACCTCCACCTCCCTTATTCATATGCACTTCTTCCAAGACATCTACATGACACAGGCCATCTTTATGGGCAAATATAAAGGGTAGTCAGACTTAAGTACCTAATAACAATGCCTATGTTTTAAAAGCCCTCAAGGTCTGAAAAGTATCATTATAGCTTGTGTAATATACCATTGCAGAGCACCTCTGACTCTCCAAATGGGGAGGCTTACAGGGAACTGGAACAGCCATTTTCCTCTCTGGATAGGTGAAAACTTTGGAGTGAAGATGTGCAGAATTGTGACAAATACTCCTCCTAAAGAAGATAACTTTAAAAACAGAAAATAGGCAAAGCATCCTCTATACTTGTATTCTGAAACCTTTGTCCCTTGGTACAATAAAGAACCCCAAAAGACTATAATTGCATTTCATTTCCTCACAGTGTCTCCAGATGGAGAGGTATGGACACGGTGCAAACCTGTCTTCTGAGCAGGAGGCACATCTTGCAGTTTTATGTCATGGCAATGGACCTCTAATACTCCCCGCTGCTTTTGGAAAGACTTTTGGAAAGGGTTTTATTCCTTCACTGTCATATAACCCTTGGACAAAGACTTATTAGTTCTAAAAAAAAATCTCAAAACGTCTGTGTTTTGAGTGAAATGCACTTGCTTTGCACAGATATAAACAGCAGCAAATATACAATAGGAGAGAAGACACCATTTAAATACATTTTATTTTGAGCAATAAAAAATTTGTTGCTACCATCCACCATAAAATATGCATGCTTCCTATGTCTTACACAGAAAAAAATATGGCATGAAATAGGACAGCAAATAGCATTAGTTCTTCTTTTGGCATCTGATATTTGGTGCCACCATATGTTGATCCTGCACACTGGGAATTTGTTTCCTTCTAATCTAATATTACCATTTTTCCCCACAACTGGTTTTGTAGAAGATGAGAGCTCTTAATGCAGTGGCTGCTTGCATTTGTCCTGCCAGGCTCTGCTTGCTGCAATGGAATCATTATACATCTCATTAAATAGTCAAGGTCAAACCAGCAGCAAAGATCTCTTGTATGTGGTTCTCTGTGGGTGGCTAAATAAATGAAGATTTCAATAAATATTTGATGTCTTCTGAGAGATGAGAAGTAGATTTCTTTGTTCTTACAGAAGATCCTTGGCTACCGATTTTTAAGGGAACAGCCAGTCTGTAATATATGTTGAAAGGCAATTTTCTTGGATCCTGAAGCTAAAATATTGGCAGACCTTCATGTAAGGATAATGTCTTTGCTTACATGATTTATAGTGCCTGATGCATGAATTCAGCTGGCATGGCTGAGCATCAGCTCCTGTTAGAGCTTGTATTTAAGTATCAGAGATAATCCTGTTAGAGCTTGTATCTGAGTAATACCTGCAAAGAGCGGCAGACCTCTCTCCAATTAAAATGCTGCAAAGACACGTTCATGGTTACGGCGTCCCCTTTCTGTCCTCTAGGGTCCCAAGAGGACCAATCAGTTATTTGTGAAATCCCTTGACAGAATTCTCAGATAGCAAAGACACAGCAAACTCATCTCTGTGCAGCCACTGGACACAGCAAACTCATCTCTGTGCAGCCACTGACACATTTTTCTCTGAGTAGAAGTCACTGTGGCCATGCCTGAGGAGTGATTCTGCCTGAAGTCTGATCGTATATTAAGGTTTCTTGTTGTTATATTTCCCAGAAGGATAAATTGTTGGGTGACAAAAACCTGGAGCTATTTGGGACTGTCTGGATGTAGGTGTTGAATCAACCATGGGTCAAGGAACTGAACTGTCAGTAACAGAGTTACCTGGATTTTTTTTCGGGGGCTGTTCCTCCATTCTTCCCAAAAATGTTTTGTCAAATCTCACTGATCTCAGAGATCAGCATGTTTTGAACATGTCAAAGCATGGGTCCGGGATCCGGATCAGAGATTAGTTTAGTTTATAGTGTGTGATCAGTTGTGCCACAAAGCTGTCAGACGTGCTTCTGTTCTGCCTGATAGCCAGTGGAAAGCTATGGCTCATAGTGTGCATATGAGAGGCTCAGGTAGAAAAAGTCTCTGGCAAATAAATAGCTTCTCTTTCACCCTTCCCAACCCCCAGACACAATGGCTGTAGAGAATCTGTTCACTGGCAGATTAGCTCAGGATAGCTGTCTTTAGGATGTAAATGTTCTGCATTTCAAAACAGGACAAAAGAACTTAATTTGATTGTGAGGCTGAACTTTGTACAGAGACTGCCTGAAGGCGATAATAGGATTCCCGAGATCAATAAAAAGAATTAAAACTCGGGACTGGGACCCCAAAAGCATAACTCACGATCTAATAACATGACAAAATTTCAAAATATCTGAGGCATATTTATATGATGTCCATAACATCAGGATTCTAAAAAACAAATATAATGAGCAACACTAGAAAATTTCGTGCTTATTTAATGCCCTTTTTCTTTGATCAAGCTGAAATCTGTAGGGCTGTTCATTTCTTTCCTTGATTATTCCATTTCTAGAAGTAAAACAGTAGAATTTTGTGCTGATTTACATAAGATTTACAATTATATGGTGAGCAACTGTAGTCAGGATGGGCATGTACGTCTTTTATGTGCTAAGTCAAAGAAGAAAAGTTGCATTGACAGTATCATGAAACGTAGCTATGCAGTAATTGTCAGTTTTGGTAAAAGAATAGAATACTATGAGTGTTATTCTCTTGAAAATTGCAATAGCAGTTGTGCTTCATCCTGAAGCTGAATACAATCCCTGTCATTAAAACAACAAAGCTCTCTCTCCCTCCTGTGATTAGCAGAAGTTTTTTACTCCAACAAACATGGAGTCAGTGTCTCAGTCCCCACTCTGGAATATCCCATATTAACTTCTGAAAATATTACATGTCTATACCTCCATTTGGCAAAACCAGAATGAAATATTAGCACAAATAGGTACTTCCAGAATGTTATGGATAAATGCATGCCAGTAAATTCACAGTAATCTATCAACTGATACTTTTGTTTATAACCAGACCAAAATGGCTCATATTAATTCATTTTGCTCAAAATCAGACAATCTTCTTTGTTTGAAGCATCCAGAGAACATATTATTTTCTTGTTCTTAAAACAGGTGAAAACATTATGATCATTACAGTGTTGATTGCCTGGACTGATAAAATATCCCACACATTTAGCCCCTATGAACTTCTGTTTTGGAATTTTACTTGCAAAAATATTAACAGAGAAAAAGAAACTTAAAAATTAAGTTTCATTTACTACTACATTTTGCTATTGTGATTAAAGCTGCTTTACCTTAAGATAATCAGTCAGGTCTTATCCTCATGGTTGTGGTTTCTGGAGCTACTAGTTCAAACAATCATTTTCACCACTGCTGCACATGGAAGATAAATAGAGAATAATACAGGTAAATTCAGGCTGGTTGATTTTGTATTAATTGATTGGTTTTGTATTACTTGGGACTGGGTTTGGGTTTTGGTTTTTTCTGTAGCAAAATGAAGCAAATTCTTGGTGATATACCTGAGTTTTCTTAATGATTTCTGCAGTAATACATTACTGAAAATTGCCACTAGACTCCATATCTCAGCGACTGAGTAAATTGAAGCTGTTTCACCACCTCCCTGGTGTGTAGGTTGGAAGAAAACCTGTCTGCAATAAGGAGGCTGAATCACAAGTAGTACCAGGCAGCCTGCAACAGACCTTTAAAAACGAGACGTCTTGTACCATTTGCCAAACAGTGGGGAAAGCGTGAAGATGACTGAGATGATTCAAAGCCCTTTTAAAAGCCCTCACATGCTTCATCATGTTCAGTTTTACACAGAGTAATTTACTCCCACCACAACATTTTGTTACATTCAAATGAAAACCTGGAAACTGGTGTTAAGTTAGTGTAGTACTAGTGGAAGGTACTAGACCTCATCTTAGAGAGCTTGGCTCTCTGTGGGGTCTGAACAGGAGTCTGGGGGAAAAGAGTAGTGTAAGAAATTGATTTTATGTTCATTGCAAGAAAGCAGGAGCTAAACCTCTCTCTGTGTTCATGCAGGGTGAGGACATGAGCCAATTGACTCTAATGAAGTACTGATCAGAATCTCAGGCCCCATCCCACCTCAGGAATTGCCACCACAGACCTGAATTAATGTTGAATGCTATTATAGATATTGGTCTACAGTGATAATAAAGAGAGGGCAAGTAAGATGAGGAAAAAAAATGCTATTTGAGCATCAAATAATATTTTTTCTCACCTTCGTCTTTTTATATTTTTGTTGGATTTAAGTTAGCAAATTCAACCAGAGGCTACAAGACTCCACTGCTCTTGATCAAACTCCAGGGCAGCTGTTTCTCCAGCTCATGCATTTTCTAAAAGATAGGACCAAGAACCACAGAAAAAAGTTACTTTCAATGCTGAATTACCAGTTTTGTTATCAGCTTAATACAGTGGGCAATGTACCACAATGTGGTTTTAGAAGAGATTTCCTACTTGAATCTATGCCTACCTATTAAAAATTGATAGCATATTAACTTCATTTGTATCTTCAGTTTTGATTTTGGGGCTAAATACCTTCAATTAATGAGGAACTATTGAAAGTTAGTGTCCTGATAGTGTTTTATCTTTATGGCCAAAAAGAATAATTTCAGTGTAGAAAATTTCCTGTCAGTTACCTTGACAAAGTAATGCTGTTACTGACATGTCTTTTTCTCTAGTTTGCTCTTCTGTGCGTGGTTTGCTGTATTAAGAGCTTTTATGGTATAACTGACATATTTAGATATTTCTATTTGTCTCTCTCTAATGTATGCTGCTCTTTTATTGCTTTCTGTGTGGTGATGATGAAACCATGGCCTAGCCCATAATAAATCCAGGTGACAAACATTACACTGATAGGAAAAAAAAACATAAGATGAATATTATACCTTTAGAATTTATAAATGCCAAACTTTCTTCAACATGTGTTTCAAGATGAATACTTAAAATATTTTTGGCATAAGAAACTGATTGACACTGTAATAGAGTCCCAACTAGAACAAGCCATTAGGTTTGAATAGATTAAATATGAACAACTGAGTTTTCATTGAATGTTACAAATCTGTTGAAAAAAGCTTGAGTTTTATCCAAACAGAGGAAGAAGAACATGTCTTGTGACATTTCATTTTTGTGAAACGAAACAAAGAGCACATAAACAGTGACAGAAGACTTGCTGGTGTGCAGTTACAACTGCTGGTGTCCATAGTGTGCAACAACTATCAGAGGCCATGGTTGTTTCAGTTCAGGGTCTGTCCTTACTTGCTATAAGTAATCACAGTCAACCATCATCTTCTTGCACAGCCCCTGATGATGTGCCACAGACAAAGGAAATGATTCTTGTCCTTACACTACCTGGGTCATGTTTGCTTCATGGTTATTTTGCCATCAGTGAACTTTCCACAGATATTCTCTATCCAGAAAACCTAAGAACAGAATCTCAGGTAAATATACTCCTACCTGCCATCCCCTTGGGAAACAGGTCTGAACTACCTTGCAGAATAGTAGGGGGGTTTTTCCCCTTTTTTTTTCTTGATGTTGTGGTTGTAGGAGGAGATTTAACTAAGTTCTCTGGATGTAAGACTCACAGATGACCAGCAGAAACAGTCAGAAAAAAACACATCAAAAGTATGTGTTGACAGTACAGCTTCTATCAGAACACCAGGAGGGTTCAGAGGAGTCACAGACCCACAGCCATAAAATGGATTTGAAGGTGTATGAATTTCCAGGACCACATTTTAAAGCTCAAACTCACAGAAGGCCCCTAATGGCTCTCTGTGAAGAAAGTCTGTGGCACTGGTTTTGTTTATGGTCATGGGAAAGAGCCTAGCTTTTGTGTATGAAAAACCCCTGCAGAACTGGGGGAAGGGCTAAATAAAGGATCTTTGATTGAGACATGGGAACAGAGGTAGACAGGCTCTAATTTGGTCATAGCATTTTTATCTGGTGAAGTTCCATTGCTACAAAATCTCGCGGTATGCCAGTTTTTGCTGTTAAATCTATTTTTATTAACATGGAAAATGAAATAATCTCAGGGTTTTGGAGTAATCTGCACAGTGTTTCACATAGACGTGCAATACTTTCAGTTTTGCTGAAAGAAAAATAGTATGTGCTTTTCTAGAACATTTTCTTGACTAGCTCCATCCTGCAGTGATTAATTACTGTTGCATTTCAGTCCCTCGGAACTGAGGATTTATAACAGAAATAATGCACAGTGTGCCGCTTTTTTCAGCTCTGCACATCCAGACTGGGCTTGTTGCAGCAGGTTTTGTGTACATCTCAAAATGCCTTGCAAGAGCTGAAGCTGTTGAGGGTATTTTCAACCTTGTGAGTCTGCGGAGATCTTGCGTCACAGTCATCATGAGGCTGGTGGTATGTACAGCAGCCTGCAGGAGGAAAGCTCTGCCGTGCAAAGCAGTTTGAGCACAGGCTGCATGACTGGTGGTGCCACTGTCTAACCCAGATTCCCTTGACAGCTTCCAAGGGCTGAGAGCCCTCATTCTCTCAAGCACATCTCTATTGCTCTTCCAATCAGAGGCTCATTTCTTACTGCTGGGAAGTAAAAATAATCTCATTAGTTAATGCAAGAGCCTTGGGCTTTTTTTCTGATTGTACAGAGGATGACTTTGTAGATCACTTTTATTTCTGTGTTTGATTTTATTTTATCCATTGTAAAATGGAGGTAATAGTTCCAAATGCTTTGCTTTTAGCCACACTGCTGTCCAAATCACTATTGAAATTCAGCTGGACACAAAACCAGAAAACCACAGGAGAATCCTAATCTGCAAACCACAAGAAAGGAGACTGTTGCCATAACTCAACCACTCAGTAAGTTATCACTATATTATTTTGGTAGCAACTTTCTTCTTGCCAGAGTGTGACTCCTGTTTCACAGTGCTGGTTATCCCAGGCTCTGTATTTTTAAGACATGGAACATGAAATGAGAATCTACACTCGGAGCACGTGGTAGTTTAGACCACTGTAATGTGGTCCTAGCTAGGGAAGGAGGGAAGTGATGGAGGTTGTGGGAGTTGAGAGACTGAGGGTTGTATGACAGCTGAAGTAAGGTGCAGAGAGGCAATCATCAGTGGCTCCTACTGAATGAATTCTGCACATACATTTCAGTGACTGAGGACCAAGGTATTCAGAAAGGCCTGCAAAGTGTGGTGATTGTCTGAACACATCACTCCCTGTGGGAACCTTGGCATACAGAGTCAGTTTTAGATATGCCTCAGCAAGTTTCCCCTGCTAAAGCAAAAGGAACATGCTAAAGGGTTTTCAGATTTCAGGAAGGACTAATACCTTGATGTGTCACTGCAGGTTGTGCTTATCAAGATAATTTTCCCTTCCTGACATTTTGCAATGCTGCCAACATTCACCAATAATTTCTTTTTGAAAAATAATACATGTAAGTACCACCTCTTAAAAGTAAATTGCCATTCTTCCCTATCTTAAACAAAATATTATTTGGATTAAAAAGAATGACGTCCTAATCTTCTATTTATATTTGCTCAGTTTTCTTTGTTCACATTTACTTTTATGTTTTCAGCACTCAGACCAATATAGGTCAAAATCCTCTTACTTATCTCTGTGAATACACACTAATAATACTGGGGCTCCATGGAGGCATAAATATCTGTCTGCCTACACTGCATTGCAGAAATAACAGGTTTAGTCATTTTTCCTTTTTCTTTCATTATTTTCTAGCTTGTGCTTCTGCTTTCATGGTAGCATAAGTTTTAACAAAATGCTAGACCTTAGCTAGCAAAATAAACAGACATCAAATTATGAAACTGGATGGAAGAAGTGTAATACCTTTTTTAGAAACCCATAATTAGCTAGGTCACAAGGTAGGCATAGAGCATGTACCTAATTCAGTCAACACCCTGCTGCCATAAAGTTAGGCTTTAAAGTTATTCCTGAATCATTCATTAAATGCAGATTAGACTTTCTGTCTTACTTAATCAAGCTTGCAGGCACTGAATTTCCTAAGAGTCTGGTGTGATTAGCTCTTCAGTCACAGGGAATGCAATGACTAGGAGTGATGGCTGCCTATGTCAGACCTACTTTTTCTTGTCTCCCTATCCCTCTTGGGCAATTAGTTTCATTTGAGTCCTTCAAACAGCTTTTAATAAAGCTTTTTTTCAACCCTACTGGGAATCTCTAGTTTCTTTAAGCAACCATAAGCAAATCTGTGGTGTCTGAAATACACAGTATGTTTTACTGCAGCAGACATATGACCCAGTTTTTCCCTATTATGAGTAGTGAACACTTCAAAAGGTACAGTTTTGATCAAAGTGCAAAGGGTTGAAATCAAAGATAAAGCGACTTCTTCCTAAGTACAAAATATTTGATTGGCTTGATGAGGATTATTTGGTTTGAGTTATAATTGCTATATTGCTTTTCTATTTCATACCCACTCTAAGAAAAATGGCCTCTAAATGACAAAAATAAACACTTTTTCAAAGGCTTTTATTACTGAGAACATAACATGCTGAAGGGGAGGGCAGACTTTTCCTGCTCATGAATTGGGATTGACATTTATCATGCAGTCAGATATATTGCAGTAGTTAGATATAAGGCCTAAGGTCTAAAAAACCATTATTCATATACTTTGTTATATATAACTTCATTAAACACAGTATGGTGATTGATGACAAACCAGGTCAATTGCTCTGACATTATTTCTCAAAATGGAAATAATCTCAATACTCCACAAGTTTAGATTATTTTTTCCGTTTCCTATTTTTCTTTCTGAAAGACAGAGATACTTTCAGAGTCCTCTCTCCTTAACCTAGATAGCTGCTCAGTTGCAATATCCTCTGAGAAATAATAACAGACTTTCATAGGTGGATGATCTGACACTTCCATTTACCTGGAGACTTTACAAGGATTAGATAACTACATGGGGATAGAATTTTACTCACCAGAAATTAGGAGCTGATCCTGCAAGTCACTTATGAGCTTGCTCAGATTTCTTCACATGAACAGTCCCAACAGTCTAGCTCACCCCCACTCACCTATCCTATCCCCTTTCCACTATTCCTCAGCATACATCCCTAAACTGAAACTGAAAGGAACAGGACACCTGACCTTTCAAGTGTGCAGCCTTCTACCTCTACTACTCATGGAAGGAGAATGGTTCTTCCTGTGCAATGGGTGTGGGAAACCAATTAAACTTCAATTAATGGATAGGATTACTCATGTAAGTGATTAGTCACATCACAGTATTCATGATCAGGCCTTAACTTCTGGTGTTTCTTCCCCCATACACTTGATGATGAGACGAGTTCTTCTCCAGGGAGAGAGAACCTTAGGAAATGCAGAGCAGAAGGTGACATTTACAAACTCACAGCAGGGGAATTTTACTCATTCTGAGACTACTGCATTTTGTATCTGTTGGCAATATCATTAATTGAACACTTGTTTATATCTCTAAAAATAATTTAATATACTTTGATTTCAAAATGCAGTCTGGGTACGACTTCTATTACTAGTCAGAAAGTATTTAAGAGAGCCTGATGCACTTCTACAGAGAGTAGGAGGAAATTATGTTTACCACCCTCTTTTAAGATGATCTGCAAAATGCTGTCCTTTTAAATGTCTCCCAAGAACAGATTCAGAGTGAGGATGGTATATTTTCAAGTCTTGTTTTTCTCTTTTGTTCCAGCAAAATGCTGCTTTTGTTTTCTTTACTAGTTCTACCTTCCTTCTTGAAGCATAATTATTAACCATGAAAACAACCAAAACACATGCTCAGTGCAAGTATCTAGAGGCATTTAGGTACTGATTTTGATTCAAGGATTATATTATTTAAGACTGCCATTTGAGAACAACACAATTAGAATATTTATAGTAACTTTTGAGATAACATCTTGTACAGCTAATAAAGTGGTGAAGAGATGCACCATCCAAATTATAGTATTCTGCATTACCTGATGTATCAGCCTACTAAATATGTTCATGTTCCTTTACTTGAATCAAGCTCAAGTCAGCTGATTGAAGAGGGATTTAAGCAAAGAGGAAGCTCTTCCCAGACCTGCTTTGCTGCTACGCTGCTTCACAAACCCAGGGTCATTTGGTATCCTTCCTCCTTTGCTTTGGAAAGGGTTCTCCATTTCCCAGCTTAGGTGCACTGGACTCCTGAGGGCCCAGCTGTGGAGCAGAAAGGGAAAGAATATCCCATGAGTCATTACACCAGCCTGTTTTTTCTAAGGTAGGGTGGCACAGGATGAGCAAAGAGGATCCTTCAATGGTCAAGGGCACCAGTTTTTACACTGATGAAGCGTACAGGCTCACCAGAGTGAGGGATCTTACACTTTGGGCTTCCCAAGACAGAAAGAAACCAATACTTCGCAGTGGATTTTCCAGGTCATTGGCCACTGAGTAATATTACAAGCATCATTAACGCTATCCTTAGAAAAACTATGTAGTAAATATGTAAATATGTAAATATAGTACCCAAACCTGTAACTTGTTTATTGCACATGGTATCAATGCATTTCTTTGCTCTTTCAGGGTGTGAGTTCAAAAGAGCACTGACTGCTTCTATACATGCATAGAATACCTCACACCATGCAAGATTATAAAGACATGGCTTACATATTACCTTTTTCCAAAGGACCTGAGGGTGCCTTTTTGCTGTTTAATACTCTGGAGTGCACTGATATCCTCACTGGACAAAACTGACTCATGGGGGATTAGGAGCAGCACAGCTACTCCACATTAGCACCAAGCCTGATGGATCTGGTCCATCAGCTCAGGCAGCAGAGCTCTGTAGCTTTGAGCTCTGAAAAAAGTGTGCATTCTGGAGAGCTCCTCGTTAGGGTAAATGTGAGAATCACTGCACTGTGACCCACACTGGATTGGGGACATACCCAAACCAAATGGCTTTGGTTTGCGACTTGGATAAAAAAACAAGAGTGAAATGTAGTCTAAAATTAGTTAGGGATCCCTGAAAAGTTTTGTGCATCTATCTGCCTTTAGGAAGCTGGTGGCTGGGGAGCCTCATGGCCTGAGTGAACTACTGATGGCATCAAGACAGCTCAGCTGTTTGCCATCATATAGAAAGAGGAAGTGCACACCAGTGAAATGTCCAGTTCCCAAACAGACTTAAAATACACCAAACACTCAGTGTAAGCAACTGTCACCAGCTGCTACATGAATTTATGGGGCACTGTGGTTTGGAAGAGGAAGTGGTGGATGTTAGAGGGTCCATGGGAGTTTTTCAATAAAGCTACTGCTTGTACTTTCATCACTCCTTGTTTCTATGGTACTAGATTTGACACAGCTGTCGCTTGCATGGCTTTTCTTTGAAGAGTCAGAAAATCCTGAAGTTGTCATCTAGTGAGTGATACTCTTCTATAAACTATCTGGACTTCTATAAATATTGCTGACTCCATGCAGGGCATCATTTATCTTATCTTCCAGGGAATATCTCTAATCACAGTTCTACCCGCCCATGTCAGTCTAGGACGCATCCAAGCCTTAGAAATAGCAGTGGAAAATATCATAAAATGTTCTAACACATGGAGTTGGCAGACAAGTGCCAGACAAGATCACAAACTGTGCAAAATGAACAGTTTGCAAGTGAATGTGCTTCCCTTTTCCCCCATCCAAATGCTGGCTGAATATCCTATGATGATTTCAAATTAATTCACTAGCCCCTTTTTTTTTCCTTCTATGTGAATTTCCCTTTAATCAGAACTGCCTACTTGACAGTAGCACAATTACATGCACTGGAACATCTTTGGTTCCATGACCAAAGAGGTCTCTTAATTTACATTATGAATTCAGCAAGAGTTTTCCAGTTAAAACAGGATGATGTTAGAATGGGTGTTAAAGTCTGCTGTGCAACAACTGCAAGAATTAATTACAAACTCTTCATATGAACAATTAGTAAATAATGTCAGAAAGAAGAGCTGGATGCTTCTGTTCACCATTATCTTAGTTGAACTCACCATGAATTCATCATTCAGGAAATGAATCATGAATGCCAGGGAAATTGTTTTCTTTATTTCTAGGTTGGACTTATTACATATTTCCCTTGGAAAACGCTATCTACCCATTGCACTAGACTCTAACTGCAAAATATGAGTTTGTGGAAAATTCATGTATCATTTTATGCTGGAAAGGGGCTGGAAAGGGGCTTTTTTGTGAGGATTTTGGCATCTGGTTCTGTAATTTGGCTTACTTACAGAAAAAGAAAAAAGACCAGTGTTCCGTGGTGTACCACACAGGTAAGACACTACAGGCTCTTCCTGCACCCAAATATGTGACCTAGGAACACCAGCTTGCACTGTCTGGCTGAATACAGAAGTACTTCATCCTCAGCGAAGGCAAACATATGGTACTGGCAACATTCCAGGTAAATAGACTCACACAAGATGATAAATATATGGCTGATGTTGATTGTCTTTGCTGTTAGCTATTATTTATGGAGCAGCCTTGAACTGTGATGGAATATAAGATATGAAACTCTATTGCAGCAGTATCTAGAACCTCAAGGGCATTTCCAGGTTTTTATCCCAGACATTAGCTCACATTCTCTGTCATGTACAAGTCTGGATAATTTTTCAGCTGTTCAGGTACAAATGCTATTACCACTTAGCAGGCAGTCTTACTGCCTGGTATTCCGGGTACCATAGCTGTCAAGGTAGGGGTTTAGTGTTTTAAAATCCAGGGCTCTCATATTTTAAGTTTAGGAGTAGTTTTTTTAATCATCCTTAGAGATATTTGGATGATATTTTGGCATTGTCCTGGGCAACATGCTGTTGGTGGCCCAGTGTCAACAGAAGCAGTGGACCAGGCAACACCCAGAGATCTCCTCCAATCGCAGTCATCCTGTGATTCTGTATTTGCTCTACTAGCTTGCTTCAGCAGCTTTAAGCCACAATAAATTGGACCTGTAGCCTCTCTTGCAGTGTTTAGGAAGAATGCATAGCACTCAGGCCTGCGGGTGATGCTTAGCCAGAAAGATACTCAAACCACTCGACATGAACTTGAATCCAACAACATGGTTGCTGTAGCAAGAGACAAACGTGTAGCTTACCTTTGTAATTCCATGAAAGAAAAAAAAAAAACAAACCAAACTTAGAACAAAATAACACTTGGTTCTTCTCTTTGTTGGTTTTAAGTTTGTGGCTTTTTTGTGGAGGTAGAATGGTGGGCATTTTAAATGTGGAAGCTTTTCAAAGGCTGAGATTTGACAGAGCTTTCTGAAGATCTTTGTATGCATTTTGAGATATCTTCATTTCCATCTCACACATTTCCATATCCAGGTGCTTCAGAACATAGCCTGCCCAACTAATACCTTATAAATTACAAAGTGATTCCTGATGGGGTAGCAAACTCATAATAAATTAATTTAAAAACTAGGACCAGAATCTAATGAGCCCATTCTTCAGTATAATTTTGTTCAAAAGTTTGTGAGGGCATCTTTCATTCCACATGCAATTTTGATAATAAGTTGTGGTGATTGCTCAAAGTTAACTTCCTTCTGCTATCAGAGAGAAGATACCTACTTAGAGAAAATTTCTTAACATATTCATATAATCTTGAGTTCATGTTCAGCGCCACTGAAGCCAATTCTCAATGTATATGTTTAGTAACTATATTTAATATGCAACCATGTGAACAGATTAGTGACTCCTTACCAGAATTAAAATAACAGCAGGGAAGCAAAAATAGAAGTAGAGATTTATTAGAGAAGTTATCTAAAATACAATATTATTTTCCTTTTTAAATTAGAACATATATTATTTAAATGAAAAGATATTTTGTATTATTTCTATGGTAATAACAACTTTTAAAGATAACATTTAATTTAGAACAATTTTAATTAAAAAACCCAACACTACCATTAAGACGTAACTAAGGCTGTTGACAGTATGGGTAAAAATGCAAAATAGTCTCAAAAATATTTACATGTCAGTTTCTTAAAATCTAAGAAGTCTAATTCTAAATATTCATTTTGCTTAACTTTCTCAAAATACTTTTTTTTCCCTAAATAATAGCTAGATTCTGTATTTCTGTGCTTCTTACAAAGCTTCAAGTTATCGTTAGTTACATGTACTATCACACCAGTGGATGAGGTTTCTTAAAATGGCTTATTTTGCTACCACCGTATCCTCTCCCAAGTAGCCAACATACTGTTATACCAAAGTGTCAGTTGCAGCAATTGTCACCAAAATGCACACAGCCACCCAACCCCTGCCTCCCCCAACCCCACACCTCAAGAACCCTTTCCTGTTTGGCCAAGAGCCTTTCACATTTCATTAGCTGGCATTTCAGACGCAGAGCAAAAGAAAGAATGGATCTGGGAGACAAGATGTTGCCTGGGCACACATGGCAAAGTTCGATTTGGGCTTAGCAAAAGGGGCTCCTCACAAACACAGCAATTTCTAACACTCTCAGCACTGAGGTTACTGGAAGGAGGCTCTGACTTCTCTGCTCTTCAAAGGCTGACATGGGCGCCAGTTGTCCACCATATGGCACACAGGTTCATTCTCAGCATTGAAGCAAAGGCCACGGAGTTTGCACATCTGTGGAAAAAGGCATAAATATCCTCAAATGCAGCCTCTCATTTCAGCAGGACTTTTTGAAACTACACATCTTGGGCCTGAACCAGAGCTCCAACTCAAAGTTTTGACAGTAGTCTAAAGATGGCATCAGCACTCACCAGTCTGCATTTCATCCACACCATTTCTAGCCTTGACATAGTCTCTGCTGGCCACAAAATATCCTAGCACTAACAACTATGATAGCACAAAACACAAGGACATAGGCACACATTCTCTGAACTCCACAAGCAAAGAGCTGTTTGTCCTTGATCCAGATATAAATTAAAATCCTTTTGGAATCCTCTGCAAGTTATACAGTTTGGGCACTTTTTTTTTTAAGCCCACTTGAAATAATAACAATTAAAAATGGCTTTAACCTTGGGTCAAAATAAAGCTGTTGAATAAATTCAAGTTATCCTGATTTTCAAATGATGTGAGAGTGGAAAACTGTTTCACATAAGTAGGAGCATACTGTATAGTTATGGTACTTGTTCCTAAAGTACAACTGGTGTTTGCACAATCTGATGTAATGAAAGCACCTTTATGTCTAAATAGGAATCTCCAAAACTCACCAAAAACTTGTGTGAAAATAATAACCCACCCCAAACACTATCTCACACAGACAGGTGGAAGTGCTGATGAATATATGTAGGTGGGACACAGGATTTCCTACAAGTCAGGTTCTAGACCAGTTTTTTCCCACATTCAAGGAAAAATGGCCTCAGCAGTGACCTGTCTCCACTGGACTTTACCTTCAGGACCAACGAGAACAAAGTTCAGAGCTCAACCTCTGCCAGGAACTGCTGCGTCTCAACAAATGACAGCAGGCTTGCTACACCCTGCTGTTATATCCAGCCTATTTCTAGCTTTGGAAAACCCATCCATCTTAAACCTTGCATCAATACTCTGATATATGGTTTCCTGTTTTGATCAGTATGGGAATGAAAAAGCAAACTGCCACACAGAGTGGAAATATTGATGGTAATATGGAGGGATGTGTGGGGGAGAAATAAGTGGTAACTTTTACCACTTGTAGGAGGTTGGAGTAGGTATAATAGAAAAAACCCACTATTTTGGTGAGTGTCCTCCTTATAATAAAACCATATTTGCAAACTTTGGATTATCAACAGCAATAAGAATAGTTTGGAGTAAGAAAATAGTGTCAACTTTAATGCTTCCTTGCAGTTTACTAATGGCAATAAATCACTGCTATAGTTATTACTTCCAATAGTTCTTCCTCATCGCATATTCTCTTTTATTATGTTAAGTTCTAAGACAGCTCAGTGGCATTTTCTTTTATATCAGATGAACAAACCCCCTAGAATTAGGTGCAGGTTGTTAGCATATCTGCCATCAATTAAAAATACTTAGGAATTTGAAGGGTAAACTAAAGCCCTTTAGGGCTGGTTTGTATTTATAGGCTCTAGATTCTATTTATATCTCTCAGGCACACAGATCTGAACCCAAGAATGGCATCTTGCCTGTACGTAATTTCATTAATGGATGGCACAGAAAGCTGGGACGAAGAGTGATTTAATCTGCACAAGCTTCTTCCTACTAGGAAGACTATCTTTCTCAGGCTGGTCAACAGTATATTCTTAGGCAGCAGACTTCTGGAATCTGCAAATTTTGCCTCTTCCAAACAATGGGAGCTTTGTTAGAATCATCACAAATCTGCGTAGGATTTCCCAGTCTGTTCTGTAACAAATAGAACTTGCAAAAAGAGCTATGTGTCCTGGAAATGCTGGAAGATCAACAGACCAACTCTACTGTGGTGAGACTCTGGATGCGGCACACTTGCTCCCCAGGTGCTTTGAAACCTGGCCTACTCAGGGCAAGTACACCCAGAGAGGTAATTGCATGTACAGCAAACCTGCTGATGCTCACAATACACGCTAGACTAACTCTGCATGTGCAAATGATCCTTTCATGCATGCCTCAATTTTCCAGATTTTTACCACATGACAGCTCTGACCACATATCCAGAAAATATCTGATAATTTAACTACCCCCCTCCCGCCCCCCATTTTTCCTGGAGTGTCCAAATAGAGGACAGCCTTACATTCTATAGCACAGGCAGAAGCAGAGTCCTGTCATAAGAGGATTACCATTTCAGATAGGTATTTTTGACATGTGATGCTAGCTAATACCCTGCACAGCTCTGCACTAGCATTGACACTTCGTAGATCACCTGGTGGGCTGAACTGAAGCCGTAAGTGTAACTCTAGTACACATCTACTGACACCATCCACTGGAAACCTACCTGCTCAGGGCTCACAGTGATGGGCTCCTTCAGAACGTGCCAGATCACACATTCAAGCAGTGGTGGAGTGGTCAGTGAGCCAGGGTATGTCCAGTAGTCTCTGGATGCAGGAAGGAGTCCAGTGGGGTCAAAATTTGTAAAGGAAGCTTGCTTTCCCTACAACAACATAAGCAGACAGGCTGATGTCAGGGAGAGACCATACACACATAGGGATTGCAGTAGTGAAGTCTCCTAGGAAAGCTCAATGTTTTTAGGAAGGCAAAAATGGAATTTGGCATCAAGTGCTGCACACCAACTATAGTACACTTGGGATTGAATACTCTCAGCAATGCATTTCTTACAAGATTTTTAAGATATCAAATCAGCTTCTCATATCAAGTGCTGCATTTATGATCTTTGGTCTTAGAGATAAGATTTGAGCTTGCCTGAAAAACTGAGATTTCAGATGCCACATACACTGATTGCACTGGAAACACAGAACCTGTGAGACCTGTTGGAGAGTCCATTGCAGTAAGCAGCAGAGGGAGCCTGATGAGAAAGATGACAGCATAGTCTCGTTTTTTACCTTTTCTGTCCAAATTTCTCATTGGTACAGGCCTTTACCCACTACGAAGGTACATAATTATTCACTAAGTACTTGTAGTTTCTCATTACTCAGCACACTAAAATCACATACATACTGCACACAATATTTAAAATACAGAAAGACTTCTTTCCACTAAATTATATATCCTGATCAAACTGTTTATCTGGACTCCCACTAGAAATAGCTAAGAAGCGTGCCCTCTTGGAAAAAGGAAATTTAGCCCACAGATGAGGGGAAGATGAGGGGAAATGCTTTTTCCATCTGTTACCACTGAATGGAAAGAGCACCTATGAATGCAATTTAGATTAGGAAAATGAATCCTATCCTATAGGTTTAAATACAGTTAAAAGAAAGAGAAATGCAATCATAAAGATAGTGGTCACTATAATCACCGCTTCTAGTACTCCATTGTCTCTACAGCAACCTCATTCCAATCTGTTTTGCTCTTAGAATTATAGGAGCACCTGTGCTGATGGCATGAAAGTTTGTTTTACTTTCATATATGCAGAAGGCTGTGAAGAAGTAAAAAAAAATCGATTTTCCAAAGAAGATAATGTAGCATAATTGTGATGGGTGTCCACCAACACAGACAGCAAATATTACCTTGGTTTGAATGGAGTTCAGAGCATCCACAACCTTCTGCATCTCAGGCTTGGCGTTTCCCACCTGTAACACAAACCATATGAAAATAAAAATCACCATGCATTCTCATGACACCTTTAGTTTTGTTACAGTTCTCAGGGAAACTTTTTTCCCACCGCATTTCATTACATAATAGGAGTATTACAGTATAAGTGACTAAAAGAGGCTCTGTAGTTGACAGCAAACACAAACGGGTCAGCCAAGGACACTGGACAGAATAAAGCTATTTTCATTTACAGTGTGTGGATTTATTTTTGGACCTAAGCTGTTCTTCTTTTATGGAAGTCACCCTCCTAATAAAACCTCTTCCTCACCCTCAGTGAGGCCAGGATGGAGTACAACATACTCCTGGCACAGACACCTCCTCCAACTAGCTGTCAAGACAATTTAACTAACACAAAACATTCTGGCATTTAACAATGAAAAGAAAAGGAGAAAAGGTATTATTTATGCTGCTCACACTGCAGATAACTTGGTTAGTTATGCACATCACCTTTGACTGGTAAGAGTTATGGTAGGATCACTGTCTTGATGAAGACACGAATGCTGCTACAGGACTGCCACAGTGATGGATGGCAGTCATACTCCATGGCCAGTGTACAACTCATATAGATTAAGAAAGGTAAGAATTTGGAGCATCACCTCCTATGGATTTTGCTATGGATTTAGGTGGTATAGCACAATGCTGCTTTATTCCCTATTTTTTGCTCTTAGGTTTCCCCCTGCAACACAATGAACGTGCTGGACAAATAAAAAAAAGTAGTTTAACAAACCTTCATGAAGATTCCCACCACAGCTAAACCATCAGGATGCTTCACAGCTTCAGCAAATTTCCCATATTTTACATTCCAGTGAACAATATGGAGCTAGGAGCAAGAAAACAAGAAGCACTGTGAAGATGATATTCCAGTCAGAATACTTCACAAATGAAGATGCAAGGAATTAAGTTATTAAGGGCAAGATGGTGTTTTACTGCTAAGATTTGAAAGCTTTTGTGTACAGTTAAGAATTTGTTGAATTATTTATCTACTTTAAAGTTTCATTTATTCAAAGAGATTTCTATAATGTGTTTTATTTTGCTTCTCACTTCTATTCCCTGATGAGTTCTAAAGGCAAGCTGTAGCTATGTATCATTCTGGTTTTCATGTGGTAAAACTCCTGTTATCTTCAGCATAAGTTTTTCCCACATACAGCCTGCAGGATTTTGATACAGTATTTTAATGCAATATATCCTGGAGTTCTTACCACACTGAAATATACTGTCAGTGTCAGAAGAAACAGACAAGACACGTTAACTACAGATTTGACTCACAATTTGAAAGTTCTTTTTTTTAAAAAACACAGTCCTGTCCTTTTCTGGAAAGGCTTGGAAAAGAACATGAAAAAAATCTCCAGGTCATGTTAGCCAGGGTGTCATTTTCTTTTAAATTTCGAAGTTATTTCTAATTAATCAGGCTGTTCCCCCACATCTGCAAGTCAAGTTGAATAAGTAATTACAGTACTGTGAAAGACAGAAGGCAATTGCAAGTTTCTCAGATGAAACAAAAGCTGCTTCCCTCATAAAAGAGCAGCAGAACCAATGAATTTGTGGGGCCATTTCTTTTATCTATCAATGCAGATCATAGGTACGTATGTTCCATTAATGTGCATTTATGAACGTATTTTAGAAGTCCGTCACAGCATCCAGAGGTAGATTTCTAAACAGGGAACAACAAAAGGTTGGATGCAAAGCACTAAAGTCACTCAGTTTCTGTAGTCAGACTGTAACACAGAATCTTAAGTGGTTTGAGGGACATTCAGAGTCACAAGGGCATCACAAAGAGTGCCTGTAAGATTGCCCTTTACTGTGTGCCCTCTTCATAGCTCCCTTTGATTCTTTGCTACCAAAGTATGAAAATATATGCCCCAAAATTATTCTGCTAATTTTATAAATACCTCTGATGTCAAAAATTGAAGCTAGGAAAAGGGGATGTGTATGTACAGAGACACTGCAATTCTATTTCTTTGTAATTACCAAGAGTCACTGAGAAAACAAGGGAAAAACCAGGTATTATTAATGCAGGGTTTTCTGTTTCTCTTTGACATAAAGTAGCTGAGAAAAGAAATATTAAAATTGTGATCTCTGCTCTTTTGCAAGGAGTATGTTCTTAGGTGGCATCATACCAAAGTCTTCTATAGCAACCTCCTCCTATGGAGATCTGTAGAGAAGGTGCTACTGTAGTAGAACACTTAAAAAAAAACCCCTCATTATAAAAGAAGACTAGAGAAGGTAAAGCATGTCCTACCTCTGCATCATACTTCACACCATCCACAGTGTGCTCAGATCCCTGGCCATCACAGGATCCCCAGTGAATGTGAAACTGCACCAGTCTGTAGACTCCATCCAGTGCTCCTCCTTGCAGCACTGCAAAGAAAGAGTCTTATTAGCAACTCACATAACTTTTGTTATCAAGTCTCCCTTCGAACTGAAACAGCTATCTCAAGGCTTTTATGTGATTTACAGTTCATTGCATGCTGCCATGCTACTCCAGATCATCCTCAATGGTACATTACTGCAATACACCAAAATCGATAATAAATGCATAAAAACATGAGTGACTTTACAGTGAGCATCTCATCAGCAATTTAACAGGCATGCTAGTATTACAAGTGATGAGGGAAGATGCAACTTTTCTGTCACCAAATAGATTAAAAAAAGCCCTTTGTAAGAGGCCCACACAGAATCATTCTAATGAAGTACATTTGAAGATCAAATCATCTTCAACGTCCTCTGTCCTTTCATTTTAGACACTTCATCCATTTAGGCCTTAATCCTGCAAATCCTGTGGCAGATTGGATTGAGTAAAATGTTTTTGGCTCCAATTTAAACCTGAACACCTGTTAGCCATGAGTTAGCCTTGCTGATGCAATGTAAAGCACTAGGCACAGGACAAGACAGTGCAGAGATGTGAATTCCAATCTCTTGTCCTTCCCATTGTGGTAAAAATGGAAATACATACACAGACAAATGTTTTAAAACATGGACTGGAAACAAGTTGTTTATTTATGGTCTCCAGTATCTGGCATTACTCATGCTATGGGACTGCTCTCAGTGAAGTTCCCAGCCACACTTTAAATTATACAAGAGCAAGCTCCCTTATTCTGCTTGGTAGTTTTACCCTTCTACTCCAACTGTGACCAGTCACCAGCGTGATATTGCAGGATCAAGCCCTACCATTGCAAAATGCTCAGGGCACAGACAATGTCTCCTCCAGTGCAGCATAAAGCACAAAATAATAACAAATAGTTCTATTAAATAGAGCTATTCATCTATGTTATCAGAGCAAGATTGCACACCAGTCTGTGGTTTGGTCGGGGATTTTCCCTTCTTTTTTCCCCCCAAGCATCTCAAATCCAAATTCAAAATTAAATCTTTAAGTTCTTAATATTTAAAAAATTAAAAACATAAAGTAACTTGAAGTGTTAGATATTTTAAAAGCCAAATTTCTCTCTATAAAAATATATACAATAAAGTGACAGAAGAGTGTTGACATCAGATATTACATGTAAGTGTGCTCTGTATATGTGCCACAAAATGATTCTGTGAAGTAAAGATGCTTTCCTCTCAGTCTGCAATTAGTCTAGATACTAGCACAGTACGTGCATGTGTGAAAACGTACATCAAATGCTGTTTGGAAAAGGTGGCTGCATGTTCAGGTCTGGAAAAGTCCCATTATATACAAGCACAGACAACACCAGCCGTGGATATAAACAATAAGGTGAGAAGGATTTCACTAAAAATTTGCAATACATGAAAATAAAGTAAGACTTCTGAAAAATACAATAGTTTTCATCAGTGTTCCCTATGCATGCAAAATTTGGGTTCAGTGGACAAATCTAGCATTTCCCTAGGGCTCCTTTGGTAAATGTATTTAGAAGTCTCCCAACAAGTATTTTTATTTGTAAAACATGAGTAGATGCTCCACTGCAATCTATGTAATTTCCAATTCTGTAGCAAACAGACCAGGCCTTGTCCTACCTATTTCCAAGCTACAAGATCCAAAGAAGAATGGATACTTAAAAATATCTTATTTTACTTTCACATTTCTGTATGTGCTAGTTGCCAAGAAGCATTACTGTTTCCAGCACAGCACTACAAATCTGAGCACTTTTTTCAGAACAGCAGCTGTAAAAATGCATTAGTTCCTTTTGGAAATGAAGCAACTGGTTGCTGTGTCTTTACAGATGCAAATCCATACAATATCGTGTTTGATTTTAAAATGATGCTGTGGAGTTGCAATGTTTCAGCTTCAGTTCCTTTAGCTCACGGTCTTGCTGGTCATTGCAGGTACAAATGGACTGAGGTTTCACCACTCCTTGACCTCAGAAAGCACTAGCACAGCACAGGTTAATCTGTCATTATTAATCAATGGAAAGCATGCTGAAAAGCAGAACCATGCAATGTTCTTGAGTTCATTTGCAGTGTTATTTCTCTACACAAAGTTTGCTATAGTCTCAAAACCCCAAAAGATGCAGAAAAATCTCTGCAGTTTTTGCTTACTTTTCTCATTCTGTGGTTCTCAAATCCAGCACTAGCTTATTTTGACTCACAGCAGAGCATTCAAAGAAAGTAATAATTAGATTAGTGAGAATGAATACAAATTCAGCAGGCTTAATTACAGAATGGCCCTCTTGTTCTAACCTATGTTAAGCAGTTATTTTAAATACTTCTCAGTCTTTCCAAGAAAGTAAAACTTAAAACTAAACTTAAAAGGCAAAGCAGGAATGATAGAACTGCTTTATTCTTCAGTACCAGCTTTTTAAACCATAAATAAATGCTACCAGCTTTTGTAATATAAAAGTTCACAAAGAATCAGAACAACATTCTGACAACAACTTTCCTGTCTTTGTTCCATGTGACAGGAGTATCAGCTTGAGGCTGTGCTGAAAAGAAGTCCAACCATTCCATCCGTTTTTGAAAAAGGATAGAGAAGTTCAGATGCGTATTTGAGCATTTCATCATTAGCTCCCTTACTTTTAAAATCAGTATTAGTGAAAACTGTCCTGAAAATACATACGTAGCTGTGACCCTTTCCTTTTTATAGCACATCTTCAGATGCAATGCTGTCTGAAGACAGCACAAGATGAGATGAAAGAAATGTTCTTTGCTCACAGATTCCATCTACTCAAGAGAGTTTACATCATAATCTGGTTTTGTGTTACAGCCCAAGATGTTTGACAGTGCCTTTTCTTCTTTTCCACTATTAGCACTTATTAGACAATTTTGGATCTACTTTCCTCTGGATTAAGAAATAGTAATGTTTACTAATTATCATTCTATCTTCTACCCTTTTCTGGAAAAGTTATACTAGTAACATCCAATAATTATATTTCACTGTTCAATGATCTCATAACATGGTCTAAATTAGGTAAACACTAATAATTTAAGAAGTCAAATAACCACACCAACTCTTCCATGTATGTGACTTATACCAACTGTGGGATTTCTTGGATACAGAAGGTGAAGTTGATTTGACTCCATTACATTTTCTTGGGATTTCTGAAAACACACAAAAACCAAAGGGTGTTTTGCTGCGTCTAGTACAGCTGTTTACTGAGGCTCCATACCTTCACTGTTGCTATTTAAAGGCAAGTTGGTGAGCAGTTATCCTTCCAATGCAAAGCAGAACAGCCTTGTAAAAAAATACTGTGCACCATTTCATACCTTTTTTCAGAAAGCGGCAGCATCCACATCTAAATTTTTGCAGGAATACTGTGGGAGTTACTCCTATTTAGTTAACTCCTATGGAATGTCCTCTCTATACCGACCAGAGGACTAAAAAATCTCATCAAGCCAATAAGCACGTCAAAGCTTTAATCAAAATGGAGAAACTACAAGACTGTTTAGTTAGATTGAATTCCTTGCTGTCATACAAATTAGTGTGACAAGAAAAAATACTACTGTAGAGTTTGTTAATCTGAGAAAATGCAGAATGAGAAAATGTTCTACAAATGACAATCACAGACTACAAAGCTCCTTCCAGTAGCTGAAAAAATGGGTCCACTAGAGCACAGTAGATGTCCATAAGCTCCAAACTTGGAGAACTAATTCTAATTGAGATTCCACCACACAAAAACCCAGCATCAGGACATTTCAAGCATCTCCCTTTGAGAATAGCCCCCTTGCACACACACTGCTTTAGCACAAAGAAACCCATGATTTTCTATCAGCCTACAGTAGATGTGACATGTAAATAACATTCTAGGTATATGCTTATGGAAGCATATGCATAGTATATACATCAGTGTTAATATTTGGTAAGCTTTTGTGTATACACAGACATCTGTACAATGAAAAAGGACTTCAAGAGACAAAGCAGCTGAAGCATTAGTTGAGGCAAGAAAAAAAACCTACTTGAGCACCATGTACTATTAATGACATGAAAAAGGCTCTTATGAGGATGCTCAGGAATTAGCCTGGTGTTCTTATGCAAGGATGGGCTTCCCATCTGACAGACTACAGTTCAGTTAGGGTGAGCTGTCAATTTTGTGAGTACAGAGAGTCACATTTTGTGAGATGTTTCCTTCTTTATGTTATCTCTTTCAGACATTCCTCCTAGGACATTGTACCATGACATGCAATAAGATCAAGACAGCATTGAAACATCTGACTGTAGGGCTCATATTTGCAGAAAACATCTGTAATGGGTTTCACTATGAGAAAAAAAAAATTTAAAAATCGGTGTATCATAAGGAAAAAAACCAAAACAAACCTACTTCTGACCTTGCTAGAAATTTAACCTGATAAGGCTATAAGTATGTTCCACAGAGATAGACCAAAATGAAACAGCTGCCAAAACACAGCAAGTCTGAAGACGTGTGTTTCTGCAGCAGGTCAGTGGCTCCAATTCACCTCAGTTGAACTATTTCATGCAGACTGGGCAGCAGCCAGAAAGACTCTGACCTGCTTCAGGATACAAAGTCATTTAGGTTCTTAACATTCCTCCAACTCCTTGGGACTAGTAAAGCTTATTTTTCATGTATTAAACATAAATTCTCTGAGAATCATTAAGATGCTGCACTGAGTCTTTGACCAGCCATCAGCCCTAACATTTCACACTATATAGGCTGACAACAACTTTAAGAACCAAACTGGAAGCATTAAAATTCTCTTGAAAATATCCACTGATCTAATTTCTAATAGTAATAATTAAATACTAATCCAGTGACTGCTTACTGTACTGAAAATTGTGTATTGGACAGTATTCATACTATGCTGAGATCTAATGAAGGACTAACAAACTCAAGGTGTGAGCACTGCCCGTAAGTAGGCAGCAGTCCTGCATGCCTGTAAGTAAATAAACAAATTATCAGCTGAGAAGAGTGGTAGTCGTGACATCTGGCACACAGCTTCATTACATCTTAAAAATAAACTTTTCCAAATGGCCTCAGCTGATAACAGCTGACCAGTTTTTCTAGGTTTTGCATTAAAAGCGCCTCTAGAGGAGGGATTAGCAAAAGGGAAGGAAGTTTTCATGATTGTTAATTGCACAATCCAGGTCAAATTTTTGCTCAGAAACTGTATGTTACTATAAAAAAAAAACCCTAACAAAAAGCCCCCGACCAACAAACCAACCCCACCCCAGTGCAGATGAAGAGGGACACTTTTCTGTAAAGACACAAAGACCTGAAACATGCAGGACTAATCTCATGCCCTCTCATCTTCTTTCCCAGTTCCTGGAAACATTGGAGCTATTCAAGTCACTTGTTTACATAGACTTTGCAGCTTCTGGTGATCCCAGTTCACAGGAAAAGTGACTTAAAGATCACATGCCCTTGAAACCTCTGACTTTTTAGCCAAGCTATACACAACATTACTTGTGACATAAGCAGGTGTCTGAATAGTCCCCTAAATCTATAATCAATCAGTTCTCCGATTTCTGATTCCTAAGGATCAACACATTAATTGCTTAAGCTATACTGCACCGTGGACCTTCAATCCATGACCCTATACTGATGACATGCAATATTATTCTGGCATGGCTAATATTAATTTTATCTTTAGATCTGGGAAGCCTAAAAATAGACCAGTAGCAGTGACTTTGATTAAGAGCTGTGCCTTAAAGACAGCAGACCTACATATTTCTTCTTCCATTTACCAGCTGAGGTGGAAGTGTAGAAGAGCAACAGTGGCACTGTTTTCAAAGAAACTCACTGCCAACTGAGCAGTGCTAATGCATCTTCAATATGCTAATGCATCTACTGGATCTTCAATAACCACTGTAACAAAATAATTAGTTTATTTGCAGTGAGTCATAATCCAAGACAGTTTAAGTGTATGCATTAATATTTACAATTACAGAAAGAATCAGGTAATATATTGGATTACAACTACTGAAAGACTCTCAAGGGGAGCTAGCATCAAGGCGAATACAGTATTTTCATTTTTCAAGGTCTTCTCATAATTTTTAAGTTCTACTATGACTTAATATTTGCAAAAATGTCAGATTTACTTGGGACACTGACTTGAATTTCAATACTCTAGCTCAGCAGCAAGGAGAAGGAAACAATTAAGAGACTCACCCACAAGCATAAATTACCAGCACATTTTGTACAGTCGCTAGAGTTTCATAGCATAGTTGCAATTCACTTCTGTCAGGTTCTACAGCTAAAATATGATATTTTAACATTCTTGTTATAGAATAAATTCATGGCTGATTGATTTCTTTTATAAATTCATCAAACACTTGAACAAAAAATACAGAACAGATAGTCTACTGTTGCGAACAGATCTTACAGAACTTAGATAAATTCTCAAAGATTTTCTGGAAAACCTCACACAGAGAACACACTTTATACATTTTACAAAATCTTTCAGGCTCTTGAGGGTTCTCAGAGCAGAGTCATGTCCTGTAGTTTTACAACTCTGAGAAGTCGCTGTTTACTTCTGTCTTTTAAAGTGAGGGAAACCATACCCAAGTCCTTACAGAAGACTGGAATATGCAATGTTTAACATGATAAAAGAAGTACCCCTAATGACACTCCTTTGCTGTAAAATTCATGGATTATAGAAACACACCTTATTTTTAAGAATCATCAACATCGTTTGCTTCAGTCATACATATAAGGTCTGGTTCCATCACAAGAGTGGATAAACCTGAATTCAAAGTTTTATTCCTAGTGACACTTTTATCATGATGACTTTTTGCTGTCACAATGAAGAAGAAATTTTTAAAATTAAAGAATTTTAAAGATGAATACCTACAAATACTTTACATTCCAGTACTATTAAAAAACAGCAGACATGAAAATTAAGAAAGCAACTGCAAGAACCAAAGGCAAAGACTGACTAATTAACAACGGAATGGGGAAGTTCACAGTTCGTTTCTACATACAAACCCCAGAAAGCATTCCAAAAGACTCTAATGATATAAAATAGAAAAGACTGGTTTACATAAGGGAAAAATACAGAATTTTTCCCAATGAAAAAAGTTCATTAACATGGCAAAGCTGGCTTGTGAATAGCCTTTCCATACTTGGAACTGTGAAACATGAAGGGGATTCACTTGGGGAATTAACAGAGCCTTTGCAAGTATATTCTGGAGTGTAACAGCTGTCACACAACCCAAGACAGTTGCTACAAGACCTGAAATCAAAGATTTGAAGGTAATTGCTTAGGAATAGGGTTTTTTCTAAGCATTGTTAGTAGCATCTAAGCATATCTAAAAAATTAACATGAAAGTAAAACAAAGTCAGGTTCTAAAGCTATCATAAAGAATTAATACAATTTCTCTGTTAGAAATTTATTGTAAGAGGTAATTGTATAGGTCATAAGCATAATTACAATCTGAATTGAATTATGTCTTTAAAGCTCCACCAATTAATAAAGAAATCTTCTGAAAACGAAGAAGAAAATGTTTTCTTCTGTGAAATTACATCAGTCACATAAACTGCCCATAAGGTTATTTTTGTTGAAAAACCTGACCTTTTCTTTTGCTTTCTTACTCGAAGTAATATAGATATCATTTTAAGGAATCCCAGTTTTTCTTCTTATTTTTCACAGATATGGGCAGAAGCTTCATATGACTTTCCTGATGCATATATGTAATGAACGAATATATATTCTGCAGGAAGAATACCAAAATTCTGATTTTTCTTATATCTACTTTTCTCAATTGTGATCAACATTATCTACATAACATATTTTCTGAATCAAAGAAATTAGTAACAGCTTCTTTCAGAGTGTTTTACCCAAACATGCCTTTTAGCTTTCTTACCTATTTTTATTATGTTATTACTACCTGTTTTGGGTTATTTTTAATTGCAAGAACTCATTTTGTATATTTGGAAGAGCAGGCATGATTAAACAGATATTAAGACCTAGGACTGCTGTTCAGTTTGCTTCAGTGTCGTTAAGTTACGAGATAGACAGTTCTTAATGAAATGGATCTACTTGGTGTGCAGTTACTCATCTTGAAGATTATTCACAAACAATGATCTTATTACTTCATTTTGCGCCTACTACTACAGATAATTCATTACCACATATGGGACAGCTCATAGAAACAAGCAATACAGCCTGTGGGAAGTATTTACAGGATATTATTCCATTGTCTTCTGTAAAACATACCAGCACATCACATAATCTCACACAGCTTCTCCCTGTGATTGTTGTGTGATGTCTAACCAAGAACTGGGTATGCACATTTGAGTCTCAAATTCAGAATCAAGCAGATACAAGTCAAAGACAGCTCTATTTTGTGGAAGGAAAGTAGGTTACCTAGTTAATCGCATACAAATGAAGCTATTAAGCGTGCTGCCAGGTAGATTCTAAGCACTGTAAATTTCAATAGGAAGTCTAGTAGTGAATGATCCACCCTTACCTAGCTTCACAGAAATCTGTTTAGTGGGTTTTGTTTCTACAGAATAATAATTTTTTGATTCACTAATAGAGATACTGAGAATATTTCTACTTGCATCTCCTATCCTCCCACTCTGAAAGCTGTGTCACTGCATATTTGTCAAAGGATCCCTGTCACAGATGTTCTGGTTCTGCACTGACTTCTCATAAAAAGCATTCTTCCTACAGATATTTCTTTAAATTATTTTATGTTCCTGCCATTTTTTCCTCACAACCTGATTTTTACAGTTCTTTCCAGACTTAGGTACACACAAAGTGAACACAACAGCTTTTTATACTGTGGGGACCCGAACCTGAGTTCTTTGGGCTCAGTGACAGCAGGATAGCAGCAACAGCCGACTTGCACATATCTGGTAAGAAAGTAATACCTTTTTTTGTACTCTGGATCATTTACCTTATTCTCCATGACACTGCTAAATTCAACACGATGCAGCTCCTTTAGCTTCCCAGTATTTCAGAAAAATAAAGAGGTCATAATACCTTTTTCCTCTCCTTTTTAAAACCGTATAAATACTAATGTTGATGCTTTTTGTAAATTATATATGAACCTATGTGGATTTATACAGCTGTTAACACTTATATCTGACCACTTAATATCGTTCAGCATAAAGACTATAGTTAAAGTACATTAAGTCAAATTCTTAGAGCACTGCTGAATGTCTGCTATACTGCTGTATTACATTAGTTACAAAAAACCTCCTATTTTTAGTAGGCACAGATCATTTGGTTTCAGCACCATTCCCTAAATGACATGGCCAACAAAACACTTAGGAAAAATAGGACACTTGCTCAAGCAAGTTAAATCAGACAGTGTCTAGAAAAGGCAGTGACTTACAACAGGATTGTTTTTGTTGTCCAAATAAAAAATAAAGGCACATTCATTGTGGCAGGGTGACGATTTCTGCAAATGCAGCCATATGAAAAACTACAAAGACAGCGTACAGAACCCTTGTTGCAAGGACAGCTTGGATGCAGTCTGTCCATCAGAAAGGCTGTTTCTTTCAGAAAGGATTACTAAAGGTTTGCAGGATTCAGTGCTTAATTTCACCACAGAGCACAACGAACAGCAAGATACTGTGGACCAAATGCCTGTTAGCAAACTTTGTAGGAATGCATAAGACGCATTATCTAAAAAGCCCAGCATCAAGAAATGCCAGCAATAATGCTTTTTTGAATTACAAAGAACAAAGAGGTATTTTTTAATCATTTCTCTGTTTCTGTACTAACCTGGGAGTATAATGGCTTCAGAAATATAAAATAATATTTTGATAACCAAAGAAACTATTTCTGAACTATTTCCACTTCAAGTTGTTAACTGTAATCCTTTGCTATTCTAAGGCCATTTTTTCCCTACAGTGTATTTTTGCTCTTCTTTTAACCATTTGATCAGTAGCTTATGATAACCTATGCTTAAAATTATTCCTGTCAAATACTTTTAAACTTTCTGCTTTCCACAGCCAAGCCCTTATCCAGATCCTTCTGATTTATACAAAAATAAACTAATTCACTTCACTGGAGTTCAGCTATCTAGATAGCCTTAGTTTTCCTCTAACGGGATCTCAGTTTCCCATTTGCTGAATCCTCACCTTACAGAAGACAGAACATTTTAGTATGTTTTCATCCTTAAAAAGCCCTTATGGATTTAGTATACATTTTAATAGGAGCGTTAGTAGCAATTTCTGCCATTCCCCTCCTGCACACGAAGGTGAGGTCTCACCTGACTTGTCAGAAGAATCATCAAACTCCACATTGAAGGAGTGCCCGTTGTTGACGATGTTTCTGGCCGTGCTGGCATCATAACTGAAGCTAAGAGGCTTCAGAGAGGAGTCGTACTTGGCAGATTTGCGGCAGATGTCAATAGGGGACTGGCGATCTCCATTGGCGATGGGAAAGTGCTCATGCCAGTGAGCGGGTCCTGTAAGAAAGCGGAAAGCAACTCACTGGGGAAAGATACAAAGTTCGGGGGATACAAGCGATAACCCATTTCCCTCTGGAAATCTGGAAATGCTCTTCGAACACCAGCATCAGCCTTTAACTGCGTACCACTGGTGTGGGCTGGCGGTAGCGGCAGCACAGGCGAGCGGAGATCCCACCGGGGCACCGAGGTACCCGGCAGCCGCACAGTCTCGGCGGGGGCTGTACCGGGGAGTCCTTGGGACCACCCCGTCCTGTGGAGTAGCGCCCGTCTTTCCCTTCCCGAAGTAAAGGAATGTCAGCAGGGAAGCAGGAGATGCTCCAGCACAACGCGCGGTGCGCCGGACAGGCTGCCCGGGCGCAGGTGCATTTCAAGGTTACGAGAAAAAAGCGCCACCGAACTCACTGCTGCTCCGGGCAAGGGCTCCGCGGGGCAGCAGCGGGCACGTCCCGGGCGCGGCTCCCGGGAACCTGCCGGCAGGTGTCCTGCACCGCCGGGCACTCACCGTCGTGGCTGCCGTATCCCCAGTGGTGGGACATGGTGCGCGGCCCTGCTCTGCCCGTGGAGGCTGTCACAGCGCCGTGGCCCCACTGCGCTCTCAGGGGCTTTTATAGGCTCCCGCCAACTCCATGCCCTCCTCTGCGGCCGGAGGAGGGGTGGGGAGTGAGGACGAGGGCGGAGGGAGACTCCGCTGGGGGCGGAGAGAGCGGTCCCTTATAATCCGCGATCGGCCGCGGAGCTGTGGCGGGCCCGGCGGAGAGCGCCCCCAGCAGGCAGCCAGGCGGCGCCAGGCAGTCCGGCGCGGCCGCAGGCGGGACGTGTGGGGCCATGCCATGCCGGCCATGCCATGCCATGCCATGCCATGCCATGCCATGCCAGCCCAGGCCAGGCCCGCCCCACGCTCCCTCCGCGCTGCCACCCTCCTCCCGCGCATCGTGAACCTGTGGGCGCTGCGCTGCGCGGGCGGCGCGGGGCGCCGTGACCTTGGGAGCTGCCTGCGGCTGGGCCGAGCAGCGTGCCGGGAGCCGGTGCGGGGCGGCGGGTGCCGAGAGTGCGGTGTGACAGAGAGAGAGAGAGCGGCTGTGCGTCCGTGTGTCCCTCGGTGTGTGTGTCTGTGTGTGTACGTGCGGGTGCGCGGCGCGGCAGGGCGGTCGGGTGCTGCTCCCTGCCGGGAACGGAGGGAAAGGAGGGAAGAGGGCAGCCAGGCAGGGCAGTTCGGCCGTGCCGGAGGGTCCTGCAGCCAGGGCTCGTCAGAGGTGCCAGGTTTTGGAGGCGGAGATCGGCGGAGTTGCGAAAAGGAGCTGTGGTGGGGCTTCAGAAGAACGGGAACGTCACCGCTTAGTGCTCTGTAGTGCGTTTTTCCTCATCGCCTCCGGAGAAGCTGCAGGTCGAGCTGCGCTTACGTGTAGTTCTTCCCATTGAGGCAGTACACACTTAACTGTGAGTGCGGCTCAGCTACCGCTCTCGAGGCTGGATTAGCGAGAACAAAACTGTGCAATACATATTTTAGATGTTTTCCTATTGCGCAACGCTCCGGTGTTCTGTGGCAGGACAGGAGGGATCGGACCTTGGCAGCCCTTCCAGCGGCGCCTCCGTTCCGTGTCGTGCCGGCTTCCCTCGGCCCGGCGCTGCCGTGGGGCGGGCTGGCCCCGAGGGGCAGCTCCTACCCGAGTGCGCTTGCAGATGGTCCTGTTTGAGGGCTTCTCTGCGTCTTGCTCTGAGCAGTTTTCGGTATGGAAATGACACTAACTTAACCCCATTTTCTTATTAAGATGGTTCATTCAAATCTGGTTTTAATATTGTTCTGTTGTGATTTAACCACAGGGGTCTAGATTTTGTTCTCAGTTAGGTCATTGAATAACACCATCAGAATGACTTCATTCACACTCAGCATTGTAAAATCTGCGTCTGTTGTTTGTATTTGTAAGAGGAGGGAGACGAGTCTATTGGTAACAGCAGACGTAACCAGCTGGAAACTGCTTACAGAAATTACGGCATTTCTCAGACCCTTTCAAATATAAGCAGAAAATATTTAAAGCTTATTAGTGATTAACACAGAGCGTGTTCTTACATTTACATGCCTCAATATGGTTTAGCGACCACAGAATGGAAATGTGATGGCAAAACTGTATACACAGAAGTTATTTAGAAATGGCTGTGGCATGTGATGTAGAAAAAATGGAAATGCATGTTACACATTTATTAGTCGTTCTTGTTTGCTCATTATAGATATTTTGCATCAATCAATTTCAAATCTGCCAGTTGTGCTATCCAGTATATGAACAGTCAGTAAATGCAGAGATACACAAATCCATATAGGTGAGAACGCTTGAAGAACAAGCAAACAAGCAAAAAGCATCTCTTTGTGTTGTAAGAAGAAATAAGGTTTTGGTACTTTGCCTTCCATTCAATTTTACTATTAAAAAAATCCATTCAGCCTGATTCTTCTGTACTCTCACAAGTCAAGTTTCCACTGATGTCAACAGGAGTACCACATAAAGGACAAGTACAGGATTAAATGTGACACAATGTTTGCCATGGTAGGCTTCCTAAAAAACTTTAGGGTTCTTACCAGGGAAATTAGGTCAGTCACCAGCATCACCAAGGGACTGGGATTTTTAACTACTTGAATCTTCATTTTCTTATCAGTAGGTATGTGGTACATGCTAAGCACACAGACATACATCCACAAATAGAAAGTCCAGTGCTCTTAAATACCTATTTTCCTTGATCATTCAGCAGTACTTACAGGCTTGAGCCCCTGCCAAGGGACTAATGCGAGCCTGGCATTTACTTGGCCTTGTTGATTCCAACCTCTTTCTTTTCTGTCTCCCACCTGCATCAGACTCATAATCTGTGACTGTGGTTTCATGGCAGAATGCAGTTCTCAGACAAAGCCATAAGGTAGCCCTGAGAGGAAGGTGGATACTAGAAATGGTACAATTGATAACATTGCACATGGGTGAAGCTGCAAGTTATGTTAGCAACAGCAAAAGTGCACAATACAATCAGCTCAGTGCCTGCAGCACTTCAGGCTTCTCACAGAAATCCAAACGTATGCTCCATGAGGCTGCTCCTTGCTGCCACAGTTGTGATGAAGTCAGTGGAATGACGCACACCAGTGAGGCCTACTTGCATGTACAGAATGTGTAGGAGCAGTTCCTAAAGCACATGTTCCCAAATCCTGTGGCAACAGAAGCATTATAAATACATTTCAAGCAATACAAATACAAGGAACAGATTAGATAATTACTGTAGCCATTTGATTACTCATGATTGATGTTAACATTTTGGGTAGAAAAGATGCCAGTGTAATCTTGTCTCTCTTTTCTGTCACTATACTGGTACCACATACTGCAAAGGTTTTTATAAACTAATAAAACCAGATGCTGTTCTTCATCTCTCCTCAATTTCTTAGATCACATATGAATGTGGTAAATAAACTGGTGTTTCTAAATTTGATGGTACTTTTGAATCATATTAAATACAAATAGAAGCAGCATCAATAGTTTCAGTAAGTGCAAACTCAACTCATTCAGATACTGCTGTGTTGATTGTGGTACTCGTTTGTGGACAAAGGACAGTACAAAGCCTATACATCACTTAGGCCCTACTTGAATTCTGTTTTGAAGTTTTACATGTCACAGAACAGTTGTTGACTCTGTGCACAGGAAAGGCACATCCTGTTTGTGCATGCTTTATGAAATTTACTGAAATACATTTTTATTGTGATTATTATTACTTGTGAAGCACAGAAAATGGCAAATGGCACAGATTCTTCCATATCAAAGTCTTTTTTTCCTTAGTAAATTACTAACTTCTAGTAGTGCTCTGGCTGCAGGAGTGATGACATGTTACAGAGGCTTTTACCTGCTAGAGATTTTCAGCAGAAGTGCACTCAATGATTATGTTGTAAATCTGCCTTTTAATTTTCATGGTACATTTTCAACCCTGAAAATCCATTTGCAGTCTTTTTTTAACATTAACAGTGCAGTGCTAAGCAAGATGCAGAAGAACCTTGCAGTGTTCTGATTCATTGTAGCAATTCTATGAAATTTAAATGCAATTATAAAAATAAAAGTAATTTTTGGTCCTCAGGTTAGAGTCCTTTCTTATATTACAAAAATGGGTTTGGTTTACTACTAATTTCTAATGAGAGAGTAATGCAAGTACTAGCAAGGCAAGCTTTGTGGCATGTCAGTGCAGTGGAAAAAGCCTGACTGCCTCTCTTGCTGAGTTCTAATTTGCTGATACAAGCCACTTTAATGCATTTTGAAATATATATATATGTACACTTTGAAATATACTATATTTAAGCAATCTTTACTGTAAAAATGAACAAGCTTGACTGCATGAATAAACTTTAGTTTCTAGACAAAAGCTATTTGTTACAATTCAATGAAATTAGATCCACATGACAAAGTGTGCAGTGTAAAATTAATGGCAGTAAGGACATTTCAGTTAAGGCCTGCATCTTTAGGGAAATCTCTGTGTATGTGCCTTCTCATACCAGGCTAATGTATTGGTTCACTAATTGCCATGATGTTTTGAACTGTCTCACAACCTGGCCTTTAGGTGTCTGGTCTTTACAGCTTCAGGTGCTATTTCCTTGTTCATGTGATAGTGTGCCTTCCTCCTCGCACATCAGTGTTTCTGTGGGCATCATCCTGATTTCCCACTATGTAACTTTCTACAAATACATGCCACAATGTTTTGAAAACCTGTGTCTCCTGCAGTTGGCATTGCACCATGTGGTAAAGTTACATCAACTCCCACTGGAAGTCTATTACCAGGATGCACGTGAGCATACTGCAAGGCAACGGCAGCAGCAACAGCTCACCAGTCTGACACAGTACAACACTACACATGCAACGGATTTAAAACTGGTTTATAAAATAATCAAAGCCGTCAACTACCAGCTGGTCGCGGGAAAGTCACTTACTATTCCTCTGCCAAGAGGTGCCGGCACCATTTGGAAGATAGAGGAGATAATGTTAACTCTAGAGATCCTGCCCACCAAGGTCAGCAAGTTAACTCTTTTAAAAAGTTACTAGCATTCAAAAGATTCTTGCTTCTGAGATCCTCAGTAAGCTGGGGAACCAAAAAGTTACATTTAGCTAGAACATAAAACATTTTTATTGTACTGGTACACTGTCTGATGAAAATGAAAGGCTTTCCTCTGCTGTAGTCACAAATAGTTGATGTAGCACATAGTCATATTTGGACTCACCAAATATTATAGCTTTAGGAACATTAAAATGAGTGCAGCATGAGTGAGAAGGGATTTCTCAAAAGACAGAACAGAGAGTTCCAAAGTAAACTTTTATATCTTTCCAAAACCCAAGGAAAAGGTAGGAAACCAGTTTGTGAAATTGAACAAAAGAAGAGACAAATAGAAACAAAAAAGGAGTACCTAATTATACATGCTAAGAGATAGCTATGGGAAAAGGATTGAACTTTACCTCTAAGTACAGCTGAAAGGACGGACAGAAAATAGATTTGTGAGAAAATGTAGTATTTATCTTGGTGTCAACTATTACCATACAAATGTTCACATACATAAATAATTGTATTTAATTCTTTTAGGTTCTCTGATATTAAGGCCATCTGTCCTGCTAAATGTAGATCAGTTAAAAACCCTGAACTTAACCCACCGAAATCAAACAGCCATGTCGCTTTCACGTTCATTGCAGGTAAAAATGTAAAATTTAGGAAGAAATGAGATTTGAACTTCTGTGACAACTTCTTAATTTCAAATTAAACAAAACAAACAAAAACACACAGCACACTGTGAGATATTATATTTTTGTTATTAGACACCATGCTATACTCTGCTGTTGTTTGTTGAATGTGTAAAGTGGAGGCACTGAAAATAGTATTCAACCAGATACCCCTGTAGTGGGCATTCTGAAATTTACTTTACATGAGATCCTATACAAAGCTCTTAACGCAGGAATGATGCTTCTCAGGGCAAAAGGGAATGGTGACAAACTCCTCTTTTACCATTTGAAAGAACTTTCTACTCCAGCTACAGTGTCATGAAAATTCTCATGGGCTGGGAAAAGCAATGGTAAGCACATAGAGGGACTATGAGCTGTGTGCAGAGCAGCGATCAAGGAGAGTTTCCACAGGAGCTCTCAGTTGCCCTCAGGATGGGAGTTAGATGGTGGCTGAACACCAATGACTGCACTGTGCAAAGCTTCCAAGTGTCATGTCACAAGAGAATAAATATTAATTAATTAATTTTTTTTTTTTAAGTTTCTCTTGCTAGTTTCACATCCAACTGAGCAGGAAATTGCAGCGCAAACCCTCTTAGTAACAAAAGACCTTCACCTAGCTTTGCCCAAAAGCCCTTCACAACATGAATCTGTGTCTTTTGCCATCAATGGGTGTTAAGAAGGATGGATACAAACCCTAACCTTTGATCCAAAGCCTACATCTGAGCCCTCTGGTTCTAATGAAATACTGCATATTGAACTGGACAATCCTAGCAGCTGTGTGAATCTGTCACTGAATTGGAGGTAGTTTAAAAGCAGCAATGAAACCTGCCAAGGTTTGGAAATAATAAATCGATGAAATAGACACATAATGCATACCTCTTTTTTTGTTCCTGGGAAAAATTTTTTTTATTTTGACAAAGTATCTGTTTGTTTATGTTCCTGTCTAGGAAAAACTTACAGTAAGATACTGAGAAATCTCTTTTGCTATATATTTGAACATCAAGCTGCCACTAAATCAAAGGTTCCGCATTCCCTATGAAATTCTGTGATAGGCTGAGATACTAGGCAAAGGACCTTCAGATTTTCTGGGGTTAAGTATAACTCTGAATTGTAACAAGCTTGTGTCTCAGAACTAATGTTTCTTTCTCTACACTATTAACTACTCACTCATTCTTTTCTACCTGGGTAAAAAATTAACATTATTGTCCTACTTCTGTCAGCATTAGATGCCTTACTCGGTGATAAGGAAACAACCTTGTGACTTCAGAAAGAATGCTTTGGAACTTTTCCTATTTTTATAAGCATATACTGATTTTTAGACTTTTAAAGGCTACAGAAACCAACAGGAAGTGCACACACTATCATAGGCTGGTTTTGTTTACATTTCTTGTCATCCACTTTTTCTCTCTTTCTTCTATTACTGAGACGTATTAGACATGCACACACATACAAAAATATTTTTCAGATCGTTGCATGATTCCAATGCTAGGCTTTTTTAAGCCTTGTGTTAGGGAGGAGAGAGCTGTACTGCATTTTGCAATGATGAACAGTAACTTCACTTATGAAAAATGAAAATAAACTCACCTGCTGTATTTTTAGTTGGTTTTTTTTTGTTGTTGTTTAGTTTTGTGGGGTTTTTTGTAAGATACTTCAGTATCTGGCAATGGAAAATTTGGTATTGGAAAATCTAGCAGTAAAATATTGTTGATTTAAAAATAATTTCTATTCACAGAAAATGAAAGAGGAAAGCTCATTATGGATACTATGTATGGTTAAGGCTTTGTATTTACTCAGCCAAGGTTTAAGCCCAAATTGGTAGGTTTAAACAGCTTAGTACAGCAGCTGCTATCCGTCTCACAAAGTTCAAATCAGTTCAACCTTTTCACTGGCATATGCAATCAAAGCAAACCGTAAAGCCAGCCTTGTAGGACTAGCTAAACTGTTTTCAGCAGACTGAAAAAATAAAACAAAGTTCTTTCATGTCAGTTTTCTGAATGTTGACCCGTGGAGTTGCTGATAGCTTCCTCACTCCTTGAGACACAAAGTACCAGGGTAACTATTTCAGATATGTTATCTCCCAAACAGTTTAAACTGGGGATAATGCTTCATCTCCTACTCATGTCAGAGCTTGACCCCAGAATGTCCTCTGCAGATTAAAGCCTGAGGTGGTGTGAAAAGGAGAAGCAGTACAGAGCTGGCTGAACCAGTTTTTAGTCAGAAAGTCACTGAAAACTTCAGTCCCTGGCAGTGGATAACATCACTGGTTATCCCAGCCATGTTTAAGGCTTTGTGTTGGAGTGGATATTGTCTGCTCTCCACTCTGTTCCCTTCTGTGAAAATCTTCTACATGCTTTTCCAGTCCTAGAGTGAATTTCATGGACTGTATGTTCTACTTTCTTAGGATGCAGCAACCTTGAAAACAACCAGGCTAACTGAAAATATTGGTGTCACCCTGCAACACTCCCCACAAATTATTAAAACACATCAATAGCATCAATAGCAGAAGTTAGCTTTGCCATAGATTTTCTTTGGAAAAGATGGTTTCAGGTAAAGTGAAATTGACTACCTGCTGCAAATGGTAATTATCAGAAACAAGCAATGGGGTGATAGTATTTTCAAAAAGCATAGGAAAATGCAGAAAAAATAATAGTTCATGACTTTTCATGTTTTCAGCCTTTAAGATGTTTACTTTGGGCATGTGAGCTAGCATCCATTAAAAATAAAGATTATTTTTAGAAGTTAATCAGAGTTTTGGACACTTTACAAAGTCATGGATTCTAAAATGCTTCTGCAGAGTTCCTTTTGGTTTTCATCTCTGTCCAAGCTGTACATTTTTATTTTTCAGAATTAGAAAATGGAAGAAAATTAAGAATCCAAATTCATCTCTACTTTACAGCTAGAGGAAGACTCTATTTGCAGATGGAATGCAGGACTCGATCTTCAACAAGAATTAATAGAAAGTAGATTGGATTTGGAGCAATTTGGATTGTTCTAAATTAATCAAAATTGAAAATTACACTGTTAGCTGAATACTTCTAATTTATCATATTTTGATTTATTGCATAGCTTGCAAAATCTACTTTTCAACTCAGAAAGCAGAGTGCAGTATGTGACTATTTATTTTTATATTTCTTCATTTTTCATGGTGTTTCTCACATGCAACTCTGAAAACTTTTATTCAGTAAGCATTAGCATTAGTCAGCCTTCTTAAGGATTCTGATCGGATTAGTATTTTCCCAGGACTGATATACTACACAAAACTGGTTTGATTATGCAGCTCATTGTAAAAAGCCTTTCAAAATAACTGTACATTGTGTACCAAATTGTCTGCTATTACAGGTAACAACTGCAAATAATGATGAGCAGCTACCACCTCTTTTATATCAAAGCATTACAGAAATTATGTTTACCTTTAAATTTTAAATGGCTTTCTATATTGGACTAGCAGCAGGATATAATCTCTTTCCCACCACTTGTTTTGAACTGAATATTCTTCTAAGAATGGAACTCAAACAGAATTTAGCCATAGAAATTAATTACTTCTCATTGCCAGAGTTTATAGGCGAAAGAGTTGCTTAGAAAAGCTGATTTTACCAAGAACATGATTTTGGTAGTCATGATTTTGTCTGTCAGCAATTCCCTGGGAAACAGGCTTGGCTGACCAGTTAAACTATGTATGTGGCTTTGTCAGAATGCACAGCTGACATATTTTAAATAAGTATAATTTTAACATGCAAATTGTAGATTACAAAAATGGTGAAAACCCCTAAATAATAAGTTCAGAGAAGTGGAGACACTTAGCACAGTGATGTATTGACCCAGAAAAAGATCCATAATGGTGCTGTAGAAGCTGTTATAGCTCTTTCAGTGTCAGTGATGTGTTGCAGTTGCCAGTGCTGGGGACAAATCCTATAGAAAGGGATGCAGGCAGATGTGTGGTAATGTGAAGATAAAGCTGTGTCTAGCCAGCCTAGAATGCAGGGTACTGTAAAAAAAAAAAATAATAAAAAGGCAACAGCACTCTTCTGTGCTTGTACAGATAACTTGCAATTGGGAATTAAGACTACTAGGTAAACTTCAAAAAATGGCATATTTTCCTGAAAGATATCATATGCTGTGTCTGCTGAATACTTTTTTTTTTTTGCTGTGGCCAAAACCAGGCATTATTGCAGTCAGTTACATCTACCATCTGAAATTTCTATGCACAGAGGAAAAAATTATGAAACCTCCTTCCAGAATGGAAAGCAACACTGAAGGGCAACTGGCATAGTTGCTGTGCTGAATAAAAATAGCTAGTGAGGTTGACTGTGCAAAGTCATAGAGACTGTGCTTTATTTGAAGAAATAGCTCAGATGAGGCTTGTCATTTGACACAGGGATGGTTTGACAGTATGAAGTGGAAGCATCCAAGCTGATTTGCCAGCAGTAGTAAGGCCAGTCAGCTTCTGTTTGAAGAGGAAACAAGCATTTTTCACACTTGTTATCTTGGTCAGACGTACCTGCTGACAAACTGGATTAAAGGCCGTTTGTCACTGAATCCAGATCAAGTTGTATGACATGAAAGACTTCTGTGGTAGAGCATCAGAATTAACAGTATTCATACACTGCCAGTTTTTATTTTAAGAAATCAAAAAGCAGCTTTCAGGCAAACAATAGGAATTTTTTTTAAAGCATTTATCACCATAGAAAGACAGGAAAAGGAAGAAGTAAAACTTAAGACATTTACATTGCTTCAATGAGTTTATTAAATCCTCTGATGCAATCAGAAACTCAGACTTTGAAGATTCCTGGAAAGTTTCTCCTGTCCTAGAGAAGTTCTTAATTTTGAAGTATCTCCATGACAAGATGCAAGGTAGAGTAAAGGTCAATCAAGCCTCTTCAAGTACTTTGTTGCTATAAAGAACACTAAAACAGGATGCATCTTGAAGCATATCCTGCTTGTCTTGCTTAGGCCATGAAGCATGATCTGTAACCTCCATAATAGGTTTCAGACTCAATTTAGATTGCAAAGTCAGGGTTTTTTCATACAGCTTTGTAGAAGGATCAATAGGAACTGTTCATGCTAATGATTTATTTACTGAACACTTCTGAATGACTGTTTATCAGAAAGCTCAGGGAAAAAGTGTAACTTTCATTTTGTACCCATCAATAGAACGAAGTTTTAAGTTATTAATGAGTTTGCCTAATTTAGAAGCACCTTGTCTTTAGAGACACACAAGTGATGTCCTAGAAAAGGAAAGAGCCATAATTTCTGCTGAATTTTTACAGTTACTATATGATCAATACAAGATCAAGCTCTCTGCTAGAGTAAAGTTGCACCAATCTCTTTTACCTACCTCTCTGCCACACAAGCACAAAACCTGGCTATTTAACAGAAGATGACTTCTCACAACCAACATGGGCTAATTTATAAAGTGCTATAACAAGCTGATCTGTGATGTAGCCTTGCAGATTGAAGCACACTGACTGCATTATCATCAAGATGTTATTGATAATAGTTCCACCATGACGGGCAGAACTCACAACACAGTTTGAGATGTGAAGGACTAAACAGCTCTTGATAGGGAAAGAAAGAACATGAAAAGAAGCCCTGTGGCTGGTAAGAGTAAGAGCCAGAAACTGATGAGCCACAACCCAAAGCTTCATTTGACTGGTCGTGAGAAATGTATCAGATCTGTTGAGAAGATGAGGGAAGGAAGAACTCTGTAGATAGTTCACACATGACAGCAGTTTCTCACTGTGAGCAGAGCCAGGTTGTGCTTGCTGCATGTACGCCAAGTGCTGGTGTGACTAGCTGGATTCATCAGCTCGTACCAGCTCATTTCCTCCCACAGCTAGGGGTTACTGAGGAGATCCTACACTAGCACAGACCCCCTGTCAGTCAAATGGCACTCCTTTAGGGTGAGATCTGTGCCTGAATGTGTGGCTGTGTGGCAAGTCGCAGGGAACTTATATGCCAAACCACAGCCATCTCTATCCCAAAAGACAGTTGACTAGGTGTGGTTAACATCAATTCATATCAATTATTTGCTGCACAGAATAATGGAGATATGACAAAATGAGATAAGACAAGAGCCCCTCTGGGCAGGAATAGCTTTATTTTGAACTGGAGTGCACACAAGGCAAAGGACTGATCAATAGTATTGGCAGAAACAACAGCTACAAACGGAAGAGCTCTGAACACCACTGCAAGTTGTGCAATACAGGGCATTTATTGCATATAGGCTGGCACAGTCAGCTGTACACTCCCTGACCTCATTAACTCCCCTCTCTGCCTCATGACTGCTCTTTACAAGTGATGCACAACAACAGTCTGACATTTCCCCACAAAAAGGGCTCTGGGGAAAAGGTTACACAGGATTCACCTGAAGCAGAACTATTCCAGACCCAAGAAGCTACTACAGAACTGAAAGTCACTCTGGACAGCAACTATATGGAACTTCACTAGTAAATTACTTTTTTTTCAATTATATAATTTGTCTATTTACAGTAACATTCCAGACGCAGCCTCAGACACATATAAATAATCAACTGTCTTTATAAATACTTCTAGAAGAATCTGTAATTGTTCCTAGCAAAAAAGTGAAATACAGCCAAGTTCAGAATCCATGGATTTTTTAATATGAGTATTACATAACGAAAACTCAGTATAAACTTTATTAAGGGCAAAAACATACAGTGACATTTCAAAATTTAAACAGTCTAATAAACAAGGTGTTCTAAGGTACATCTTAAAATAGTTTTACCAGAATAAACCTAAATTTAAATCAGGCTTAATTCAACATTTTTTTGGACTTTCTGCTTGATGACATTTTTATGTATTATCTGTATAGTTTTTGCCAATAAACTCCCTTAACTTATAAAAAACCTGAATATTCTCTGAAAAATATCACCCATCTCCTTTCCAGGTGAACAACACTCTTACATCCCTCCCACTTCTACTGTCTGACTTTACCTTACAAAAGAATAAGGTAATAGATGTGGATATCTCAGAATTATGTATATGGGATAATTATATCTTGATCTTTGTTAAAATTCTAAGCACTGAATGATGACAGACTTGAAAAGTATATTTTATTCCATGGCTTTACTGTAGGCCTTTCATATCAATTTGTGTCCTCTAGCTTGGCAGTATTGGTAAAAATGACTCTAACGTATCTGCCAGCCTAAGGTTTGGTCAGAACTGGGACAGAACTCAGGAAAGGAATTTGTATTATCAAAGTCTATCATCTCTACCTGCTCTACAGCTTGCATATTAATATATCTATGCCAGCATCAAACCTCCTTAAATGCTATGTTGTATTTATCCATCATTATATACCAGGAGGAGTCTATATAACAGAAGCAGCACATGACTGCAATGCCCTAATTAAAAAGGAATTATTTTTCCTTGAGAAGACAGATAAGACATGACAGGGCATTCTTCAGTGTTAATAAAACATGAAAAAAAAACTTGACTGCATGGGATTGGCTTTGAAACAAACTAAATATTTTGTTTGATTACAAGGTATTTAATGGCTTGTGGACGTGGTATTGATCTATCTATTTTATGCTAATATTTGTACAGGAGATGAAGAGGTTTTTCTAGCTTAAGTGTTCTTAACATAGAAGTCAGGCTGATTAAGGTAATAGTACAGACACACTATATAACATTATTTACCTTTTCTCCTAACTGTCTCCAACTTAAATTTCCAGGATTAATGAACTAAATGCTGGTATTATTAGTATGTAATTTCTCTATGAGACTTATTATTTAATCCAAGTTTCTTCTCTTTATAAATTATGATTATTTCAGTAAACATTATTTTCTCCCCAGTATACCCACATTTCTTTTGAAGCATCTCAGTCTCTGTCTTGGTCACTCTTGAGTCAATCTTGCTGATTGCCTTAATTCTACTATCCAGAATGACCAGTTTTGGAGCTGATATTTTCCTCTCTCCAAATTCTGCACTATAATGATATCTCTGTCCTTTAAGAATGCCTCTCTTTCCTTTCTCACTTTGAGTCTACTTCTGTGGCTTATTCATGGAAATTATGCAGGCCTTCTCTCTCTCTTTATCTGCAAATATTCAACAATTCATCTTGTTCTGATTTTCACTGTGATTTGATGGATTTCTGACAATACCAATTCATGCCTTATTTTCCAAGCATCTTAGCTTGTCTTTTGATCTTCCTGACTCATTCCTAAAGAGCTCTGTTTCAGCTAGATGCACCATTTCTACCTCTTTTGTCCCTTACATCTTCCATAATGCACATGCAATATTTGACTCTTCTGGAGGATATCTAAACTCTTCCAATAAAAGACTTGTCTACATCACAAGCCCTTTTATTGTTAATGACATCTATACTCCAATCCCACACCTAAGGTTTCAACACCTTTATATGTCTGCAATGATAGCAGGCTGAGTTAGCAGACTTACCTTTGGGGATAGTAAGATCTGAATTAGCAAAATGATCTTATGAGAAATATAACTGAGTTAGAAAACTAAAGCTTACCTTCTTTTTTGCCCCATAATTTCTCAGGTAAAGTGTAGTAGAGAGAGAAGTAACCGGGACCAGGAGAGAGTTCACTTTTGTGTCTTCCAGTGTTTCTGCAAACTAGGTATTCATTTCCCTTGGCACTCCTGTTTTCTGAAAATTGTATAGGCATATGACACTGCTGGTTAATCTTAATTTTTTCTCAAAAGACTTTCATCGTTAATATTAATTCATATCCTTTCAAATCAAGAAACAGTCCCTGAAACTCTTTGATAGTGGAAGCATATTAGATTTCTCACAGGCTGATGGAAAAGTATGGCCCTGGAAGGGTAACATTAGCAGAATTTCCAGGCATGGTTGTGTCATGGCCTTGCAACATCAGGTGCAGCTGGGTTATCTACAGGTTGCTCTATTAATGACCTTAGCAAATCAACCTGCAGCAGGGTGAGGCTAAGGACATCACTCCAAAGTGTGTCTCTTACACACATCATGAGCCCCTTTGACTGCTTTTTGGTAAGGCCCTACCCAAAGCATGGAGTTTTAAACTCCCTCATAATCTGTCTCTGGAAAATCTGATTTCAAGAAGAGGACATTTCTGAACAGCAGCATCCAATCACGTGAGATCATTATACTTATACAATATACTTAACAATATACTTAAGAATTTTTTTCCAACATTATGCTCCAAAATGGAAATCTTACAGTTTTTGGAGGTCAGGACTGAAATTTGAGATGATCTGGGAGAGGAAGAACCTCTCCCAGAGAAGACTGTGAAAGCTCCCTAAGGTGCAGTGTTAATAGAGTCAACTTCCCTGCTTTCACAAAATGTATCTATATTTCTGTGCAAAAAGTTTTGACGTTGAAGAGATGATATAGACAGCACAGTTAATGGCTATTGTCATGAAGGTTATTCCTTGCCAAATGGAACACTTAGTTTAACTATGAGGAAAAGACATCTAAGTACCTTCCCATGCTTCTTTTCCTTTCCTAACCCTGCTGATGCCCCCCTAATCTACATACTTTCCTACCAGACAGGGAAAAAAAAATCATCAGCCAAGGCCTTTCTTCATTATGCTACCACTGCTTTATACCACTGTTGTAATTTTACATGAGTAAGTCCTGTGTAGGTGAAGGCAATAATTTTCTAAAACTGGTGAAGACAATCGATGCAGAAAACCTCAGACCATGATCAATCAGTTTTCATTCCTACAGTTATCAGTGATCAGTCTTGTGTTGCATGGATAATGCCTGGGAAGACAGGATAAAAAAGAGTAAGCAGAGTTGATAAGTGGTTCCAAATTCATAAATCACTATGGCTGAAATGCTCCCTGTGACCCACTGTTATGAAATTCTGGTACTACAGTCTGCAGGTTTCACTCCTTGGGTTTGGTTTGTTTGTTTGTTTGTTTGTTTGTTTTTCCAGGTTAAAGACTTTTAACTTTTTCAGGTTTAAGACTTTTAACTTACCATGACTTTTTAGCCCTAAACCCACTCCAGACCATACAGACATTACTGCATAGTACAAAGTGCAGGATTTGGCCACCCCTGGGGTTGCTGGGGAACCAGAAACTCCAGGCATTTGGAAAAGGGAGGTATAAACAGCAAAACAATAAGCTCATGCACTCAAGCCCCTGCAGCACAGTACAAGGTGTGCTAAACATTTTATCAGGGGGGAGAAGGGGGGTAAGAAGGGCTCTGCAGAAAGGCAACAAATTATTGCTATTATATAACTGCTATTAGGCAGGCTGCCTGCAAGCCTTTGTTGAACCTCAGTTTCATGAACTTAGGGTTAATTATTTCACTATGTACTTGTATTATTTTGCTGGCTGCTTTTCTTCTATTTATTTAATATCTTTTGTTTTCTTGCACAATTTTAAGCTTACAAGGAAATAAATATCAATACTTGAGCATAAAAGTTTCATGAAAATTCAAGGAAACATCAGTGCCTTGGAATATAAACCTGGTTCTATTACACAAAATCTATAAAATAATTCAACACAAATTAATGCTAGCAGAAGAAAATGCAACAATATGCAGATATATATAAAACAACAATATGCAGATACATAAATAAAATATTTTCTCCATAAAATGCAACAACAGTGCAAGGAATGCAAAGACATACCTCATCAGTTAGAGCAGCTCCATTTTCTAGGCTTCCCACATAACTTGGAAACTAAGCAACACATAGATAAAATAATCATCAGATGACCTCTGTCAATACAAACATATACATGTTCACATTCAGTCACTCACAGGCTTCTTGACTTCAACACAAGTATTAATTATCTTGGGTGCACTTTCAAAAACTATTGGTGTACAGAACAGATCAGATCAGATAATCCAAACATAGCATAGCATACTTTCTATTTTGATAAACAAAGAAAGGAGAAGCAGTAATAATAAACTCACTGAGGCACAAAATCACAGATTAAGGGAGGTAGGGAAGACATTGTACAGGGCAAAAAGTCATACAAGAAATCATGCAAAATAATTAATAAATGCAACAGTTCTAGAAAATCTCAACTCTTGATTCTATGGCAATGTTAACGTTTACCTCTGATGATAACAAAAAATAGTCGCCTGGCCAGATGTATAGTGCCAGATGCAGCCTAGCTCTCTCTGGTTTTCTTCCTACCCACCCTGAGAGAAGCAGGCTGGAATGTTTTTTCTGTGGCTGCACAGAGGTCTCATGAAGAAAACTTCTGTAATCAGCTGCCACTGCTGCTGGGCTCTTCCAGGGCACAACTGGAAACACTTGCTACAGCTTTACTAGGGCCTCTCAGTTCAGATAAATTTTAAACCAATCTATATTTGGCAAAGGGATGTTGACTCAGAATTATTACCAAAGTTAGAGAAAATATGACTTGCCTAATAGAAATAATTCCTCCATTGTTTGGGGGGTTCATTTTTATTCCCTTTGTCTTTCCTCAGATAAAAGGACTTAAATATGTGTGAGAGAGAAAACTCTCATTTACTCACTGATACACAGCAGAGAGCAAGATCTGGAAGCCTAGCCCTGCTGGACCTTAAGCAGGAGTTTCAGAACCACAAGTCTGTCTTTGTGGTCCTTCAATAAGTAGGAGAAAAGGCTTGCAAGCTCTTCTGCTGATTTAGACTACGTTTTGAACCTTGCAATCTAGCAACAGTGAGTCTTTCTTCTGCCTCTGACAAGATTTATAAGGTTAAGTTCTGCTTGCATCATGGAAATTTAACTACTTGGATACAGTGTGCCTAGCACAGGGCATATCGAGTACGAGAGGGCATCTGAAGGGGCTACAGGAAAATGGTACAGTAGGGCTGGCCCAAGGAGACCCCAAAAACAACGGAGCTGAAAACCCCAGCATATTCAGAAGGCACAATCTCAGCTGGATTTGCCTGCGTCTGCCTGCATTATTAATGTTGTTCAGATGTGCTTATAAATGCGGTTTGTGTTCTGTCTGTTGCACCGGGTCTTGTGACTGCATGGAGCTGTATCAGTGACGACACTGCTGTAGTGATGAGAAGTTCCTCTGAAAGGCGAAGGCAAAGGTCTACAATTGTGCTATTAAATCCA
>CM031858.1:126545213-126688020 GCA_018697195.1 Certhia americana | reverse complement strand
GAAACTCAAATCGTCAGCACGTAAAACAAGTAGAAATGAACTGTCACGAAGGACTTCACAAATCAAAGGACTTGCTCAAAGCTGTCCTGCCCATCTGTGTGGGTCAGGATGCCATTCCAGAGAGAGGCTGAACTTCGCTGAATAAACACCAGGCCCTTCCACCCAATGCCTGTGCCCACGCTGGCTGGTCCCAGGAACACACTCCATCACTTAGATCCCAGCGACTCTCCCCTGCTCTCCTTTACGTGTCGGGAGGCAAAGCATGGGAACAGGATGCCCAAGGGAGGTCGTGGAGTCTTCGTCTGGAGGCATTCAAGTCCCACATAGATGTGTTTCCCTGTAACCTGCTCTAGGTGACTGTAAAATATGTGTACGTGATTCATGTTTGATAATGTCAGCTCTGTTGAGGAGAGATTTACAAGGTAGCTAAGAGTCACAATAGATAAGTCCAGCTGCAATGATAGTAAAGATAGAGACAGAGTGGAACAGGATGTGATTATTTGTATAAGATTATCTGCTTTTTCTTTTTTTCAGTTTTCTTGATGCTTTAGTAATGTACACTTGCGCTAAAGGAAAGTGGAATGCAAGGTCATTGAAGAAGGTAAGTCCCTTTCATCCAGCAATCCCCAAAAGAGGGAAGAAGACCCTAGCAACAGCGGAGAGTCTGTGCAGTACAATCTTGGAAGACAAAAAACTGAAGAAACAAAACTGGGAGGGAACTGAAGGGAAATGAGACCTGCAACAGTATAAAACCAGGTAAAACTGCGAATGAAATTGGCGAGCCTTGTTAGAGCACAGTCTCTAGCAGCCGCCCAGTGCTGCTTGCTTGCCATTCTCAATAAAATTTATTAATTAATTGTAAATTGTCTCTGTTCATTTATAACAGTGACCCTGTCTTGGCGGGGGGTGGGGGGGCGGGGGGGTGGGGGGGCGGCCGCGTGACGGGCCAGTATGGGAAGACCACTAAGTCCAACTAACACATTTCATAAGTATTTTCTTCTGAAAATAGGAGAGAAAAGTTTATTTAAAATGTGACATTTCACACCAGAAGTAAGATAGCAATGGGCTGGAAATTTGCTGACCAGGACCAAAAATATTTCTTCACACCTGTTCGTGTTGAATGCTGCTACAAACATTTACATTTTTTAAGCTTATCCACCTCGAGTATACCTCTAGTTTTATCTACTCTCTTCAGTTTCATCAACTACAGGCAACTATTCTACACATCCCTACAACAGGAAAGGCATAATTTTATTATTTAAGGCAAAGTCCTGAGTGCTTAAAAACTTAGTAGTAACATCTGCTACTAAAAAGCAGCCAGGACCAGCTAGTTTGTCCTCTGAGGGCAAGAACTGAATATTTATTTTATGTGTACCCATTATCTAAGTACCTACTCTAGCTGAGTAATGCCATGTGATTGAAGGTGTTGCCATCATACAAACAGCTAAATATAAGGATGAACACTGAATCCCAGTATATGGGGATGGTAATGTTAGCTTATCATTATTAAATGGTAAAGTCCTAGAATCAAAAACAAAAACAAACAACTGCCAAAATGCAATGAGCAATTGCTCATTTATAATTTTTCTGACAAGAATTAAACAAACAGTTTTGAATTGTGCTTGGCCTAATACCATTCTTGATGTCCTGTGTACATGTGCTGGTTTTTTGCAGAGGGAGGGGAGGGAAGATAACTAGTACTTCTAGACCAGGCTTGGAATATTATTTGTAACATGGGTTTTACACTCAAGGAAATAGCAAATAGTTTTGAGTAAAGCAGTAATTGTCAAGAAGAAAATTATTATTCTGCATGGCAGTGCTGGTTTAAAACACAGCTGGAAAATTAAACCCCACTTAAGCTGTGCTTTTCCCCCATCCCCTCCTGGTGAGACTAAAAGCAGAGGTTCTGAGTTGAGATAAGAATGGCTGCATTGAAAGAGTGAGTGGCAGTCAATGCAAGTGATGGGGAGGGGATGGAGTGCTGAATCCAGCAACCCAATTGATGTCAAATGAAGTTAACTCTCCTCACTACTAAAAGCCCACTCTGCAGCTTAGGTCAATCCTAAAAGGCACTCCGTCTCTCCATAGACCATGTAAGGATACCAAAATTGCTGACACTTTGATAAATTCAACTTCTGGCAATTGTTTTTTTTTTATTATTCAGATAATTCTTGTGCGTAAGTGCTACATAAGCGTTCAAAATTTAAGTACTCTGTGTAGTATAGTGGGAATGTAAGCTCCCATTTCTTTCAGTTAGAAGTTGTTATATGTGGTTTTGTAGGGTCATTTAGAAAACTCCTTATGTTTCATGATAATTAATAGGTACTTACAACCAAGCTAAGGTCGGTATTTTTGCTCATGTTAGTACGCCATACAAATATGTATCCTTTTTTTTTGGTTGGTTAGTTTAAATGGATAACTGTGATTTCACTTGAACACGAATATGATGTGAACCAAAGTCTTAGGCTAAAATTAACAGAAGCTTTTGCACAGCTGTATTTAAACCTACTATTGACCAGCTCATTTGAATGTAGAACTGCCTGGAATGCATTTCTCAATTCCTTACTATAAAGTGGTACTAAAGTTATTTGATATTTTGAAACTTGTCCTTGCATGCTGGTGTGATCTCATCAGCTTCTGGCTGCAAAATACAGATCCTTATTTCTGACTCAGCTATCTACGTTGCATAGCATCAGCTACAGATTCATCTGTGCCTCAGATGAAAGCAGGGTCATTACTGAGTCACTGTTCCCTCAGGGACAAAAATGCCAAGATCCTGTTATTTTGCCCACCTGAGTATATTTGTTTTTGTATGAAATTCATTTAGAATATAAAAGATAAGTGCTGACTCACTGGTCCAATTTTTTTGCAGCATGTTTTTGATCTCAGCTGGGATTCAGGTTCTTTTTTCAGTATTATCATCACTAGGTTTGAAAGAGAAATGGCTCATTCATCTGATAGCTGGACAGATCTGTGCATACTGTTCAGAAGAACATTTGGCTTAAAACAGAGGGGAAAATTACTGATTTGATGGATATTTAATTAATCTGGCAGTGTCACATTGATTTGGGGTTTCATTATTTCAGAAGTAATAATTTGCCACTCATAAACTCACCTACATGTATGGTGGCAACACATTCAATCATGAGACATTACCCAGCAATAGCAGGTAAGGTACTGCAGACACATGAAATAAATACATGGCCCTTGCCCTCGAAGGACTTATAACCTAATGCCAGGCCCTGGCTGATTTTCAGTAGCAGACATTCTAGTAAAATTTTAAGTGCTCAGGACTTTGCCTTAGAGAGTAAAAGTGCCCTCTCTTTTGTAGGATAGGGACACTGGGGCAGATTTTCAGGACTGTGCAGCAGGTGCTATAGGAATAATATCTTCACTGGTGGGTCAGTGCCACACATTAACACAGCCTTCAGGTACTTCACAGTTCCACCTCTCTGTGTGGCATTGATGGCAATGGCAGGTGCACACACTCATGGACAAAGAGACGTGTGGCTGCAGGTAGGTAAGGCAGACATGAACTGAACTGAAAACCAGACTTGATAAAAATACTGAAAGAATCCTAAGGGACAGATACAAAATGCTACCTGTGGCTTCCATTATGCCAGCTAGACAATTTGAAGCTTTCTCATAGCAATGAAATAAACAGGTATCTCTGTTTATAGCTGCTCAAAGGGTGGATCAAATCATCATCATTTTGCTTTGCTATTGTAGTCAGTAATCCTGTGCTACCTTGTAGTAGAATAAATCTTCTGTCCTTGCTCACCACTGAAGTGAAGGACTTGCTAGGTAATGGCCTTATCTCTTCTTTTGTGAGAACACTGGTTTTTCTCTTCTTCTATTTCTTTACATCTTGGTTTTGGGTGGAGAAAGTATATAGCTCGGACAGTTCTGCCAATTCTATCTTTGGTTTCAGAGATGTGAGTCCTAACTGAGTCATTAAGGCATGTGTATTCCAAGGATGTTCTCTAACAGATTCATGCTCTCTCTAGGACGTCAGTAAGGCTGATCTTACATTGTATTTTTATACTGATTTCTGGAACCAATAATTATTCTACCACAAATCATGAATTTTCAGGCAGATGTGATTAGTGTCTCTAGGCCGCTTTTAATCACAAAATTTCATCTTTTTGAAAATTACATTAGTCTTGGTCAGGGATTAATAAAGGGCCTGAAAGAACTTGAAAATTATTGCTCCTGGTTTTAATTAAGTTGGTTTAACTTAGATAGACAATGCAAAGTAGTCTTGTAAATTGGCATCTATTTATAAATGTACAACATGAAAGACCTTGAAACACACTGTCCTGCATGTATTTTTAGGTATCTTCAGATGAACGGCTGTTATGATTCAATCTTAAGGTCCTCTGCCCAAATAAGGGTAAAAGTGAGACCAAATGGTGGTTTAACAATACCAGCTTTATTTTGTAAAGTTGTTTGTATAGGGAAACAAGAGAGAAGGAGTAAGAGAAAGGGAGTAGGAGATAGACACTGCAAGAAGAAGATAATCACCACAATGGATCCAGTAGCATCCCATTGGTCCTTCAGTGTCCTGGGCTTCTTGCTGGTGGGGTCTTACCCACTTCATTCCCTGAGTTTCTTTATGCAGTCCCTCATTAGCATGAGAGGTGTGAGAACATGTGTGTTTACCACTCTGCTTTCTCAGGTCTCAATTCTGTGTTTGTGGGGGGGTCTACTCAAGGTTCTGATGAAAAATACCAGTTTTGGTCCTGCTTTGGCAAGGCCAGATCTGAGACTTGGCTGCATTTGCAGCTCCTGCATAGGCACCCATGATGTTTTCTGCAACAGATTTTACCACTCAGTACTTGTTTAAAGCATAAAATGCAAATGTCATTAACCCTTTACTTACAATGGCCCCCATCATACACTGGTGCAGAGGGTTGTTCCTCCCCAGGTGCAGCACTTCATACATTACCTCCTTGAACTTCATGACAGTCCTGTTGGCCAATTTCTCTGGCTGCCAAGGTCCCTCTGGATGGCAGCATGTCCCTCAGGTGTTTCAGTCACTCCTCCCAGATTTGAGACATCAGCAGAATTGCTGTTGGTACACTGCCCCATTATCCAGATCATTAATAGAGGTGTTAAACAGGTCTGAACACAGTATTGAATCCCAGGATAATACATCAGTAGTTCCTGGCTTCCAGCTAGATGCCATACTTCTCAAGACCCCCCTCTGGAGCTGGCCATTCAGCCAGTTTTTGGTCCACTTCAATGTCTGCTCATCCAGCCTGTATATCAACAGCTTTTCTATGAGGATCTTATGGGAGACATCATCAAAGGCCTCACTGAAGTCCAGGTAGACAGTATCAGCTGCACTTTCCTCATCTGTCAGGTCACTCAAGTCATTGTAGAACTTTATTAAGTTGCTCAAGCAAGACTTCCCCTTGGTGAAGCTATGCTGACTCCTTCTGATTATTTTCTTGTCCCTAATGCGCCTAGAAATGGCTTTCAGATTTTGTTGTTTCAGAAGTAGTCAGAAAGTGATGAGATCAATGCAATGAAAAGACAGTGCAAGTTGTTTTCTGAGCATCTGGAGGAAGCACTTGAGGTAGCAGAAAATAATCCTTGATTAATCCTTCCCAACAGAAGGATTAATTAAGGTGAAACAACAAAGACAGGATTCCTTAGTGGCCTTCTGTACTAAGTGTTCAGCAGTGGTAGAAGGATGTCAGGAATAGACTTGAAAACCAGTGTCTGTCCTTATGAGAAAGCATTGAAACTTCCAGCAGACATCAGTTTTGCAGACTGCAGTGATAATTCACAGTTTGAAATAAACATCCCAATCATTCAATGTATTAAATGTTGTCTTTGTGCTGTTGCATATGAAAAATAAGCTGTGGAGTTAAAAATTTTATTCTGTACAATTAAATTGTAGAAATAAATAAGCTTTGCCTCACCATAATCCTGTTGTAATAATGAGCAGAGAGTGGGCACTTTGTCTCACAAAGTTATCTTAAAAATTTGATAGTAAAGGTAAAGTAACTAGAAAAATCAGAAGAACCACCAAATGCGATTCTACATTTCTTCTGGTTCAGTAGCACCCTGGCTGCATTGGTTTTGTAAGTAACCAAAGCAGGAACAAATGACCATAATACACTTTTTCACTGAAATGAACACATGACCTTGTGTCCCTGTGACAATGGGGTAATTTTTGCCACTGATCACATGCAAGCAAGACTAGCTAGATATAAATTTTACTGTTGATAAAAAGTGCAAAGAATGATACAGATTATTTATGTGGTTAATAATCTTACATATGTGTTTACTCACTCCTCATGGGCACCTATTTACTTTGTTTTCAGACAAAAGCAATTTATGTTTAGTGAGCACTTTGTGACCTATTTTTGAGAATAATGCTTTTCTTAGCTGTAAACAACAAAAATTTCTTATTACAAACGTGACTTTAGTGTAATGTTGGATAATTTTATAGCTTTATACTGATTGTTTCACAGGTTATTACACTGCATACAGATTCAAAATAGTTCAAACTGATGGGCTCAAGAGACAGCACTGGAAATTGTTTGTGTCTCACCAAAACACTGGTTATACATCAAACCTGTCATCATATCCCCAGATGTGCCCAATTTCTGACATATGTGGGGGTGGGGAACGAAAATAATATAATATCTATTCACCAAGATCCAAATAGTCTGGTCTACAGGTTGTATCCATCTATTCTGGGGGGTGGGGGGGTGGTGGTGGTGCTGGTGCCGGTTTGGGATTTTTTTTCTGAAAAAAAAAATAAGATTGCTCACATCTAGCTGGAAGGTACTGCTCCTGCCTCAGCACAGAGATGAGACTGAAGAGTTACACTTTTCTACAGTGACTTCAGCTGTAGCACATGAGGAAGATACTACAGCCATCAATGATGCGAACACCTTGTTAATTAAACCCAGAATTAAAAGAAAAAACCCAAAACAAAACCCAAAAAACAAACCCAAAAAAATCCCCCCAAAAACCAAACACCCAAATAAATTATTCTAGTTCCAAAAGGCACAATATTGGTTTTCGGCACTAAAATTCTTATCTTAGATCTGTCTTTAGTACAAAGCTCAAAATAAACCAGAAAATCAAGAAAGGATCTTATAGGCTTTTTCATACTTCACCAAGTCCAAGGCTAAAAGGAGTGTCTCAAAAATATATGAGCATGCACAACAAGTCAAAAGCATCTACAAACATAGAAATACTGCTGATAGATTTCTTCAAGCAAAAGGAATTATAGAAATTACTTTTAATAGATGTTGATAAATTTAACGATGCTTAAGCCCAGGAAAACCAGAATCATTTAGGCTGCTTGTGATCTCTTCAGATCGTCCATTCCCCATGCTGAAGCAGTACAAGGCAGTACAGCCTGTCCAGGAGCACATCCACTCAGGCTTTTGAATGGCTTCAAGGATGGAGACTCCACAGTCCTCCTGGGCCAGGGTTCACAGCACGCCTCAGGGGTTCACAGCAGTGCACCTTGGGCTCTGCTGCGAGGATTCCTGATGTTTCTAGCGCCTTGTCCCGGCGCAGAGCCGCAGGGAGTGTTGGTTCGGCAGCAGAGGGAGGCCCCGGAGCCGCCGGCCGGCACTAGAGGGCAGGACAGGCCGCGGGAAGCGAGGGCAGCCGGGCTGGGCAGGCAGCGCCACCGAACCGCTGGGGACACGAGCTGGGCTCCCAACACACACTACACCTGACTCTTTCCCAAGGTCTGGTCATACTTCTGAAGTGAGGTTCCTTGAGAAGAAGGGGATGGGGCTGTGTCGTCGCTGATGTCACAGAAAGTGAGGCAGAAAATGAGCATTTACAGTGAGGGAAGGAGGTGCTGAATGGCCCGAGCTTGTGCCTTGAGAACAGAAAGAAATCAGAAGAGTATGTATTGGGGAGTCAGAGTGCCATGTCAATAAAAAACGGGCCAGAAACAGTCAGGCATTTGCAGAGACGGTGCTTTGCAGTTGTGCTAAGGACTGTCTTCATTCTTGCTGAGCAAACACGGCCATCGGTGTGCAGCTCTGCAGAGGTTCTGAGTAAGGCTTGTGGAGGTTTGCCTCTGCACTTTGTTCCACGGTGCCATTCGAGTGGTCCTGTTCACACCTCAGAAACAAGGAGCTGTAGTCCTGCCTCATCAGAGCTTCAGGAAGTCTATTCTGGGACAGGAGACTGTGCAAAATGACATTAATGCAAACCAGTCCAAGTGATCTGCTTGGCAGGAATTTGGCAAGCAGAATCATACTTCTTCAGAGAGGTCTTTGCCACCAGCTAATTTCTACATTTTCCTTTTAAGTCCCTGTAGCTTTGCCTTGTGTCACTGCAGAAAGCATGGCAGACTCCCTCACATGTCTTGAACCGAATTGTTTATCAGCAGAAAGAGGGCAAAATGAACCTGCTCTGACTAAAATAAAAAGTAATTGAGATTTACTGTGGCTTTATGTATCTATGTATACTGTTGAAAGGCCTGCAGGCTCTTTTCAGAAAGGTGGAAATCACAGAAACAGAGAGATAAAATTGACATGTGAGAGGGGACTGAATAGAAACCTGCGGAACAAAGAGGAAAAAAAGAGAAAATATCTATTTTCAGCAATCAAAATTGAAAAGGCAAAAGGATCATGCTTATTCTTGCCTTTATGGTTCCATCGGTGCTTTGTGACTCTTATCACTGTAGGTGCCAATTTATTTTTTTGGCTGGATTTCCAGTTGACCTGTGACTCCTGGGCTACCAGAGACATGATGTGGATCAAACATCTCTTTTGGCAGAGGTGAGGAAAGGTGAGGTGTCTATGACCTGCTGCTCTTGCCAGCAGATTTCATTCACACAAGACTGAGATGGAATGATAAAGGGCATCCCTGGCCACAGCAGCTGGGAACTTCTGCCACTCTGGGGCAGCCCAGGCTGGCCTCAGATCCAGCCATGTGCAAGAGAAAAAAAGTCCCTCATTCAGCACTTCATGAGTGGAGCACTGAAGCCTGTGCTGCTTGTCTTCTCCTTTGTACTAGGGGTGCCAGGGATGCAAAAAGTATCCCTGCCCTGGCAGGAGACTTAGCTGGCTGAGTCATCAGCTCCATGGACAGGTACAAGGACTGAACTGAAGCTTCCCAAAGTCCAGCTTCATAATGCCCTACCAAAGATAGTATGATTGCCTCACCTCACCATCATTTTACAATATAAAAATAAAAGAGAAAATACTAAGAAATAAAATTTATACTAAGAGTATTAATGAAGAAAGCTTTCCATAAGGTAATAGCAATTTCTCCAGTATCTATCAGGGCCTGCAAACTAATTTTTTATGTGCTAAACTATTTTCTCATTAATCTTTTTTTTAAGAAAAGTAAATTAAGGATTTAGTTAGTGTTCTTTTTGTACTTTTCTTAAAACCAGGCAAAAAGGAAATCTGGTACTTGTTCTGTTTCTACTGTAGCACTTTATCTGACAGCTTGGCATGAGAACAGACACGAGAGAACAGGTAATTTGTCTGTATATAAGATACTCATTGTAAAGGATGACAAAACAATTTTATTTTCCAAATTATCAAGCATGATCTAATTGGCTAGCATTGATCTTGTGTCTAAAAACAGTTTGGAAATGCTGTTCTTGTAGCAAGGCAGCATTTTTTTCCCCTGGAATCTACTTCAAAACGTTTTTTTTTTACTAGCTAGATGGTTTGATTTGGTTTGTGGTTTGTTTTGTTTTACAGCTTGTTTAATGAATGTTTGAAAACTCTTAATGCTCAGGTTCTGTCTTCTTACAGTGAATTCTGGAGCAGCAACTTAGGAAAAGCAATAAGGCATTTAAGCAAGGTGTTTTCCCCAAAAAGTAAGTGCTTTATGAGTGTATCTCACAATTTTGTAGCTGGGTATTTAGATAGACTGTTGGAAGTAGCAAATGAACAGTGCCCTGTGGGGTTTCTGGAACACCTCTGCTTATCATATCATAGCCTCTGTCACAGCCTAGATCAGGTGAAGGGCTGGGAGGCAGTGCATGCTCTGACACTCAATTGGTGCATTCAGACATATATATGTGAAATACCTTCCTGAATTCGGTGAGATGCCTTAGGACAATTAATATGTTTTAACTTGGGACGGTAATATTCAAAACCTTGTGAGCATTGTGGCAAACTAGAGTTTTCCTTATCTCTTCACAGATATGCACCAGAAGAAAAAATCCAAGTGTACATGCTAGGCCACTGAAAAGATCATAAAAATGCTACAGTGTCAAGGAATTTATTAAAAAGCAACTTTGATATTCTGAAAAAAAATTTACTGTTTGTATTTTGCTGTTTTATCTGAAATCTCATATTTTTTTTAATATTTTAGATGTCAGGCACTAGGTAGGTTTCCTGAAGCCCAAGAATAAAATATTAAGTTGTCAGATTTCTTCTTCATCTTGTGTTTGCAGAAGGGTCTTTTTCCCAGTTGATCTCCATTAGTTACTGGTTTCTTTGGTTTGAGCTTCTTTAGTTTGACTCCTATAAAGTCTTTCTCTAGTTCTGTAGTATGGTAATGAATTGCTAAGGGGGTTTTACTTTATTAAAAACAGATTTATTGAGGGGATACTAGCCTTGCAACTGTAGGGTTTTTTTCCTTGATGACCCAGAACACTGCTGACATCCCAGTCTCTGTGTGTTGCCCACTCATGGCATCTTGCACCCCTGTGCCAGACAGTCCTGCCTGCCAGGGGCAGGGAAAAGACTGTCCTACTCTGACACATGGTTGTGGCACTTTCTCCTCACCACCAGTGTCCCCAGCTCACGGCAGTCTTGTGCCTGGCTCTGTGGGAATGTGTCTGGGTAGATGTGTGCAAGTGAGAAGAACTGGAGAAACTGGAGGTGCAGAAAATGGAAAATATTGGACAAACTAATGAGCTATTGCTACAAGTGACTCACCAAAGAAGGTTATCACAGGGTGGGATCTGTCTTCCTTTGGGGAGCTATATGAAGTGTAAGGTCTGAGGTTTTGCAGTGACATCCCTTGGACAGCCTTGTGTTGTCCTGTACCGGTCCACTCGGCTCCTCTAGACAGCTCTGTGGAAAACTGTGATCATCAGGGAAGTTGTGCACAGCCCTCAGGCTTGATCCCGAATTTCTGAACTCAATGAGAGTCACTCCATGAACCTGCCTAGCCACATACCCCTGGGACAATAGGGGTCCCAATGGGCTACTTGTGTGGGACTCATGGCAGTACCAACTGCTTTTCCTCTGTTGCTACTAACTTTTACTGTAAAGGATTCTGAGAGAAACAAACAGCCTATCTGGATTTCTCTAGGGCTGCAACAGTACTTTTTGAATGGCAGTTCCCTCCCTGAGTATGGACAAGAGCAATTGCATGGATATTACCATATGATTCAGTTTGCCATTCAGCAGATGGAATGGGATTCTGTTTTGAGATACAATAATTTTGTGTCAGAGAAATGAGAGATGACATAAACTTAACCAAAATACTGGAGGCAAGCATGCATGAAAATTGCCTCCTGGACCTGAGTGTTGAAGACCTTTGGTAGGCCCATCTATTGCAGAAAGAGATGTGAGTAATTAATAATCAACTCAAGCTAGCTGCCTCATCCTAGATAAAATGCTTGAAGATTAATTGCAATCTGAATCACTTTTTTTTTTCTTTTTTTTTTCTTTTTTTTTTTTTTTTTTAATACTGACCTCTAGTGAGATTTTCACCACATGTGGCAGGAATATTAGGACTGTGATATGCAAAGAAACTACATGTGGGGGATATTCTCAGTGCCTGAAGTGTTTGGTGTCAGGACTGGTAATGATGAAGGCTCAAAGTGGTACAACAACAAAGCTGTGCATATAAAGAGGGAGCTGCCAAGCAACAGATTTCAGACTTGGACCAGTGGTTCCCTCTGTCTCCATGAGTAAAGAAGAAACACTGGATCCCATCTGCACAATTGTCCTTCCAGCCAGCTCAGGCAGCTGAACCTTCTCTGCTTCTCTGCTAGATTTTCCTCATGAGTTTTGAATGCAATGGGGAAACGGAACCATTACTCTTTCGTACTCTTTTTTCTGATCCAGCTACACCAGATCCTTGAAAATCATTCAAGGGAATTCAATCCTTCAGCTTACACATTGTTATAATTATCTGAGTTTGACTCTCCTTGCCTCCCTCATCTCTTCTTCTCTCTCTGGATATGGGATCTATAAATTAGAAAGAATGGCAGGTGTAACTGTTGCTCAATAGTTTGCTGTGACCTTAAGCAAATAAAACTCTTATAAAAGATACTAGAGACTTATCTTTTTAAAATCATGGATTTCAATGAGGTTACCTGTGTGCTTTAATATACATGTTTGTTTTTATGTATATGTTTGTATTAAGTTTTTAAATTACAATCCACGTGACCCACATGAACTGAGATGATAAATGTTACCATCCCAATGTGGCAATTGTGCTGGCAATAATATGATCTCTCATTGCTATGTTGCTAAATGTCTGAGAAGAAAATTTATATCTGGGGTTTGTTATACCACGCACTACATAAATTACTGTACATGTCAGTAGCAGGTAACCCTCTTAAAGACCTGAATTATAATTAAACATTTATTCAATCTCATTCTCTTTCACAGCGGTCATTGACCCCCAACCTTTCTATAAAAAAGTGTTGCACTCCAGCTGTAATTGCTTCCTATAAAATGAAAGCATGCAGGCATCTCGTGCATAGTGCATACTCTCTTTCCTTAGGTGATTATTGCCATGCTTTCGTATGAACTCACTTGAATGATGTGCTTGCTGAAACTCAAGGCTCCAGTCAAGAATGAAAATCTGATCTGATCTGTCTGCACAAATGTGCTCTGGCACAGCCTGCTTGGAGTAATCCAGGATTGAAAGTTTGACATAAGCTTATTTATCAACTCCAGACTCACTGTGAAATTCCAGCAGATTGATGAGTCTCCCAAGGCAAAGTTTAAGTTTGACAGACACTGACCTTCCCTTGAAGTCTGAGGAGAATACAGAGTCACACTGGCATAGCTCAAAGAAAATAGGAGATGAATGATGCAAAGAACTAGGATGAAACTTCAAGGCCAGTAGTGCAAGCAAGGGTATAATTTCTTCACAATCCTTAAAACCAATTGATTTGTCAGAATAGGCTTAAGACCATGCTGCTTACTGAGACCTTTTATAAACTTTGGAAATTATCAGAAACGTTGATCTACTTCTATAATTTGCCAGTATCCATATTTTCTATTAGAAGGAGCATACCTGGTAATCTTCAGTATCTGTCAGGAGAAATGTAGAATTTATATAGAAACATAAAAGCAACCTTTTCCAGAAAAGCACACCAATTCCTGTGTCTTCCCAATTTTTTTTCGTTTTGAATGCAGAAGGCTGTAATATATCATATCTATCAGTCCTAGCCTAGCTGGTAACAAGTGAATCCACATTCCTGACTTGCTGTGGGAAATGTAGTGAGCCAATGGAGAAACTAGGAACAAAAAAGCTAAACGCCAGTATTTCTAGAGGTGAAAAGGTCCACTGTTTGTGTTGCTAACAGAGAAACCATTTTCAACAAATGATCACAGAGTGCATATTCTTGAAATTCATTACACATTCAGAGCTCACCACTGGAGAGTAGAGCAGGAGAACACTCCTAGAAACCCTGAAATAGCTTTTCTGCTTAAAGACTTTCAGTGGGACTGTGCTCAGGAGACAGTGGTTGGACCCAAAAAACGGGTGCTAATATCTCAGCTTTATTCATGAGGCAAACAACTTCAAATGCACACCTTGCCTAGACATATAGAGGATAAAATCCATTAACTAAAATCTTGCAATACCTTGAAAAAATACAATTGCAATTCTAGTAGGTGAGGTTATTTGCTATCAGATCAAAGATAAATTTTCTTCTCATATATTTGATGTTTACAGCTAAACATCCAACAAAGCTTAGCCAAATATAGCTGCAGCAGTATAAAAATTAAATTTAAAAATCTGCGAAGAAAATAGAGAAGCCTTCATATCTGGACTGACAGCTACTCTGGCACCTAATGTTTCAACAGTGAGAAAATTAATAAACATACCCTAAGCTCAGAATTTTACTGTATTTCTTGATAGAGCCAAGAAGCAGCCATACAGTAAGCATTTCTCTTTTGAAGGAAAACTAATACAAAGTGCAGAACAAAACTTTCTCTAAAGCAGTTTTTGCCACTGTTCTTTAAAACGTTCTGCCGTGACACTCAGCATGAATGAGACCTTGCAGCTGCCCAGCCAAAGAGTGTTTAGACATAAGACATTTGCCAGCCAAGGTTCATATGCTACTAACTAGGTCCTGGAGATTCTTTGTCTTCCAAGAGTTGAAGCTGGTGACTTCTTGAAGAAAAACGTGAAATATTCAGGGGTATAGAGCAAGAGAGGGAGAAAAAAAGAATGCTCAACTCCCTTAGCAGGGCAGCTGGGATTTTTGGATGGATATGAGACCCATCTCCCAATCTCCAGAGATGCTGTATTCGTTACGCACAGTGACTGCTTATCCTAAATCATTGCTTGGGCCAAGCACTGGCAGGACTCTACGTGCCTTCTCCTAGGACTAGTTTCTGTATTCCAATGTAAAGATGAGGAACATGCCAAAGGCCATGAAGTACTTTAGTGGCTTGAGCCACTGGACTCCACTTATTGACTGAACACTTTTGCAAGGCAAGACTAGTGTTAGTCTCAGGGATACATTACACTCCATAAAAACTTTGTGGGAAACTCATCCTGCCCTGGCTCCTGGATGGAGCAAGACACTGGGGAGACACTGAAGTATCTGAGGTGAAATCCATCTGCATCTTCTGCATCTTTTCCTAGGTCTGCCAGAATAAACAAAGGGATAGATGTCAGTTATGTGACTTGTATGTAGGGCAAATATACACTTAATCTTCTAGTGAATCACCTTTTTTCACACAAAGATCATCAGTGATCCCTAGAAGAACAGCTGTTCAGACACATTGGGCCCTGGCCTTAGAAACCTCCCACACCAATGTCATGAGTAAAACGCTATAAAAGAGTTGGTCTGCCAGATTGGAGGGTCAAATAGCTGCCTGGAAGGGATTGTAATAGGGAAGAGTCTAGCTACTGATATTCATCCCTCTTTCTTAATGGCCTTATACAGATGCAAATAGAATTTTTTAGTGAAAAAGTAAAATATAGGTTGATCCTCACAAGAAATGAATCATTTCAATCACGCTTTCATATTGCTGAAGTATGCACTTCAGCTAAGAATCTACCCTGATTTTATTATTTTTATTATTAAAAAGTATCTATATTGGAAAGTATCATCTCCTGAAACACTAATCTAGAAAGATCTTCCTATTATGAATCTCTTCTAAAGAAATAATTATTTTTATTTCCTTACAAGAGAACCAGGCAGAGGGAAAATTAGAGTGATTTAAAATTTCAGTTAAAAAGAACAGAAATTTACCAGTTTCAAACAACCACTAAGCAGAACAAACTCACTCTTTTTGCCATCAATTAAATGCATTATCTCATGCTTTGTGTTCAGCTCATATCTACAGAAGTTTCATTATTACCATCTTTATTTGTAAATTTTAGCAAAACAATAAGGCCACAGAAACAGTGTCTTTATCATTTTATAAGAGATAGAAACATATAATGAAAATTCAGATGGGCAGGCTCATATTTTTCTGTTCTTTATAAAGGCTAATTTGATTTTTAATACCTGACATGTCATTTTGCTTAGCAAAACAAAATGTTATTTTGCATATCTATATGTGCATGTGTCTGGCAGTTGCCCTTTCCATGTTTGAATCTATTGGCCAAATTTGATAACGTAGGAAATTGTCTTTAAGTTTTCCTCTCCTGCAGGTTGCATGGAGCACTCAAGAAGATGGGAGGGGACCCATCCAGGCCCCCTCTGGGGAAGGGCTATGACTTCGCTTTGGTTTGCTGCACAGCCATTTGGAAGAGGACAGAGCAATCATTCCCACTGACAATTCTCACAGGTCACAGAGGCTTCTGAAATTCATGTGTCATGGACTTTACCCCAACTCACTGCAAAATTAATTACTTACAAATGGCCCAATAGTGTTAGCTTTCCTTGGAGATGTACAAAAAGCCAACCAATACCTAAAAGCAGTAAGGAAGTTTATAAGGGCTGGTTGGTTACCATGGGCAACACTGACAAGAGTGTTTATCAGTTTGTGTGTCTCTGGTTTTGCCTTTATCATTAAATGGGCAAAATAAAGACATGACACTTTAAATTGTACACAGGTACCAACAGTTTCTCTCCTAGGGTATCTGTGCAAGTATTCTTCAGCTACTCTTTCTGAAGCTTATAAATTACTTTGGAACTGCAGCCTACTTTACCCAATTTTAATAGACACTTAGGGGTGCCATTCTCCATGTCATCTTACTGAAGGAGTTATCATTAGCAGTGCGAACCAAAAGAGTCAATTTAAGTAGAAACTAGGTATGTCAAGAGTTCACATCTACTTGCAGCACTTTGCTTTTTCATTAAATCCACCAAGCATTTAAAGCAGGAATTCATCTAATAAGGCACCTTGCGGAAGAAGCATGATAGCAAAGGTCAGAGCATTTCAAGCAGGAACAGGACCACTGTTGAAAGGTTCATGAACTTTCAGTTAAGTAACTGACTTACCTCCCTGTATTCCTGGTCCAGATACAGTCATTAAAGCAAGTAGCTCCTTCTCAACTGACAGTATTTCTACATCCTTCTCAGCATTTGTATAGGAAGGGAGAAATAATTTAGAGGTATTTGCAAAACTGACTAAATGAACTCATTTGATTTTAAATGTCCCTCCTACGTGTCATTTGTGTGGGAGTACAAAAGGTGAAAGCAGTGGAACAGTAAATAAAGGAATACTAAGGATTTCTGCCTTGAACAGAAGATGATGCCTAAGAACATGATTCTGTACAGTAATGCCAAATAGTAACATCCTCAGAAGTGTGGTTTAAAGGTGTGGTAAGATTTAGTTCTAGAAAATAATAAAATCTCATTGAAGGATAGGTTGCAACTGCTAAAAGAGAAGCTCAAACTGAAAAAAAACAAAGAGCAACCTAGTCAGAAGGGCAGTTCTGAAATGAAATGGAGCAAAGAACCAAATACTATTCATCATCATTGGTGTTAAGAAAATATTGGTTGCAAAGTCTGTTATTCCAACCATCTTAATTATCAGCTGAGGATCTCAGTGTCTCATACCCTCACTCCTGCCACGTCCTTTCTTCCAGCACTACCAAACATAACCCTGCCACTCTTTGCTAACGTCACTTTATTGTTCTGTCCTTTGGATTGTGTCACCACCTCTATGAATCCTGTCTTTTGTGGGCACATTAAACACACATAACTCACTTTGACTTTCAAGGTCCTTCACAGACTTCTTCCCCTTGACCTGTTACCTGAAACTGGGAATCCAAGTGCCAGATCTAGTCTCTGACCAGCAAGTGTGCTCTTAGGCTTTTAAGCAAGCATTTTCAAGCAAGGCAACATGATTAATGCCCCAGTGATCCCAAAAAGAAGCATACCTGCTCCAAACTCAGGAGTTCTTTTATTCTTGGAAAAGGAGGGAAAGGGAGTTGCTTCCTCTGCTGCTTTATTCTGGAAGACAGCTAGGTGTGGCAGGCAGCCAACCAGAGATAGGTTTGTTAGAACCACACTAACTTCTCTAGAAGGATGCTTTTTCTCCCGAGTCTGAAATCAGCTGTAGTTTCAGTCAAAATACTATTGCACATTAACCAGAATCAGCAGCAGAATGTGTATTTATACAGCACATATGTTTTGTGTATATATTGATACAGACATATATATACACACATACACACAGACAGACAGTAAGCTATAAACACACTGTGGCATAGGTCTGTTCAGTGGCAAAATGGCTTTGAGATGAGGGAATGAAACCTTTTCCAAACCAAGCCAAACTTCAGCATGTTCTGTTAGAACTGATGCGACCTGATGACTGTGACTAGGGATTTGCTGTGTGCCGTTCTGGATAGGTGGCTTTCCCCAGCTGAGAAACTAGAGTTCAGCTCCAGTGAGCTGCCACTGTTGCCACACAGTTGGGCAACAGGACAGAGCATGTCTCCCAATAATCCTTTGTGATCTCAAATTTGAAACTTGAGCAAAACAATTCAGAATTCTTCTCATGGTATTAACAGCTATGCACACAGGTTGCAAAATACTGTCTTATTATTAAAAAAAGGTCTTAAGAGATCTGTTAATTTTCCTATAATTACTCTAATGAAACAGAGAATAGACATAAATGTGGGTATAAATGAGATTTAATCAAGTTTCATCCTGATCTAAAGAGTCAATGAGTCTAAATTCTTCAGAAATATCCACCACCTGAATTTTTACTCTCCTTCATCACTAAAACTTACGTCTAATTTTGTATAAAATTTTAGATTATCTATACATACCTCCTCTTGCCTGCCTCAGAGAGCTCCACAAAGTGAGACTGCAGGTTGATGGTTTCCTGCCCAGCTGCAGACAGGTAACCAACCCATGGATAACTTCTGTAATCAACATGGTGGGGCTAGAGAAAAGGTCTCCAATGAGAAACATAAGCAAGTGGACTCCCCACACATTTACCATAGATATCTTTTAGTCTGATGAAGTTGAGAAGGGGACATCCTATCTAAAGTTGATTGTTGAAGAACATAATCGTATCTCTGGTGCTACTGCAGCTGCCATTTCATTCCACCTTCTTGCTCATATTCAAGACTGTCAGTGACATGGATGCAGGTCCAGTCTTACCATTAAAATATTTCAAGTTTCAGGAAGACTTGCAGCACCACAGAACATGGCCATGTCATTTCTGGCCTCTGCAGCAGATGAAAAGTAACTTGGAGAATGAGCTGTGCAGTGTGGCTGCATGTCCCATTTCTGTTTCAGAGGGGCTGTTCCTAATTAGCACTGATGTCACCAAGTGTGGTCAGGCATACATGGTACGAAACTCAAATACAGTAGTAATCATTGTATTCTGCCCCACCAAGACAAAAACTGGATGTCTTTCCTTTTCACCAGGCAGTTCTGAACCCAATGCTCTCTGCTCCTGCAGTGCAGAGTTAGACCACACAGTGGGAATGTGCAGGTAAGAAGTGGGGTATGATGGATGTTACTACTACATGATCTGAATTTCAATTTTTTTGAAAAAGTCACACTTGAAAAAGTGATTAATTTTGTACTTGGGGAAAGCTGCAAAGCAAGGGGTAACCTCTGCAGAATAACAATGAACACAGCCAGAGAGCAGAAAATTGCATGACACATGAGCACATTCTAAATGCTGACTCACAGCACCCCCACACTTCTTCCTGCTGCCTTCAAAACTCTCCCTAGTCTCCTATGCTCAGCTTACAGTGTTATTTCACAGGGCCCCTGAAGTGCCCCCACCCCCATTCTTTGGCTTTTTATTTTCCTTCTACTCCTACTCTTTCCATTTTTCCAGTGCCTGAAGTACCATTGTTTTCTAGACCTGTCATCATTACTTCCAGCAGTCCCTGAACACAGGGACAGGGTCTGTAAAACAACTGCCAAAACCCTTTTCCACATACTTCCTCCTATCTGCAACTCTCCTGGGCCAAATTTAGTCTACTTTTCACTAATTATAAATACAGATAAAATTAAATCAACTGCATGGAAGAGTCAAATGACACTTTCTTTCAAGAGAGTACTTCAACTTTTGAGTTTCCAAGTTAATAAACATGATTCTGGAGGATGAGGCTTACCTCAGCTGCATTTATAGCACCCAGATAGTTCCTTTGCAATGTGTGACTGGGAAACCACCATATCATTAAAAACCCTGAGATTACATGTTCCAGATTTTCCATACCATAAATTGCAAGGAAAAAGAAAAAGCCTACTCTAGGATATGCAACTCAGTTTAATAAAGTACCTTAGAAAATAACTTACCTTGTAACTCCCAAGAAACTAAGCATTTTGGAAAATCAATTTTTGCTTCAGTTTTCCTTTTTGTAATGAAGGAACCATAACCCTTCTCTCAGCAACGCCCTCCTGCCCCAGAACATGGCAGTCAGGAATTCAGCCACTGCCAGAGCAGCACCTGCTTAGTATTTCCTGAGCTCAACAGTAAATAACCTTTCAGTTTAGTGAGTTTGGATACAGATTGAACTTTTCTACTCTGCAATCAACTTGTGAAGTTGATTTATATGATGTTGCAAGGAAGCCATTGTCAGAATAGAGATGATCTCTCTAAAAGAATAGATGTGGATGTCTCAAGGATGTAGCTATTTAGGTGTCACATGAAATCAGTACTGTTGTAGCTCAAACAAACATCTGAAGATACTATGCATCATCAGTTTCTATAAAGATATAATACAGAGGACATTGACAGGTTTTTCTTTAAAATTCTGTTACTTTTACATGTCTCTAAATAATAAAAAACTGCAGAACAAAATGTCTTAAGTAAATGTATTTGTTATTGTTGGATATTTTAATGCAGAAATAGTGTTATTTCATTTAGAGGCTTACAATCCTGTTTCATTGTTCTTTGTGTCAAAACAAGAGACAAGAACACATTGGTCAATTGTATTTTGACTAAGAGTCCAACTGTGGTTTCAGATATTTATGCACAAATTTCATTGACAGCAGGATTGATTACATTTGTACATGAAATGAAAATTTCTCACAAAAACATTAAAAAGACTAAGGACTCTTCTTATTTTAACACCCTTTTTAACACAGAAAATCCATTTGCATACATGAATAAAATATATACGAAGGATACAAAGACCAACTTCACAAAATTTATGTCACCTTGACTGCTACAATATTAAAATGGAAATTAGTCTTTTAATAAAGGGAACCAGTTGTGACACAAAAAGAAATAGCTCTTCCCCCTTCCCATCGTTTTGACTACATGTAACTCCATGAATACAATTATCAGAACAGACCTCTGTTTCATCTGTCCATTGTTTTAAGAAAGGAAAAGTTTAGCTCTTTATCAATTACTATAACACAATTTCCTATTCTTTCACATTTTATTTACCGAAGACCAAAAGAGTTTATAATATCCAAGAATGCCTTGTGGATTAACTGGTGCAGCTCAGAACTAGATATGGATAATGTTGAAAACATCTACTGAAAAATATGTCTTCAATGGTGAAAACAATCACTTCTCTTAACTGAAACCTCTTTAGCATGCAATCAGACAAGCATCAAGGGACATGTGCACAAAAAGAAGATCTCTTGTAATTATTATTAGTAATAATTATTAATTAGTATAATAATAACTATTAATTAGTAGTAATTATCTTCTTTCTTCCTTTGAACTATTAACAAAAGCTAATGTTAAAGCAGTTATGAAGAACCAAACAGAGTCTCTACTTCCATTTTAACAGCAGGATCTGCCTAAATAAATGTTATCCTCTGAAAGTGAAATTCTCATTCCACAACAGAAGTTTTAGCCTCCAGACCTACAGCTGGAGTTCTGTGTAAATACAGCAAAGGACACAAAACAAAAATATCTCCTATTTCTAGAGGTTGCCTCTGTCAGAGCCACCCAACAAGAGCCACGTCCTAGAGGAACGACGCGCTCACCATCCTGAAATACCGCGGCTGAGTCGGGCGCCAGTTGTCCACCAAGGGGTGGTCAGGTTCGTTCTCGGCATTCTTGGAGAGGCTGCGGAGCTTCGCCATCTGCACAAGAGCAAAAATTGAAGTGTCCTGTTGGAAATCCTTTGGGATCAAATCCACAGCCCTACAATTAAACTAATAAGGCTGGTCCAGCTGTGGAAAAAAGTCTCCTTCAAAGTTGTCCTTCACACCACCACCACAAGAACTGTACTCTGTTTTTTTCCTAGCAGTGATATTCTTAGGAATAGTCAAAACAGAAAAATGAGTCCTATTTGAACAGGATTGTGGAAAATAGTGTCATTTAGGTACTGTATACAGAACTGTGTACAGCCACAGAAACTGTGGGAAGTACTCAGAAAATGTAGTACAGCAGCACATGCTACAATAAACCTCTCCTAATCTAACTTTGCCTTAGTGCCTGATTGTTAAGAATCCTTTAGAATTACAAGGTTTTAAAGCTGAATTATAAACTTAATTGTTCATTTCCATGGTAGGTTTGCCCTAGTGGATATATTTTGCTGCAGTGACATAGAAGTTCATTATTAATAACAGGAACTGGAATTTAAATATGGATAAAAACTTGTTCAAGGCTTCAAATGCTTTGTAAACAAGGTCTTGGCTCTTGACTCTTGTCAAGCTTGACTCTTCCTGGCCATACCAAGGTATGTTTCCTTTTTTGAGGAATGTCATAAAGAGTTCTGCCCATACTCATCAAAACTATTTAAAACTCTTTCTCTAGTGCTTTCTGTTTTTCAAAGGATGCAACACGTATACAGATACCCTATATTCATTTGTTGTCACTACCATGAACTACACTAGACCCAAAGCACATCAGCTGTGATTCAGACACTTGAACCTGTCCCTGTTTGAATGACTTACAGTGAAAAGCACGAACACATATCCCACATAAACTTGAAAATGTAGCCCCATGCAGGGCACGCATCACCTTTGTTTGCCAGGAGCTTCAATATGCTGATATATCTACTTTTCAGTACAGACTTCAAGGCCAGTACAAGCAGAACTTCTGTCTAGGTTGTAAAACCTGGGTTCACTGTGATTAAACTCATTCCAGTCTATGGACTGAGCTAGCTTGGGCATCTCAACACTACTCTTCACTGAACAGCTCAGAAAAGCCAGCCTTCTCAGTCTGCCTGAACAATGATGAGGTCACATTGATTAACCAGCATCATATGCATCCAATGGGTTAATATTCTGAAATTAAATTTCAGATTTCAGATGAATAATTTGTACAGGAAAAGATGAAAATTGTTCAGTTTTGTTAATACTGATAAATTACTATTGGAGATCTGTGGCTGGGGTTTATTATTTGTGGAAGATCTGCTCTATTCAGTAAAAAACCAACAAGCTACGATGTATTCAAGGAACGATTACATAAAAATGAAAAAATCATTCTGCAATTAGAGCGAGTTATTCCACAGTTAAATTCCTGTTCTTTCATTAAAAGTAATCTGAGCAGCTAGGCCACCCACACTATATCTCTAGCATTTCTGGTGATTTTCCTGCAGAGCACTGATTTGCAGCAACTGCACTTCCCCTTGTGGCTAATATACAGTTACCATCTGGCTGCAAAAGCGTCCAAGAAATCCACCACAAATGCACACACACTTAAAATAATCACTATTAATGAGGCTGCCATGGTACTACACTGTCTAGGATTAGAAATAATTGGCAACACAATCCTCTTATGAATACATTATTTAGAGTGCAGGCACTCCAGAGTGAGGGAAGCATTTCTATTGTATTTCTAGACAATAACTCACACTCAGGCTGCCAATTCTGCCTGAAAAGCAGCTACCTCAGAGTAAGAGCCAATGTCTTGTCTTTATGTAGTGATTTCAGCTTTAACTTAAATGTTCCAATTTTTTCCACAGGAGGGAGAGTTAAAGAACAATCTGTATGTTTCCCAAAACTTACTAATTTTAGAACAGCTGAGAAAAAAAGACCATGACCGAAACACAACTCAGAAGTCTTTTCATAAAGCTGGATCAATAATGTGGGTATTTCTTTAGACATGTATTTTAAATCAGATGTTCAATAACGACTATACTTTTCCTAATATAATCTGTAGCTGTTCTTCTGTAATATAGACATCTAAGATGATTCATTTTGTGGAAACCAGTCAGACCATTTTCTATTTGTCACAAAAGTACACACTTTAAAATAGCACGCATATTTCAATTTTTGGATGGACAAGGAAACAGAAGGCAGGGCAATTCAATAACCTGAAAATTAAGCTGTAAGTTATATGAACACATTACTATATTTCATCTATTGCCAGCTAAGGCTCTCATTATACATGAGTTGTATTACTTAAAAGGTAAAGAGCCACTTAAGCACAAAGTACTAGAAAATAAAGGTATTTCCTTTTTGTGATAACGTGCACATCAATGAATCAACAAAACACATTATCATCTTGAAAACCTAAAATGCAAAGTTATGTGTCTAAATAGAGTATCTACAGAATATGTAGGGCTCTTGATAAATATTCATGTGCTTTGTATCCTGGAGCCTTGAAATTTGTGGTATCGTATCATTATGGCCTGCTGACTAGAGGAATAACCTCAGATGAGAAAATTGATTTGTGTGGAAAGAGTAGAATCATAGGCTGAAATGTGCTGAAAGAGGGCATTCAAATTCCTGTAAGTGAATTGAGGGGAAATTAAGAGGGGAAATTAACAAGAAATACTTCTTTACAGAAAGAGACCAAAGAAGTTTTTGACATTAAAAGCAAATTATAGTTAGCTGACGTTGCACCAGTTTGTGAAAATTTAGCTGGTATGCCTTCCAGAAACAGGTATCAAGCATGTAATTCAACACTTCCAGCTTGCACTCCCATCTTCAAGAAATCACCAATCCCATTACATTTGTATTCTGATAAACGATGTTTTGGAAAGAAAACTCTTACCATCTACACTGTGGTATGTTGTAACTGATTTAAAAAGCTCTCTGGTGTCTGTGGGCTTGAACTACCATGGTGCTGGGTGTGGGCTAGTTCTTGACTCTCCTCTTAATCCTGAAATTTCTCACGAATCCAATGATTGTTTCCCTTGTCAAAAGAATAAATTCAGATTATGGCATATAAATAAAATGAAGGGGGAAGTTTACCTGGTCTGAACTGACTATGATGGGCTCTCTAAGAATAATCCAGGTAACACACTCTTCGCAAGGTGGAGTAGTGACAGATCCATGGTATGTCCAGTAGTCATGAGATTTAGGGAAAAGAATTGAAGGATCGAAGTTTGGAAAAGGAGCATTTTTCCCCTTTAAAATAAAAACAAAAACACAACAAAACCAAACAGAAAACTCTTCAGCAAATCTAGCCAAGATTAGTTTGCAGCTCAGTTATTTTAAGAAAGAGGGAGTGGCTCAGATATTTCAAATGTGAGAACTGAGGAAAGTAAGGACAGATCTACAGGAGAGAATGGTGCAGTAAGATAGGTGGACTGAATGACCCTCACAGATGGGCCCAGAGAAGCATGACGAAACAGAAAACTCCACGATGATACTTTTTGTACCTGAGCTAACTCATGTGGAGTGGTGTCCAATACCAAAGTGCTTCACTCATTTCTGTGCAGAAATACTCCTCCTTCTGGCCTCCCTTCTTATGGAACTTTTCTATCTATTGAATATTGCATTAGGTCACCATACAACAAAGTGAGACAGATTCTACTTTTATAGTATTTGTGCCAATAACAAGCAAGCAGCCTATGAAATGTGAGATTTATCATATAATGTTATCTAAGACACAAATGTCTAGTCAGTGGCATTTCCAGAGATCCATTAGGCAGCCTATATTAAGACCAAATAGACCAATTTCTAAACATGCCTTTTATTTATTTGGCACTGCCCACTGAGACAATAAGGTTCCATGTCTAGTTTTTAGGTGAGCAAAGACTGGGGAAATTACTCATTTTCACCAAGCTCATAAGTCCCACTAAAGTCAAAGAAGGCTCATATGTAAATGGAAGAAAGGACTTTTCATGTTAAGGGAAAGCTACCCATGATTTTATTCCCAAATATATTCTAGAAATGTTGCAGAGCAGAACTTGAAAACTAGAAAGCCAGACATAGTGATTTTTTTTTCCTGAGACCCTGAGCAATCTTCCTATAATGAAAAGCCCAACATCATTACCTTCGTTTTGATAGCATTTATTTCTTCAAGAATTCTCTTCATCTCTGGTTTGGGAGTTTCCCCTACCTGTAAAGAAGAAAGTGTGAGCTAAGCAAGGAGTTCTGCTTGAACAGCTTTCTTCTTTCTCTTACTTTTCTATATGAGCATTATTGTTTGCAGTTGATGAGCTCAAAAAAGACATCCAGCTTTCTATCTCTAGTGCTGTCTCTAGTGAATATGAATTAAACAGGAGAGAGCAACAGCTAATATTTCAGGCTAAGACTGCATGCCTCTAAAAGGATTTTAAAAAAAAAGATGAGTACTATGTATTGCCTGTGAGATACTTTTATTTGAGAGAAAGTTAATGAGAAACCTGGAGGAGATAGATACATGTCCTTGAAATCTGTCCCCAGTTAGCAAATAAGACAGCTGACTGCTATTGGTCAGAAGGCCATTTCTGACACGTGTCCCCATTCCAGGAGCCACATAGTGACACAATAGTTGCAGGGATAAGTGTGTGTAGTTTTGGATACCACTAGAGATAATATGACTCATGCTCTGTAACTTGAAAGGGATACATTACTGAAAGTCAACCCCTTCAATGTGGTAGGATCCCTAGAAAATATACCCAGAGGATTTTGCTTTTTTTTAACCCTCTAAGAATAGAAACTCCATAGTATCAATGCGAAGAAGGGTTGCATGTTTCTACTCACTTGCAAAAATATGGCTAAAACAGCTATCCCATCAGTTCTTCTCTTTGCATCAAGGTAATTACTGTATTTGGGATTCCAGTGTAACAAATGTAGCTTAAAACAAAGAAAAACATGTAAATACACCCCATTATTCAACAGGAAGCCATCAGAGGCTGAATTTACAGTTCTTCACATAACTGTGTGAGTTTGAGGCAACAAGGAATGATAATGAGGCCTTCCAAAAAAGAGAAAAAAAAGGGACAGCAAAATCATTTATTAGTTATATATGTCATACATTATTAATGATACAATTTGCTTTAAAATAAGCTATAAATATTTGAATAAGAAATTGAAAAAACCCCTGTAATCATATCTTAAAGATGAAGAAAAGTTCCTTAAGTAAGCAGGTAAAATACGCAGTTCAGACATCTACTGATATGTGATTCATTTCCATTTGGCATTCAAATTACAGCAATTCTATCAAAGGATCCATATTAATGTCATTCATGTATATTATTTGTCTAGATTTCTCATTTTCTTTAATTCTAAAGTGTTAAAGAACCGAAGTAATTCATTCTTCCCACCCCTTTCTATCACTGCAATTTTATACTTCTACTATAATTCTGTATTTTCAGAATACTGTTTTAGTAAGCTTGGATTGCTTCTGAGCAATTCAGTCTTGCTGTGCTGTTTCACACCTCACTGGTTTGAGAACATGGAAACCTTCATTTCATATAGAATTTTTCTCCTGCTGTGGGAATGACTTCAACCTGATTCATGTTTATAAGAATCGATGGGAGTAAGAATAAAAAAGGCGCAGATAAATAAACAGAAAGAACTCCCTGAAAAACAGAGAAATGACAATTTTTTTCTCACCAGAACAGAAGTGGCAAATTTTATTTTACAAAGTAGTGGTGAGTCTTACCTCTCCTGCATACCTGACTCCATTCACAACGTGCTCGGAGCCGTGGTCATCAGACGAGCCCCAGTGGAAGTGCAGCTGCCGCAGCCGATACACTCCTGGAAGTGGCCCACCTCTCAGCACTGCAATTGATAATCTGCAACAGCATCAGACTCAAGGATCTCCCAATTCTTTTAAATGAAATACATTCGTATCTACAATATTTACACATGTATTTACATATTTGCTGTACAGATGCCCTGCGTTCTGAAAAACCCACACTGATCTTAGCCACGCATCAGGCAACCACCTTCAGCCATATGCACTCACAGGCAGAGGAGAACTTTTGTGTCTAAGCTAAAGATCACTGATCTAATTCAGCTGCATAAATGTGCACCTAGTACTTTCTGGAATAGTCCAGAGACATCTGCACAGGGCTGACAGGTGTGGTTCAGGATCTGTGGAAGAACTGTACATTCTAAACCAGTATCTGGAGGCAAGGGGAAATAGATAAGGTTATCAAACATGTCACGGGATGCCTGTGTTTGGGTAACTGAAGTAACCCCCAATCAGAACAGTCAAGCCTCTAGAGTAATTCTGCTTGCCTTAAAAGTGGATGTTCAACAGATAATGACCTGAATTGCTCTCTGGACTCCTTGAACTCCAACTCTGTTGTCTTGAACAGCAGTTTAGATATAACCCACCAACTTCTAAAATCCCACAATAAGACACCTAAATTTAGATGTCTTCATCTCCCCCCGAACTGAATCTAGGATTTGCTGATGTGAAAGTACACAAACATAACCATGATTAAGATCAACTGCTGAAGTGCTAGATGATAAACAAATTCCCACAAAACACTACGAAACTGTGTATCTTACTGCAGGCTATGACTTATTTGTTTAAGAAGTTGTGAAATTACTGATGCTGCTTCTGCACTAATGGCTGCTCCCTCTAGTTATGGAAGAGGAGAAAGAAAGCAACAAATAAACCAGAAAAACAATCACTGAGAATGTAAGCTATTTTCCTACAGAAAAGTTCAGCCTGTGATGAATTATATCTACTATTCTAAATAGTATCACCATTTTAAAATAATATTGTAAATGAAGGATGCTTATTTGAAAGGATCAATAAAATAGAAAGAATATCTTTACATTCACCAAATACTAAAAAATGCCCAATTCTCATTCACTTTTTTTGAGAATAGAAGTTATAGCATTCCTACAAAACATTCAGCAGCTCTCAAGAACAGGTCTTTATATGCCAGAGAAAAATATCCTTCAATCTGAAAATGATGAAATCCATTATCATCTCAAGAAATACAGCACTAAGAATTGACTAAGCTGTTATTCTCAGCAAATTCCTTTTACTTCTTTCCACAGACATTCAGAACTGTGGTGAACACAATCAGGGTAGGGGTAGTAGCTGCCAAGGCTATCAATTCTCCATTAAAATAGATCTGTAAGGCCAAATAATCCTCTTTAAGGTAAAAATATGTCATTATTTCCACTGATGAGCCATCAGCGAGACATTTTTGATTGGGCATTAGGTGAAGCTCTGCATCATCTCATGCCAACACATTCCAGCTGAACTCATTTATAAATAGACAGTAAGTTTTACCTAGCACTCTTTAGGCAGAAAGAAGGATGCAAAAACTATCTCCTGAAGGACAAAAAGGTATTTTCTTTCTTTTAATTACAAGTGTGTTGTATTGAATACATAAACACACAAAATGGCAATGTAAGTAAATGAAATTTTCCTTCATTTTAAAAAGGGAAAAAAGTAAACAAAACCATTACAAGAATTAAGTTCTCCAATATTTAAAACATTAAAAATACAAAACTATATCTGCATAGCTCAAAATTAGTAAGACTTTTTTTAAGGCGTGTGCTTTGGAACTTAAATTCAAAACATATCTTAATCCTCTTGAGCTTTTGTTTTCAATGCTACAAAAATAAAAATACACAATCCCACAAGAGAAAAGGAATATAAAATAAAAGTTTATTAAAAAAGATACGGTATCTTGACATTATTTTTCAGAAATGTTAGTATATATTATTTACATGTAACAGGGAATTTTTCTGACAATTATTACACAGGAGTTGTTCACTTTAAATATCTGCAAGTCACAGCAGAATTACCAAAATGCAACTCCCTTAAACTTGCTGTCATTAAAGTAACATGGCCCAGGTGCAGGAATACACAAACCAGCTCAGGAAGACAGGGGAGAAAAGTATTCACTCCTTTTGTGCCTTATTGTTACAAACTCTCATCCCATTGCTCAGTGACTGACTCTAAATGGGTTTGCACTTCACCCTCCGTGACCCATCAGTGCCTGATACCAGACATAAAAATGTCATGTCAGTCTTGCCCAAATTCTGTGCCCCTCACACATCCACAGTGAAGAATGATCTATCATGGAACAATCCTACGTGGACACGCACATGGACATCTGCTCTGGAAAAAAGCTCACCTTTTATTTGATCTGTCATCAGCTGAGCAGCATGAGACAAAATGGGCTAATAAAAGAATATGCTTTTTTCACTGTCAATGTAATCACTAGGGCAAGTGCTCCACAGAAGGACTAACTAAGGCAAGAAAACCCTTTCTCTCACTCTGTGATACAGCAAAATGAAGGTGTCATGCAGCTGAGTGGAGATGGCTGCTCCAGTCACTTTACCTTAGCTGGGTGCCCTTGACAACAGAAAAGTGACAAGAAGCTTTTCAAACATGTACATCCACTTGCTGAGCAGCTTCTGCAGGGATCTTGTGTTTTATATGTGCTAGTGTCAATTGTCATTTGCCCTCCCTAAAGTAAAACTGGCAGTTATCCTACACAAATGCTTTCCCTGTTTGCTGTAAAGGCATACCATGAAAGCCAGGTGGAAAAACCAACAGAGAACAAAACAGACTCATGAGATGAGCTGTGTTTATAAACATGAGAAGAAATGACTGTTCGAGGAAGATTTATGATCTCGCATCCTGCCAAATCCATAAAATTAACTGGTAAACCACAATGAAATTAAATCAGTAATGTACGACAACTGAAAAGACACATTACCTTTGTTATGCTGCAACATAACAGAATCTAACAGTGCAGTACAGAAACCACAGCTGGTTCACATCAGTGTCACATTTTTTAAGTCATAAAAAAGCCTCTGCTCAGAAGAGGATCTCTGTACTGAAACTGACTAACTGCAGGGATAAAATATGTTTCCTAAAAGCTTTTGTAACTCAAATTTCAGTTCTCACTGAAATTTCCTTTAGGCAAGCACTGAACAGATATGCAGCAGGATACTTTTGTTTCTATTTGTACTCTTTTAGGGACAGAATGGGAAAGAGAAGTGTCAGACAGAAGTCTGTCAGCCCGCCAGTGACCCTCACCTACACTGTAACACATCTTTGCCAGTTTTGTGTCCCTGGATCACAGCCTGTTGTTCATCAGTGAGCTCCCAAATCATCTTCGTTTGTGATCTGTGTAGGGATGAATAGGTGGCTGCCCCACCTCCAGGGGCAGAAAATTGACAGTCCTCCGTGTAGCTGTAGCCTCAGCAGGCCCTTGACTAGAATTAAAAGTCAAGCACTTTTACTTCTAATAATGGAAATTTAAAGTTAACAGTCACTCAAATCCCAAATTCCCTGTCCCCAAGCACAGGAGATCTCAATACCCTCATATGGACACAGCAAAGGACAGATGTGTTGTTACACTGAAGTAAAAATTTAATTTTTCTGCCTTTTGCCTTATGCAGTACAGCCATTGAGTGGTACCACAACTACAGAAGTACTGGGATTTAGTGGTGCTATTCTTGTGACAGCTGCTGGTTTCCTCCAGTGTAATTTGAGCAAGCAAAATATTAAGTAATGTTTTGCAGGAATCAACCAAAATGGAATGTCTATGGACAGACTTCCCCCAGTTTAAGTTACTAGGGTTTGTCCTCATTCTACAACAAACAGTGGACAAATGTTTTATTGACCAGAAGTTGATAATCAAAATTTCATTTGCAAAAATAAATGAGATTTCCCACAAAGGGGTATTTGAGGAAATGCTGGCCACAAGCCCTTGTCATGCTAAAAGAGCTGATTAGCAACAAGCTCCAACTTCTTAAAGTAACTGTCTCCAATTTTTTATTTGTTTTTGCATCATCCACTTTTAAAGCCACTTTGATAGGAAAGATTCTGAAGACAGCATCAAGGTAAGCAGCAACCCTGTAAGAATGTGTGCCTGCACTGAGGTCCTCCAAGCCCTTAAATGTCACCCATCTGAAAGCCAGTAAAAGAAGCAGGAATCTGTTCCATTGATGGAACATAAGAAGAGCCAACAAAAACAACAAAGGGGGAAGATGAAGGCAGGCATCTATGTGACACAGCCTTAGTGCATCTCTCCCCAGCTGCTCTGGGTTCCCTTACCAGACTTTTGTATCTTTACTGTTTCTCAAGCAATCAAACACTTCGGTGTAACCATCTAACTAAGGTGTTACAACAAAAGGCAGTCATTAACTGTAAGGAAGTTATCTCAATGAGCATCATGACAATAGTCCCATCAGTTAGAAGCTCTCAGGACACTTCTCTGATATGAATATTTTTTGAATTTTAGAAATAAACGGATTCTGATAGTGGAAATAAGTTTTCATCCCTAATTTAAACCAAAATTGGGTCACTGCTTGATCTGAAAGAGTATCTGAATTGCCAATCAGGCAAAAAAAAACATAGCAGTGGTGCCAAAGCACCCAAGTTCTGGTGTGTTTTACTGAGCCCAGCTACCTAGGTGGTTTGATTTCAGCTCCCAGTTTTTTCTTTAATTTTCAGATTCTAGCCCCCACCTGCAATCACTTTACAGTGCATAAGGTCCATCTACATTGGTGTGGTAAGACAGGAAACTGAGTCCACAAGATACATTAACTTGTATGGATAGGCAGCAGAGGCATGATACTGCTCTTACAGCAAGTTTATCTGTCAGCAAAGCTTTCAATTTTGTAGCAGATTCTCAAAGTCAATCAGACTTTATAAATAATATAAATAAATAAATAGAATAGCTGGAAATAAATTCTCAAATTCCTTCCACTAGGCAAACCCCAAACATAAAAGTAACAAGGCCTTTTTCAAGGTAATACCTGAATTACACTGGATGACACTCCAATTGTTTGAATTTAAGAAATTGTCCCCATTTGTGAATACTCACAAGTGTTCTTGGCAGGTTACACAATGGATGAAAAACTTGGGGGTATCCAAAGTAATTCATTTTATCACTCACCTTGGCAATTTATTCAGCAATCTATTTTATCAAAACTAATGAAAATCTTGACAGAAGTACAGATATTGGTATGACCACTACAAGGGAAAAAAGTCAGGAAAACAAATGAAGACCGTAGTTTTCTGGTTAACTCAGAAATAATTCAGATAGACAGAGTGATAGACATAATGAATGTCTTTGCTCCAAAGGAATGAAAGCTTAATTCCTATATGATTACTATTGCATATGTATGTCTTGTGCAGCTGGTGGTTCTTTTACATAAGAAATAAGCCACTGTATATATCCGAAAAAATTGAAAATGTATTCAAGTCAGTAGGAGTATGCACAGTGGAATTCGTCCTGCAATTAGCATTATACTAGAGAAAGAACACCACCCACAGACTCTGCAGGCAATGGTATAACAAAGGAGACATAACAACAAACACTGAATGTTTCTTGACTTCAAAGAGCTGAGATATACACCTACTGTTTTTTTGCAGTGAGTCGCTTTTTATTTCAGAGATCAAAACACAGTGGTTACTGAGGAATTCATCTGAAAAAATTTTCAGAACATTCTGAAACTTTCTGCTCTTTGTGGTGAGTGTTGCTGTGCCTGGATACTCCCTCCCATTCAAAATCTGAGTTTTTTTACAATAATTACACTTCAATTTTTATGCAGCAAATGCAACCATTGGTGTATCAGATGCTGTTCTAACATATACAACAGATGTTAAAATATGGTAATAGTCATGGAGATCTCATATGTCAGCTACATTACTTGTGTATAATTTATCTGACATTAATATTTTTCTTCAAATAACATTGAAAACTCCCTGTTTGCTAGAAAAGTTACATTTTGAATTCTTGACTGCATAGTAATTTGTGAGTTTTGACAGTATATTAACTAATCCAGCTTACATGCATTTTGATCCTCAGTTTCATGAACACCAAGTAATTAGTTAAAAATCCCTGAAATTAAATCAAATCCATGTCCATATATACTTAACATGAAATAATCTATTAGTAAAATTTCTCCTAGTAATTACAGCTGTCAGTCCTAGTTTTATAGAAAGAGGAAGTTTTAATGTAGGTAAGAAATAAGTCTGCTGTATGCTCTCATAGCTGCAAGTGGGCAAAAGATTTTGTACATTAAACCTGACACAATTAAATTTATCAACCCTATAATGTCACTTAAGACAAAACTTCATGAATACCAAAAAGAGTTTTAACTGATTAAATATTGTGACATTGTGACAACATGAATTGTTACTTCATTTATCACAAATTACATGGATAGAGTTTTTAAATATTGTAACTTAAGATGTTCTGCTGGGCATCTCAAATAGGTAAAATGGAATTCAGTTCTCACAGATAAAGCCTGGGCCTCCTTCATCCTGGAAAGCAACACAACTGCAATGCCACAGAAATTTATCTTGCACCTTAATTCACCCTGTATCAAGTTTTTTTGTGGCTCTCTCCATTCCCTAGGTTTTCCCCAATGAACTTTAAAACGAGTCCCAGACCTTTCCCAGCAGTAGCACAGGGTACCCAGTCAGAGAAACCTGTACATCACACACAGGCAGTACACAGCACCCTTCTGACAGCCTGAACATTCAGAGCAGGCTCTTCCATGCAAACTGAGAAACATTACTTATATGTAATGACAGTTAGAGACAAAACCAAAACCGACCTGATCTATCAAATGAATCATCAAACACAACTCTGCAGGTCTTCCCGTTATTGAGGATGGTCTTAGCTGCACCGGGATCGTAACTAGCAAACCATGGTAGTAGAGAACTATCATAATGCACCTCTTTGTTATTGATTTCAATCGGTGACTGATGGCGTCCTTTTGCGAAAGGGTAATTTTTGTGCCACTGATCTGGTCCTAAAAAAGCACAGAGAAGTATCATGAAAATCTTTTTCAGAGAGATATGAATTACACTTGTTACAATTAACACAAGCCTGGCTTTGCTTAAGTACAGAACATCATTTAAGTGTATTAATAAGTAATTGCCTAGTTGTTATTCATGCCCTATCAAGAGTTTCACAGTATAAAAATCAACCACTTTGATTTCTAGCTGGAATACTGGATACTTCAAGTCCTTCAACTGAACCTAAACTCATAGCAACCTCAAGATTGACTATTAGGAGACTGAAAATACACCAAGGAAGTAAACCAGAGCTGTACAATCCCAAACCAGCAGTATGAAGGGATACACCCAAATGATTCAAATGGGGCCATATGGAACCATATAGCTACATGTAGCCATATGGAATGAGAAAAGGCCACTTATCCCTGGACATGCCAAGAATCTGAAACGTGGATTTAATTATCGTCATGCATTTCCCAAGAAGTTCATGTGGAAAAAGCCTGACCAATGCCGAACTGTTCTTCCTGCAGCCGAGGAGAGAGCAGGAACAAGAGACCACCAACATCCCAACCCCTCCAGGCAGGCGGGGCCTGCAGCCCAGTGCTGCTCCTCCTCCCTTAGAGACAGCCTAAAGCCGGATTTTATCTCTATGTCAAATTATAATTTACATTAACAGTAGACCTCCTGCCATTGACCTCTCCTTCCATCAGCTTCGCCTCTTCCGAACCTGCGAGCGACTGCCAAGCGGCCTCTGCGCCGCCTGGAGCCCTCATCCCTGCCATGCTCCCTCGGGAAGCGGGGCCGGGGGGAGCGGGCTTGGCGCTCACCGTTGTCGCCGTCGTAGCCCCAGGGGTAGTAGTTGGGGTTGATCATGGTGCGGTGCCGGCAGCTCTGGCAGGACGGCAGCCTCGTCTCACGGCGCCTTTTTATAGACTCCCGCCAAATCCGTGCCCGTCCCCGGCGGTGAGGGCCCCGGGAGCGGGGGCGGGGAGAGCCGCAATGCCTCACACCGCCCGCCCGGCGCCCGCCGTGTCCCCGGAGTGCCCGGGAAGGAGGCAGCGAGGGTCAGAGCCGGGAATGCCCGGCCAGGGGAAAGGACTGCCACCGCCCGCCCCGGCGCCGAGGGCATGGGGTATAAAAAAGCACGAATGCCCAGCACTAGGCACGGACAATGTTAGAACAGTTTTCAAATTCAAGTGAGATCTTGAACCTGCGCGGACACGCTTTAGCCTGCCTGCCTGCTGAAATGAAACGTGCAGGTCGCAGGCAGGCTGGCGGGGCTTTATGGCTCTTTGTAGGAAACCTCTTTGGCGTAAGGCCTGTCCGGTTCGGAGGCTGCTGTCTGCCCAGGGGACCGTGTTTGCCTCCTGGGTGTGTGGCACAGCCCTGATCCAGGGGCCCCAGGGGGTGAGAGGATGAGTCCAACAGCTTTTGCGTGCAAATGGCTATCACAGGTTCACACCCTTCCCTATGAAATTCCCCTCTATTCGCCTGGGTTCCAGCGCTGCTCCCTGCTGTGCGATCTCCCGTTGCCTTCATAAACAGCTTCCCTGCGAAAATTCAGGGGCATCAATTGCTCCAGCCTTTAAAAAGGAGCTGCTTCCTCTACTGCAAGGTTTCTTGGTAAATGGAAATCATTAAACTAGCTGAAGATCCAGTTCCTGCCAGCTCCAGATAAAATCGTTGTTATCAAATTAAGCACTGGATTTGTTTGTTTTCCTTCAGCTCTAATTGTCCTTCCATTTAGCAGGGTGTTATGCATCGGATTGCACTTAAAATTGTAAGCATACTTGCTAGCATGTGTTCCTTATGTGACACACAGAAATCAAATGGCTTCTAAAAATATTTGTTATTCTGACACATAGGGAATTGCCAGATGAGATAGAGAAGGCAGAGATTAGCACCAATGGGGTAAAATGGATGAGGAGCTGACTAAATAGAAGACAAAACACTGGACTGGAAGGTGAATTACTATGGTTTAAATTTTAGAAGACTTTCTGTACAAGAAAAATGCAAATGACACAGGATGGAAGCGTGGAGTCATGGTGCAGAAAAACTTAGTATCCCTGAAACTGTAAACTACAGTGGGTGAAATTTTGTAGCTGGAAGTGCTACATGGTGGTCTTGCATCATAGCCCTGGCTGATAGATTTTTTTTCTGATATGAAGAGGAAGTGAAAGAGGACGAAGAAGAGTGGGTCAGTTGGTAATAACATGTCAATAAGCATTACCAGGCAGGAACTGCTCACAGAAAAACCCAGGACATGTCACTGGAGGTGAAGAGACCCTGGTATGACCTCTGAGACAGGTCTGTTGGCCTTATGAAGCTGAATTAGGATGAATTGCAACAGGTGCAGGGGAGACAAGGCCATTAAAGAGCCTCTTTTATAAGATGAGACTATAAAAGCTTAGTGTGCTTTGCATAGCACACAAATGGTAAGAGGATAAGTGACAGCTGTCTTTCTATGCACTTCATCAGAGAGCTAAACACCAACAAATTGTAAGAGTTATTGAATCTAAAGAGAAGTGTTAGCCAATGAACAATTATGTGTAACTTTGCTGTGAACAATTTGAGGCAAGGTAACAGATCAAGGTTTGGAACCACCCAAGGTATTCCAGTGAGCTTGCAATATAAAACTGGAGACATGAATGAGGTACACAGGAGCTTTGTATGTATGTCTGACAGAGCACATAGTATTTCCCACCTCTTCCTCAGTTTTCACTTCCATTTCTGAGCATCTTCTCACTGCCATGACCCACAGACAAATCTTCAGATCAAGAGCATGTGATGTAAAAGTACTGTGTCTTTTAATCTGACTTTAATGGACAGATTTGAGGTTGCACTTTACAGCCTGGGTAGGAAGACTCAGAATTTTTTAGATACTGAAATTTCTGTCCTGAGCTCTCAGGCACAGCAATTTTTCAGAGTTGGTGTTCTGAACTCCTTGGCATTTAGATAACCTAAAAATGACTGTGGAAAGAAAGAAGAAGCAATCTAAGAAAACATTTTTACATTAGACACTTTAATTCCGACCTTTAAAGCAAATAGGTAAGTTATTTCTGAGGAAAAACAAATGTCATTTGTATATCTGCTTTCACTGAGATCTTTTTCTCTAAGACTTTTGGGTCATCAAGAGGACCCCCAACTCCTAGAGAGAGACTTGAGGTTTTCTTCTGGCTTCTTCTACTTTGATCTTCTTCCTTATTCAAAACAGTGTTCTTATCTCTTCCCTCTGGATTTTACTCCTTTCCCCAAGTCTGAGTATCCTGTGACCATCAACACCTCTTTCCAGATGAAATACTCTCTCCCTTCATTCTCAGAAAAGACCTGTGTAGAATCCCTTAAAAACACTGTTCTTCTCTACCAGTAAAAAGAAAGCCTTTAAAAGTCTTCTCTGGGTGCTTCATTATTGAACATGGTCTGTACACAAGAAGTGTTTTAAGAAAATGCACAGATGGCATAGAAGACAACGGTCAAGATTGAATTTGGTCTCAAGTAGAGGTGGTCTAAAAAGAGAAGGGAAGCAGCTAGGTAGTCAGGAACACTGGGAGTAGTTCATGGTTACAAAGCAGAATAATGAAGGAGTTAGACATAGGATTCCAGGATTCTTGATAATTCACCCCATGCACAAAAATCCCTAGAACTCTGACTTCCAACAAGTTGTTCTTATATCTTGATGAGATAAAGAAAATAATTTCAGGGCAGAGCACAGATCACAATTTGGTGTGTCCCCTCCCTGTGCTTAGATAAAGTTAAAGTCAGATTTATCAAAAAAAATGGAAGGCAGGCTTGGTCTCTAAAGTGATTTAAAGAATAATCATTGAGTTCAGAAGTGAAGAGCATTCAGGAAATGAGATTAAAATTCACCAGACATCATCTATCCATGAAAGAAGAAACACACAAATTCAATACATAGATTCCTGTGGAGTTTCTAGTTAGTTAGCCATTGTGGTGTTGCTGCAAGCATTACCCAGATGACATATATGCTGAAATATAAGTCTCCATTTAAACGTGGATCAGTCTGGTCATGTGTTCTCTGGCACTAAGAATCACTTCATAAAAGCAAAGTCTGCATGTCTGCTGTAAAAATCCCACAATTTGGTTGCTCCTGTTCAGATCAGGTGTAGTTTATATACTATAATATTAATCTACACTGAATTTGAAATGTAAGTCAGAAATTAAAAGAACTAGTCCAGTGTTAAACAAGTGATTAAGTTTACCAGGATAATTTTCTAAAGCTTATATAAACCATTTATTCTCAATCTTCGGTAGTAAGTGATGTGATAAAATTCTTAGTCTTAAGATCCAAACACACATAAGGAAGGAAGGTCTGGAAGAGAAACCCACAACCTTTATAAACTTAAACAGCAGTCCCACTTCCCAGTCTAAAATGCCCCAGCTCTCGCTCTTCCTCTGATCACGTTCACTGTAGCATATCAGAAGACGTTTATGGTTCAAATGCCTTTAAATGTTCCATGAAATGGTTTTGATGCAAGATGAACCTCAGTGCTTTAAGATTAAGGTCCAGATCCTGCACCTTACCTTTACAGAAGTGCTGAAATATATCAAAACTAAAATAGTTCTGCAGTATAGCTAGTGAGAGGCAAAGTCCTAGGACAGAAAGTGCAGCATGAATGTCCTTTCCTTACATGTCATGGAGAAGTGCTCACAAAAGCTTCTTCTGTGTCAGCAAACTAAAAACTCTAAGGAACATGGTGGGAGGGTTGGTCTGCAATTGTGAGGATCCATCAGCCAAAGCCTTGATACTACTGATGGTGCCGGGGACAAAGATACAAAAATTACTTCCAGAAATAGATGAAGAGGTTGTGTTTGCTCATGTTTCATAACTCACTTTCAGAGAGTGGAGGAGGTTGCTATTTCTAGCAATCCTGACATAGTGATTCCTCCCAAATGACTTTACTTAGGCTTCGCTCAAGGGACCAGGAATTAGTGCAAGATCCTTGACTGATTAGCAGACTATCACCTCTGTATATTGTTTCCATCCTTCAAGATTATTCTCTTCTCCTTTCAGATGCATAAGACAAAAGATCATTAACACAAGAGCCTGTAGTCTTATTTTGATGAAGTACAAGGATAATTCCTGTTCAAAGAGGCAAAGGCACATAGTTGGCCAGGAGATTTAGGCTGGGCAGTTATATTTACTTCTCAGACATATGCTTGGACTTTATGCTTCAGATAGATATTTTTCCACATAATACTAATCACCTTTAAAACTAGGGATTTGTCAGTGAGGATGGAGAAATGTTTGAAGCTTATTCTGAATTTAGGTACAGGACATAGACAAATATGCTTTAATAAAAGGCTGTTCATTCAAATCAGATTGATCCATTCATCAATCTAAGAATAACAGTATTTCTCTGTAGTGTGATTGTGTCATCATTCCTGGATTTAGACATGTGTAATTCCAAAACTCATCAGATCAGAATGTATAAATTTTGTTTTGATTATAAATATAAAGGTAAATCTGTTCTTTCAGGCTATCTCTGTATCTCCCAGAGATCTCAGGAATTATGATGCTTTTATCTCTATCTACAAAAATTCTACATACTGTCATTTTGCTGAGAAAATGAGAAAAAAGAGACAAAGTTCTGACACAAGCCAGCCACACAGAGGGTCAAGCTACAGAGTCAGTGAAAAGACTTTTAATGTGCAACCATAGAAGTTAATGAATACCAGCCACCCTCTCTCATAACCGAAGAGTAGAGTTTAGGAGAGCCCCTAAACTTTTGTAGTGCTTTTGTAATTTCTGTTATGAGGTCTTGGAAGAATCAGCTCCTGCTGCATTTGGCTATTACAGGATTCTCATACAAAGAATCTTGTTCCTTGCATGTTTTTTATTTAGAGCTAAGTGAAAAAAGGAATACAGTGATTGAAAAGTCCACTATTAAAACAGAAAAATTCCTCTTTTCCATTACCAGTTGGATCAATAGCAATTGCCAAGTAAGGTCAGACCTATTTTTCATCACATGCTGCCACATATATAGCATACCCCAACTCCAGTTTTGGCTTATTCATAAAAACACTCATACAAACTGTGTCATTAATTCAAGCATTCTCTCCCAGAAAATATTTTAAAATTTTTTTTCTTTGCCTCTTCTTCCTTATCCTGCATTGTTTGTACAAGGGAGAACAAGGCAATGGAAAGGCATTGATCACAGGAGCTGAGCCTTTGCCAAAAGGCTGTGCTTACTAAGGCCGTGCTTGCTTCTCTAGAGTTATTTCAGCAAGAAATGGAGAATGCCAGCTCACCCTTTTACAGCTGTTTCACCCTCAAAATAAACCTTTAATATGGTATTTATAAAATGGAACACAGACTAGAAGGAACAGAGAAGAGATCTGTGGGAAAATTATCCCACCTATTTGTGGTTCCCAAATTGCAAGTAATGAGGATACATGAGGTATTTCACACTATCTTCAGAGATTGCATCCAGAGCCCTTAAATGTAAAGTTTTGTGATGAATGTACATAACAGCTCTAAGTAGAGGGAATTTGAAAAGTCTTCTGAATATTCTGTGGATCACCAGGAGAGAGCAATAAATTCATACTCAATATATCACCAGGAGAAAGGAATAAAGTCCCACTTCACAAGGATAATTATCAGCTGCTTCTAAAGGAAGCAGGAAAAGTTATCTATAGTTTTCCTTGAAGAAAGGAAGATGCAGAAATAGTTCAATTGTTTGTTCTTTATTGGATATAAACACACAAAAAAACCACACAAAAACTTGAAAATCAGCTGATTACAGCCAGAAGAGTGATTGGCTTAAAAAATACTAAGCAGACATTTGTCATTTCATTATTATGAGTCAACAGTGGAATATTGCTGCTAGCAATGACGTGATCTCTTAGGAAAGTGAATTAAACACTGCTTTTCAAAAGGATTTGAACATTTTAGTCTTGCATCTATACATGAAAAGCAACCAACTGGAATAAAAATCCCAGTGTTGTTAGTTCTTACTGGTGGTCAGTTGCAGTGCTACAGTAGGCATGCTATTCAACCTGAAAAATATGCATATGCAATAGAATAAAAATATGAGGGAAATGTGGTTACAAATGGGAGGCATTTTAGTACTTGTAATATATGTAAGCTTGCCTAAAACTAGGCTAGAAAGATCCAACCTCAGAACTGTGGCATATTTCAAAGAGGTGTTTGGATCAGCATCACATAAGCCAGTTTGCTGAATGTTATGACATCATGTTGATGACATTTCTCTCTGCTTGGAAGTAATGTGATAACAAAGGAATGGGCAGCACCATAGCACTACAGGAGCCTAAATAACTCTGCAGTTTTCTGCAGATCAAATAAACAGCCAGCTGGTCACACCAGTTAATATTGTTCTGCCCAGCTATAAACTGAATGTCTTTCCTGTTCATCTTCCCAGTTAGGCATATTTACTGATAAATCACTGAGTGATTTATTGGCCAAGCTGCAAGACAGAAGAAGGAGATAAAGGGAAAGAGAGAGATATGAAGCCTCTCTTGTCTGCTAAGGAGAACAGCCTGGACAAGGGACATAGGGAGTTCTTGCTGTAAGGAGAATGGGAACTAAGCATGGCAAATGGGTTACGGAGACTGGTGTAAATCCTTGGGGCAGGCACAAAAGAGAAAGGGGGGCAAGTGGTAAAGAACAATAGTGAAGAAAAAAAGTGAAAAAATATTTGTGGTACAAGAATTATTTGCATGATAGAAGATGGGCTGGTTGCCACAAGTCCATAAAGCAGAGAGGAGAAAATGAAGGTAGATTATATTGTCTGTGAGTGGAGAAGTGACAAGACTAGATGGCAAGGTCAATAGGTATATCCTGTACAAGTACTGATGCATTGGTAAAATGCTCCAGTATATACAGAATCCCCATCCTTGAAATTTTCTACACCTATCATCAAAAAGAGACAAGTCAAACAGATAATGACATTTTAGATTAACTTTATTCAGATACGATGAACAAGATTTGGTCCACCAGAGTATCCATTATTTTCTGGAAGGAAATTTCATTTGTCTTATTACTTGCAGAAATTTAATGACCTGAACAATGGCACAAAATATACCAAGTTCAAGGATGATATTGTGAGCTGCTATCCAGAGGAGCCCAGACAGGCTGTAGAAATGGGCTGACAGGACCCTGGAGCAGTTCAACAAAGGCACTGCAAAAGTCCTGCACCTGGGGAAGATGGGCTGGGACTGACTGGCCAGCAGGCACCTTTGCACAAAAAGATGTGCAAATCATGGTGGACAGCAAATGAGTTGAGCCAGCAGTGTGCCCTTGCTGTGGTGCACACTGAGCTGCACTAACAAGACTGTAGCCAGCAGGTTAGCAGGAATGATAATTCCCATCTTCAGCACTTGTGAAGTAGTGCAAGTAGTTCTAGAATCCAGTTTTGAGCCTGCTATTGCAATAAAGATGTTGAATAAGCATTGCAAGTGCAGTGGAGGGCCAGCAAGATGATGGGCTGGAGCAACACAGGCAAGGAGAAGGAGAGCTCACTAGATTTGGTCAGTCAGTAGAGCAGGCTAAGATATACCTGCATTAGCTGTGTTTCGGTGCAGTGCCAGACTGCAGAGCAATTGCACCAAATTACAGAACTGTTTTGGAATTACTGTTTTGTGCCTTGCGCAAATATGAATATAATCTGCCTTCTATTTTAATAAGGAATGTGCAGAAAATAAAAAAGCAAAAGAGAAGCTGCAGAAAGCACCATATTGTTTTGCAATGGGTTGCGCACAGCATGCCTGGCACTGTGCAAAAGACATTCACACAGTGCTTTTCATTGGGCATGCCATAGTTGGTGTGGCATGTTACAGCCAAGAAGCCAGTTTGTCATATGCCTTCCACTTCACTGAAATTTGTGCCAGGCAATGGAAAACATGGTAGGCATGAGTGGAAACCTATCAACAGTGAGATCTTTGTCTGCCAAAATAAGAAAAACAACATACTGAGTTGAATTATTTTGCTATTATGTCACAATCCCCATTTTCCCCCCACAGTTTCTGTTGTCAAGGAACTGATACTTACAGACAAGGACTAGATAGCTCTGTAAATTATCTTCCTGCCAGGATTTAGTATGGCTTTATTGCTACTCATCTACAAAATCAAAGAGCTGCTATAGCACACTCTGGTCCACCACTTATATTTTTTAAGAGTCCACACAGACAAAAATCTATGCTGAAACAAGAAAAAAAAAGAGCATATTTTGTTAGTATCGGTATTTTTGTCACATCTGTAGGTAAAAATTTTTACACATAGATAAGCTAGAAATAAAAGCCCAAGTAAACCTATCTAGGTGAATGTTAAAAATGTGTTGGCACTCTTGGCTGGAATGCGGGTAAAACACTTGGCCTATTTCAGCATGTGTTCCCATCTACCCACTTTGCAATGCAGTGAAGCTACAACACATAATTGTGAGCTCATTTGGATACTTTCTAAATGCCATCCAGGCATTTCTGTCAACTGCATTGTTTTGCCTGCTACCTTTCAATTCCTTTCAAAGCCCTGGAAAATACTTGCTTCTGCAAGCGCGCACACACACACACACACACACACACACACACACACACACACACACACATGCACACATCACCCATGTTTAATAGTGGAGCCAGCAGGTTTACTGCAGTACAGCATTTTAGGTGGAACAACTGCAGCATGCCCAAGAAGCATATTACTAGATGGGTGGGGAACCATCTTAGGCACAACAGCTTGTGCCATTGATGCAGTTGAAATGGCAGTGCAGGATAATCCAGAAACATGCATTTCTGTAGAAAGACTGCACCTGCAAAAGTCTATCTGGTGATGAGATGGGTCAATCAGACAGCTGCCTAGCACAGGGAACTTCTAAAGAACTCCAGGAAGTTTTGTAACTCTGTCTGCCTGGTAGGACAAAAAAATCTAACAAGTTCACATTGGCTATGCCAGTTTAGTTTGCGGCTTGCAGTGATCATCTACCATGCAAAGAGAATAAGCCTGTTCTGGACCAGACATGGGTAAGCAAGAAGGCATCACCAGGAGAAAGGTGGAAGCTGGCCCCCAAAATCCTGCATCCATGAGGCAAACTCTAGAACAGACCCTGCTGCTAGAGATAGCCCTGGCACAAGTCAAGCAGTAAGACAGACATTGAAACAAGCTGGCATAATCTCTGTAGATCTTATCAAGTACCTACAAAAAAAGCACAAGGAGAAAGCATGTCCACAGCAAGACCTGATGCTTGGTGTATAACACTGTTTCACAGATTATTTTGGAAACATAAGGAAAAGGGATTTCTGGGCTGTGGCCAGTGTAATCATGTACATGGAGATGGGTTTAGCCTTAGGGTGAAAGGCTAAACCCACTTCCCTCCCCAGCTGCAATCAGGGATGCTCCCCAAGTGAAGTAAGTGTAAATAAGTAATTTGCATGCTTTAATTAAGTGTCCATGCAGTAATGAAAAAATTACGACCAGATCACAAATTCCAGCAACTGCTAAGAGGATAGATGGATTATACAGAGATTCCCTGTGACAAGGCACAGATGGGAAAGCTTCTGCAGGTAATACTGCCTTGTGCCCTCTCCATTTGGGCTGTTTGGCAAAACTCCACATCCTAGTTTAAGATTATGTGAATGTGAATGTTCTCACATGTTCCCTTCACCAGTTCCAACTAGGGAAGCTTGACATTTTTGTGCACCAGATAGACCACACAGTGATTCAGAAGCTGGAGCAAGGAGATGTTCAACAGCTTGTCTTCTGTCTGGTTAGAACCAGACAATGATATGGTGCTTATTTACTGATCAATATAATTTCTCTGTGCTTGCATAAATGGAATTCAACTACTCCTTGAGTTCCCTTGCTGACCTGGAAACACATGCACCTAGATTCATGAAGTCTATCCAGGCAACAAATTTTAGTGCATGTCTTTTATTCAACAGCTCAGTCACAGTAAATATTGCCAAGTGAAGAGATTGCTCACTTGAACAGGTACATCAGGAACTGGACCCTACATCCTGTGATGTGAAGATACAGATACAAGTAATGGATTCACTGTCTAACTTGAAGTTTTATGGTTCTATGCATATTGTTGCTTAGATGCTATTGTGAAGTTGTTTCAGGAAGATTTTTTCCAAATCATGTGACTTCATTTTTTGATTAAAGACATTTCAATACAGTAAGAAGAAAGAAGAAGAGAGCTCCAATCTAGTGTTGCTTTTGGTTCAGTATTTAAACAAAACCACCAGCAAACACCAAAAACTTATGTATAAGTGGCAAACCCTTCAGTTAGGTTCTGTAAAAAGGGAACACTGTGCTTCCAGCAAGGATGACAGAGACTAACTAGGACAGCCAAGCTCAGCAAAGTAGCAAAAGCAGCAGATCTTGCTAGGATTCCAAAAATTTATTTAATGGCAACACTTACTTTTATTAACTTTGACTAACAAAATTTTTATTGTTGTATACTATTAAATATTAACCATTAAAAGATCAAATTGATTGAAACATAAACCAGAAAGCAAACTTCACTATAACTCAAATCATATCCAGGGTAAAAGGTCACAGTCAGTCCAGCAAGGAGTTGCTTTTACAGAGAACTGCCAGTCAAGATTGTCTGCAGTGGACTTTTACTCCCCATCACCATTAATTAATACTATAACATATTTATGGTGTGTAATTTAATGCAATGCCATAAATACGGTATAGTATTAATTAATAGTGGCACAATTATTACCTGAAAGGCAGAAGAAATGTTCCAACGCCTCAGCTTTATTTAGATTACACTGACTCTATCCCTTTTGCAGAATTTTTCACGGGTGGAAGTTATAGCAAAATGCTCCAAGACACTGGGCATGGAATGTATTGTTTCTAAACTTGCATTCTCTACCTTTCCCAACAGAGGATGAAATCAGTGTTTCAGTTATAGGTCTTACACACTATTGGGCAACAAATCAACTTTCATCTGTTTATTCAAGAGTCAGTAGCATTTGCTTAGCTGTAAATTTAGACAGGCTGCTGACACTGTTGCCATTTGTTGCTCAATGATGTCTGACAAGAAAAAATATTTGATGATTATACTCTTTCTCCAACAGAGATTCATTACACAGGCAATTCACAACATTGTGGGAGCTCTTAAATTAAGACTTAATGGCTGGTAGCCTGCCGCGTTAAAAAAAAATAGTCACTGTTCTCTGAAAGAAGCAAACCTTAATAGAAATGTCTTTGGTTTTTTAATTCAGTATAGAAATTATCATAACCGTGAAGGATGAATGAGATGTGCAGAGAGAAATGGGCTACATAGACTGAAATTGCTATTCAGCCAGGGTATTGCTTGTATGGAAGGTAACATATCCTACAGCCTTGGTCTCATAATTACTCAAATCAGAAACCAGTTCAGTATATACCAGTGGGAGATTTTCACCTGTAACTCCCCTCACCTTGTGGTAGGATTCTTTGGGACTTTAGGAATGGAATTACCCAGACTATTCTTATCCAGTAAAAGCAAAAGCACTTACATACATAGACTTTGAATGAATAAACATGCAGACAAAATACGGATTTTTAGACAGAAATGAATACCAGTCCATTACTATGTGTATTTCTTTAAATGCTAGATCCTGTACTCAAGAATAACTTGTATTAACTCCATTTGTTTCAATGCTCACAAGTTACTTGTGCAGGACTAGAAGAATTTGCATGCCCAGGCTTCCTGTTAGCTGAAAGTGGTGTCAGGAAGGTGACTGTTGAAGAACTGGCTCCACCGTGTGTGGGCTCTGGAAAATGACCATTACCAGCCAAGTGAGAAGCAGCATTCTTCACTTCAGTTTTCAGCCAGGATGTTTGTGTTGTCTATGGGATGAAGGTAGGATGACTCATGGGAATGTCAGTTAAAAAGAAAAAAAAAGAAAAAATTCATGGGAATAATTAAAAAATTTTAATATAGTGAAGATGTATTAAATACACCATAAAGGTCGGAGACAACTGGTCCATGGACTTGCTGGTCTAGTGCAGCAAGGAAATTGGTCTAACTTCAGGAAGGAGTTTCAAGATCAACAGTTTTCTGACAGATCTGCAAGATATTAGTAACAGTAAAAGAGTGACACTGTGCTACTCAAATTTACCAAAGGCATATTTTTTCCTAACACCTACTGCATATTCTGCTTACTGATGGCATGACAGAACTGCAAAAGCATGAGTTAACGTCAACCTCTGACTTAAAGAACTAGTGGCAGAGTCAGTGAGGCTTACTTGGAGAATTCCCATGCAGATAACAGTCTGTCAATGCTCCTGCTTGTGCTAACTACAGGTGTGGTTCATTAGTAACTGAAACCTTTCTTCTGCATTCCTGATGGCATCATTGTTTCCAACCTTCCTGCTAGATTTTCCCATAGAGAAATAGGATGCTATCTCCAGGGAGATCTTGTGAAACAGGGCACTCAACAGAAGGGTTGCAATTCATTATGCCAATCTTTTTGTTTTCCGAAGCAGAGACAACTCCATCTGTACAAAGTTTGCTCTACTGTCCTACTCAATTTATCATCTCACTTAATGGCAATTTTCATTTTCACAGATATATATTCCTACTAACCCTCCTTTATTTGCACTCATGTTCTTCACAGTTGTCCTTATTGAAAATGAGGTATTAATTTAGACTGTGGACTTGTATCTTCATCAGTTTGCAATACAAATTGCATTTCTTTCTTCTCCATCCTCCTGTTTTACAGAAAATTTTCCATCTACTATGTTTGTTTTTCCAAATAATGGTCTAGTGGAAGGTGTCCCTGCCTATGGAATGGGGGTTGGATAGTCTTTAAGGTCCAACTCAGGCCTATGATTCTACAGATGTTTTGCTCATTAAAGTTCATGGACATTGTTGCAAATATTGTGCTATCCAGTCCAAATATAGTTAAAATTTTCTATAATAGCAATACTCTGTTGGTGTTTATTTTCCCATTAATATCACAAGTTCTCCATCTGTATTCAAATCTATTTGTGTGTTTTAATGAATACAAAACTCTACAGTTTTTCTGTCTCTCCCTCACAAATAATCCTGAGTATGTTTATTTTATTGCACTGTTTTAGCAAATCAACATGTACAGCAGCTGTAAACTGAAAAGAAGATGCTTTAAAAAATACAGTTAAAAAAAAACCCCTTGAGTCTGACTTGAACTCTAATTTATTGTTGGTTGTACATTACCTCTTGGGGGAGTGAGAAATGCTATAAAAAGTTCTATAGAATTCTTGGGAGTAAGGAATCTTATAAAATGTTCTATTAAACTCTTGGGCTTGAAAATAAAATAATCCCTGAGTACATGCCTTGTGCTCCAATACTGACAAAGATAAATGTCAGAATCATTGAGATGGAAGGTGGAAGGGGGAGCATGCACCATACAACTGCTCCCTTTGCTGAGGCATGGCACGAAATGCCTCAGGAAGAAATAGATACTGTTCAATTTTGTCCAACTCCCTGACAATATGAACGTTCTTCAGTGCTGATTACTCAACAGAAAAACATCAGCAACGACATCCAGGAGCATCTTTCTTTGAGATACAGAAAAAAAAAAAAGATATATGTTCTTTTCATTTTGTAGTAGAAATACAGAATCATAGCTGGTTGTACACAAGGGTCTTACCAGGAATTTACAGTTCAGTTATGAATTGACATGTGACTGAAAGATGGTGACACCTGTTTCAGTTAATAAAGAAAACTTTGTGTGAATAAGCTTTTCACTTTTCTAGTAATTTCTCTTGTGAGGTGTGGGAAACAGGGGAAGTTTAAGTAATAAATAGTAACTAATAGGTGGTAATTAATTTGAATCGCTTGGCTGCCCTGCTGTAATTAATGTATACATTATAGCCTCTAAATTCATAAGGATTTAATACCCCAGAATGATTAGGGTAATTTTTATTGGTTTTTTTTCCCTCTAAGATACATGGGGCAGCTGGATTAGAATCCACATATTCAGATTTTGTCACCAAAATAATCAATGTTGAGCTACACTATTCTTTAAAGGAAGACAAGCAATGGAACAAAACTGTGTACCCTTTACTCTTGAAAGGAAAAACAAAACTTTAAAGCATATTTGCAGTGAGGCTAATGCTTTTGTCTAATAATAGTTCAAAAACAGAATGGAATCAGAAGATATGCATGAGGAAGCAATATAAATTTCAGACTGTATTTTCCTTCTTGCCAACATACAACCCAAATGTTGGTTGTTGGAACCAAAACAAGTATTTCAGTAGTCCATAAACCTCAGCCTATTCTACCTTTCAAAAGCAGTAGAGGAAACATGTAAACCAAGCAAAGTGCACTCATTATCTGATTTGCAGGCAATTATTCTTTAACAAGTTTGTGTGCTTCAAAAATATAAAATAATCAGGAATTTTCAGAATTTTGTAACATTTCAGCTAACTGATTGATGTGCTTTTTGTACTAAACTCCAACAGCTAAAAAGTACTAAAATGTCTGTCCCCCCTTGTATTAAAAGCATATGTATCAAAGAAAGGAGCAGCAAGATTTTCTACTAAGTTCTTGCTACTTTCCGTCATCATTTAGCATAAAAACAGCAATCAATTTATTTTTTGTGTAAGTCAATTTATTGATTCTCTGAAGACATAAAAGCGGTTATTTCAAGTGCAGACAACTAATCTTGTTTTATTGCCTCAGTAACAAGAGATTAAATCATCACAGTCAATGGCTTTTAGGTTAAAAGATTCAAACCCTTTTCTCAGGTACTTGTGTTAGAATTTTCTCATCACCAAGATCAACTACTTATGGATATGAGAAGAAATTTTACAGGTAAGACACAGTACAATAGAAAAAAAAGTGTTGCTTATGAGATTTCTGTAGTAACATTTTTATGTGTAGAGAAGATTTACAGATTCAGGAGTTTAAATAAGATCTAAGGGACTCTTAAAATCAATAACCTTGCAAGTACTGCACTCATAATATCAAAAGCTGATCATCTGATAAAATTAAGCCAGTGCCAAAACATTTGTAAACACGATTAAATCAATACTTTAGCTTCTACTGAACTTAGTTTTTAAAAAGAAGCTGCTTTATACTAAGCAACATGCATTCCTAAGAAGCTGAAATATTAACTTTCAATGGGAATTCAGCAATCCTTAAAACAATTCTAAATGAATAAAAAGGATCAAAATCTACCCTCAAGTTTCATTTCTGAATTATCATTGAATTGTGCTGGTAATAACAGCAGAATTTGTCCAGTGTTGCCCATTCATTACTTCCCTGTTGGAGCACCATTTTTCTAGTAAAGGTGAAAAGTGAAATAGTTAAGAACTGGGAAATGCTTACTCCAGGCATTTGTAGCCCTGTTTTTTTTCAGACTGTGATATATCCCTTATAAATGCTGCTGTGAACATGTTTGTGGCAACATCTCCAGACCAACTGCTACCTACTGATGAGTTACGGGAACACAGAGAACCCAGAAGCTTCCTGTGCAGAGGGATTTATGCACCACCTTTGACATCCTGTACATCCAATACTGAATAATCACCTGGGTGTTGAATATAATGTGGATATTTATTCACATGAACTATATGTGGGTTCGGCCTAGACGGTACTTGTACACTGAAATGATAAAGGTTACATGGTGAAGGACAGGAGACATGTTTCTGTCTGCCAGTGATTCCTTGCTTGGATGATATTTGAAAGCTGATGTGTCTCTCCAGAAAGGAACTGATCCAAACAGAATCCACTTACGTTCTCCAGCTACAGAGTCAAATAAACAAACACTTAGGTGACTTTTAACCTGGATTTTTCAGTAGCGGGGATGACAAATGACACATATGAATCATCCAGAAAGATCCTTTCCATATGCAACAAAATCCCTAATAGGTGAAACCATTAAGGTGTCAAGCATAAAAAGCAGGCAGAACATCAAAAATCCATCATTCTGGGAAATAACAGAGGAGCAGAATAAAAGCACTTTCCCCTCAGCAATACTAAAGCTGGTATACTGAATACAAGGCAGTATGATACCAGCAGGACTCTACACTGACTGGCTGAGGTAACAGCAGCGGTGAAAGAAGAAAAGATCAACAATGGCAGCAGCAGGACATGGCAAAGACAGCAAATGCTGAAATGACACCAAGGTCTCTTTTTTTCTTCACACAGAAACTGAGTACACCTGATTTTACCCTCAGAACACTAATATGATCTTGGATAAAAAACTATGAACAAAACAGAGAAGGGAAAATCTGGTATGTTAAAGGGGTACTTATTCTTTGGATGTCTGCTCTGAGGGCATTTCCCTCCTGTTCATCTATTGTTACTTCTGCTTTCCTGAACTACTGGTTCATTTTTTTGCCTTACTATTTCCTTTGAAATTAATTTTAAATTTTGAAACTGAGCCTATTTTTCTTACAGGACTGCAAGGCACAGAAGTGACCATAAATGCTGAGGCATTTGTGTCAAGAATCATTACTTCTCACATTTGCTTATTATGCTTAGTAATTGCATACAGTATTTTTCTGCTTTTTAAAAACAGATTCACTTTTACCACTCAGAATTTCAAACTGAGAAACACAGACCTGGATCCAGAGGAAAAGCAGTAGACAGCAAAAACTAACTACACTTTTGTGATGTAGGGATTTTCTCACTCGGGTTGAGTGGAGTGAGACTTTAGATTTTATTTGAAAGAGGCTCTGACTATCCTGCCCTTCAGAGGCTGCGGTGGGCGCCAGTTGTCAACAAGAGGGCTCACGGGTTCCTTCTCATCATTCTTGGAAAGGCTACGGAGCTTTGCCATCTGCAAGGAAGAAAAATTCAAGTGTCCATGTGGAAGCACCATGGGCTTTACTGCCTAGAACAAACTCTGAGATGAAAAAGGAATTTTCTTACATAGTGACAAGCACACAATGACAATGACAGTCTCTAACAATACTGAGATTACTGATAATGATTGCTGCAGCCCAGGAGCTTGCTGTGCTTCTGTGGATCATCACACTCTTCATCCACACAACAGTTCATCATCTGACCCTTGCCTGGGCTTCTTTTCATTTTTTCTCTGATTCACACCTACAGTGTGGAAAAAGAATAGGGCCCTACTGTGACCCTGCTGGAGCTGGACTGCAGACAAATAACTTGTGAACATACAGCTCTCTGTGAAGGAGGATCCAGACCTGTGTCAGTGCAAGGCAGTGATAGAAAAAGCTGGTGCCGAAGTTTGTATTTTGATCTGTAAGGCAGAGACACACCAACTGGATTATTAAGTTGAATCATGAATTCAGCACTCAGCTGCTGTTATTCAAATTAACTTAATTTCAGTGTTGCTTTGTTAATTGTTACCCTTTCATCCAAATGCAAAATAAATCTATTTTGAAAAGAGCCATTTCAGTAGATAGGATGAACCCTGACTTGTACTGCTGAAATAGAAAGTGGTATAAATGGCCAAAATTTTTGACACAAGAACTAAAAATGTCACCTTATCCAGACAGGCTTTTTTTTTTCCCTCTGTAAATGCACATTTGAGCTACGTGAATGGAAGTGGTACAGTAATTTGTATGAATGTTCAGGTTTGCAGGCTGTAGGTTGTTTGATCTTTCTCACTGACAGCTTTTAAGAAGTCAAGGTCTGGACCAGCAACTTCTTAAACCAGGAAACAAGCAGAATATTAATCTCACTTGCCCCTTAATTGTAAAACATGTAGAATGAACTGAGGCTTCTGTGATGGCTGAGTTTTGTGGCTCAGGAGCACTTCTTCCTCAGCAGGTTTACTGGATCCCAAGAACTCCACTGCTGAAGCTGTTCCAGGAAGTGTCCTGCAACAGCTCCTGACTCTCAGGGTCAGTTTTACAGCCCATTTCAAGAGTCCATTCTGCAGGCAGTTTCTCACTGTCCACAGCTAAAGCTTTCCCTACCAAAAAAGTGCAAGCTAACACAGGGCTTGCAAATCATCACACTGACATACTAAGACACTGCTGAGAACTGGTGAAGGAATAGAAGACCTGTCGGGAGTTTACCTGGTCTGAGCTGACTTCAATTGGCTCCCTCAGGAGAATCCAAGTGATGCACTCCTCACAGGGGGGTGTGGTGAAAGAACCATGGTAGGTCCAGTAGTCACGGGATTTGGGGAAAAGAATTGAAGGATCAAAGTGCAGAAAAGGAGCCTCCTTCCCCTTAGGGAAACAAAAAAATTCTCTGCAGTAATTCTAGAGATATGCATCTTAAAAGTCATCAGTATCTATGTTATTATAAAGGAAGTAATTAAATACCAAGATTCATGCAAGAAATAAATCTCCTTTTCTTCCTGTCAAGAACTTTCTGAGCAATTAATAATAACTGACATTGTGATGACATTAATAAATTAAAAGAAATTACAAACTGAATTGTGTGGGATCAATGCAAATTCATTTTTACATTTTTCTATTCTGGAATTATCAAAATTGTGTTTTATTTTGGGCCATTGGGATAAAAGTTAAAGCCTGTGGCACTGCTGGCACTGTTGGCACTGTTACCCCTTTGATCCCTTAACAGGATAGTGGCCAGGCATTTATCCCAGATTCATTACAGTCCTCTGTCTGGAGGAATTTAAATCTGCACCTCTTTCCTTCCAAGACTGTGCTCTAATTATATATTCATGGTGACACGCTCAGTATTTTTGTTGGCGCTATTACACTTAGCAAAAAATTAAAATATTTCCAGCAAGAGTACTGGGTCCTAAGTATCTCACAATTCAAAGTGATTAACACCAGACAAGGGAGAAAGCAGACATCAGAAAACATTTCCTGGTAAGTCTGCCACCAAATAGGAAAGTAACTCCACAAGACTGTGATGAGTATTCTTTGTTCCCTCTGGGCAACAAAAACTAACCAAGGAAATGCAGTTCACTTCTCTATTGATATTTTCTGTGCAGTTTTGGGAAGGAAGATACTCCTATTTCCTTCTTCTATCATGGAGAATCTTCTCCAGATTAGAACAAAGTGAGTGGCAGAAGCTGAAATCGTTTCCATAATCGTTTCCAAAACAAATTAAGAATTGTTTCCAAAACAAATTAAGAGTTTTAGAAAGAGTGACTCTAATTATATCTTCCTAAAAAGATTATTCCATAAGTTCAATATGAATTTGCAAATAAATTCACAAAATTTTGCTTTTTTCAGTAAATACAGCACGGTGACCAAGAAAACTCCTCTGCCTGTAATGCATCAGAGCAATTGAAACTGCATGTGTGATAAATTCACCAGTGATACCACCCATTAATCCTTCTGAAAAATAAGCAATCTTGGGAAAATGTCTGCGATGACAGAAAAGAAATAACAGATAAAATACAACATGTGGTTCTTTGCATATGCACTTATCTTTCTCTGCTTTACTTCAACTGTTGCTTTCTCCAGAACTGCTACATGTAAATGGCCAAAAAATTTACATAGGCACTATGAAAGAAAGCCATCAAAAGAGGTATCATTGACACGTCAAGGTAGGGGCATGGATAGAGTGAAAAAATAGCCTTCAGTTCCCTCAGCAGAAAGAACTTTCAAATTCAAACAGCTTCAAAACAAAAGAACACTTTCAAATTGCATTTGAAAACTGAGTTGAAAATATAAAATGAATATGACTCTTACAAAGGAGAGAAGAGCTTTCAGGCTCAGACCTGTGTATAAATGGCAGTACACACGCACACACACACACACACACACACACACACACACATTAAATGCAAGGAATTCTGGTAAACTTGTAAGAAAATGCCTACAAATTTCGTGATCTGGTGGCATGTTCAAAGTAAAATAAATTAAAAAAAGAAAAAAAAAAAAAGAACAACTTTTAGCATTATTAAAGCCATAAAATTTATCGTGAAGTAGAATTCCTAAAGTATACCTAGAGATTAAGTTTTTTGCAGATGATAATGCTAAATAATAACAGATGCAATATTGCAGTTCTCTACAAATACCTCCCTTCAGCAGCTGTATCTATGCAATAGGTATGGACTGGTGCCTTAGATCATGAATCAAACTGAAAAACAGTTAAGAAAATATTTGCAATGATATTTGTGCTAGTATCATAGGAAGAGAGAACTTAGGACTGCTGCAGAAACTGCACCATGTAATTCCTCTTATAAATACAGTTCCTTCTTAAAATTAATAACATTTTTAATCTCCCTTACATTAACTGGGAGCCTGCGGCATCATTCCTACTAGTTTCTTCTCATTTTAGGCCAAGTAAATTTCTGACTCTGCTATATGCAAATTTTTGGTGACTGTTGTCCTCAAATTCAAAAAGCATTTAATTTCTTCTTGGTACTGGCCCACGGGCACATTTTTTACAGAGCAGGACCAATAAGACTATCAATTGTGTATGCAAGGATTGATAAAAAATATCACCTTCAACAGCAATGCTTGCAGAAGTGAGGAGTTAAATATTTAATTAAGCAAAAGAAAACATCCTGCTCCACAGACCAATGTATCATCTCTGGTACTACTGTTTGGCATCAAAATGATGCCAAAATATGAATCTGAACTACTGGTTTATGCTTCTGTGGCTTTCCAGCTATAGTGTATCACAAAAATTGTTTTGATACCTTGGTCTTAATGTTTTCAATTTCTTCAAGAATTCTCTTCATCTCTGGCTTGGGAGTTTTTCCAACCTGTAATGCAAAGCACAAATACTGTATCTTTTTCATCATGTTCCACAGTATTTGAAAGAAATTCAGAACATCCCATCTGTCACATTAGGCAACAGCAGTCTCAGAGAATCCAGCAGGGACTGACAGAAAATTATGTGTTCAAAGAACATCCAAAATAGCAGACTTCAGTAGCTGGCTTTGCAATTTGAACATGTGCTGAAGGACCCTAAAAGGCATCACACCTGTCTGAGGAACAGGCTGCACATTCAGTGTCACAACCCAGGTCTTAACCCTTGGCTCCTGCTTCAAAGCCAACCCACAGCCACTGTGAGATGTCTGAGCACTTGGCAAAGTCTTGATGGCCTGAAGGGCTGTAGTTCCCGCAAACACTTCATTCTGCAGCACACACAAAGTCAGATCAGACTTGATGTAAGACACGTGACAAATTCATGTCTAGATGACCTCAAGCTACAGGGTCACTTTATTGCTTGTGTTCATGACATTTAGCACTTCCAAAAGCTTCAACATCCCAGAAGAGTAAAAGCAGTATGTGTAAGATGTAGTGTTATTGCCATGTCTTGTTCCAAAATAGATCAAATTCAATTCCTCAGAAGATAATTCAATCCTGTTTTAGTAGCTTCCCCAAACCCAGTAATGGAACATGACAAATTCAGAGAAAACAACAGCTCCTTCACCCAAGAGCAAGGAAAAGAGGGCCACAGAAGATAATGATACTACTTACTTTTCTAGACCTTTTAGCTGACCTTAGCATGGTCAATAGGAATATAGTGGTGTGCTTTGTAAGTTGTGTTTTACAACATAACACTTTTGCCTAAAATAGACCAGAAGGAATGACAAAGGAAGAATAATTGAAGGACATAATCATAGGGGAGAATCTGGACAGGTGCTGACCTTCAATTTAGATTAACCATCTCTTAACAAGAGAAAAGGTCAGGTTGGCTCACAGTGAAACAGAATTAAAATGACACTGTGACTAGTCTGTCCAGGGACACTGTAGCAAAATTAATTATATCCACTTGCTCTTGCTTGTACAAATGCCACTTACTAGTGATAAAACAATAAAAGGACAACTATTCCCTGATGGTGTGTTCAAGCTGAAATGCCCACCTGCAGCTAAAAGGACTGAAGTTTCTGTAATTTATCAGTATTAGGCTGTATGCCCATTAGCATTTCTCAATGTCCTAGACTACATTCAGATTTGATAAAAGGATTACTTTCTTTCTGTTGAGTTTATTAAAAAAATCAAACTGAAAATACTGGTACAGTATTATTTTGTTTAAAAGTTTCTGTATTTCAGGGTTAGAATGTTGAGCGTTCTTATTTCACCATCAATTCTTCATTTCTGGAGTAGGTTCATTGAACTCATTTTGTGTGAACCCAGCTTGTGTGGGAATCAACAAGAGACCAGAGAAGGGAATCAGTCAACATAACCTTGCTGACAGGAAGATACAACACCTGCTAGCAGACAAGAGACAAGAGGAAACACTCAGCCTATGCAGACCCTCCTCCTCACCCAGTGCACACCACTGAAAAGGGCTGAAGTGCAGGAGAAAAACAAACTTTTCCCCTGGCACTAGAGAAAGAGGAAAAATAAAGAAAAATTATAAAGACTGAATATTTGCCACTTACTTTCAGAAAAATGCCCACAACAGCCACACCATCAGGTTGTTTTAAAGCTCCAGCAAAATTACCGTGTTTTGGATTCCAGTGCACCATATGTAACTAAAAAGCAATTAAACTTCAGTTATAAATACAAGAAATTGTCGACAGCACAATCTTCACTTTAAATTAAATGAAGAAAAGATTCCAGCACACAGTAAGTTAAAGAATGGACATGAAAAAGAAAACTCTGTGTATTTCTTACTGCTGTTCCCATGCATTTATATTCTCATGCTTTCCATAAAGTATTGCTTTGCATTTAATTGAAGCATAGGACAAAGAAAATGGAATTTACCACACATTATCAGACAATGTAACTATAAATAGTTTAACCAAGCACATGACAGGCACACATGCAGTGCATAAAATACCTATTGACATGCACTTCATCTCAAGTACCTTTTTAGACCTTCAGGTTATGCAGATGTCAGCTCAAGGATTTACACTGGGTTGAATGTAGTGCATACATTATTGGTTTGTATCTCTTACCACTCTTGGCACATTATACTGGGAGTGGGTATGTAATCTGACATTTCTTTCTCGTATCTACTTTCAACAATGCTGTATTTTCAGGATATATTTTCAAATTTTTGCATCCCTGTCCAGAAAATCTCTAGCTCATGCATATAGCTACAAATGCTGCAACCAGCAGTGTGCAATCTCAGATTAAGAAGCACCCGGAACACAATCATATTGGGGGGGGGGGAGTATTCTTTTTAAAGTTTATTTAAAATAACACAAAAAAAAATTTGTCCTGAATATAAGTCTGTTCTCTGTTGCTTTTCTCTTGAGGATAAGGATTTTAATGCAAAGGATAAAGTTGGAGCAACCATGTATTTTAGGTTGTAATGTAGCTAAAGTATATATATTCCAGGCTTTCTTCTCCTCTCAATAAATACACAAGTACTGCTAACAAAAGTAACATAAGTCTGTGCTTGAACTAGCCAAGAAATAGTTTGAGAAGGCAGATTTTTTTTCTCTTTAGTTGGCCACAGAAAGCAGAGATTGCTAGCAAAGATTGCTGTGGTTAGGGAATGGGAAAAAATTCCTAAGCCATTACCAGCAGTCATCTCTACAATGTTTGTGCACATTGACCCTGAAAATACCTGCCTCAGTTTTCTCCTGTGAGAAGTGGACAAAGCTTCTTGAGGCTCTGGGCCTTGAGAGTATAGGTGGAAAGCAGGGAAACACTACTGCAGGATTTTTGTGGGCATGGGTTATGTATTTTGAGCCTATTCCCAAATAAAGTGGAGGAAGGAGGCAGCCCTTGCGAGGAATTCTCTAGCCTCAATAGTTAATTCACTTACATTTAGGACCTGAAGAAGTCTTTAGGGCCTAAAGCATTCGTGAATTTTAACAAACTAGGACAACAGTCCTCCAGTGGTTTACATTTAAAAAAACAAAAAACCCCCAAAAAACCCAAACAAAACCCAAACATCACCTTTTCCGTGGTTCCTGAAAACAAACCCAGCTATAATAAAGCAGAGATATCCAGTAACTAAAACATACTCTGAATCAGTTTTAAAATGGATCTAATTTTGAACATCAGTTTATCAAGTGTTCTTTTAGTGAGTTTTTCTGTTCTTTCTGAAACTCACTTGGTATCTCAAGCCATACCAGAAATTACTAAAACTCAAAAAAAATTCAGCAGATCTTCCTATTTGGAAGCAACACATTGCTTTGTCGCAAATATTTTTAAAACATTCTAAGATACCAGCAGAAACTCTGGCATGAAGAAGAGAAGTCTGTGTTAGCAGATACTTGCAGGGGTACATTTGCTGGCAGATGCAACTTATCCCACTGCATGTTAAGCAACAATCACAAGTTTCACAGGCAGAGGAAAATCAGTAGCTAAATGCTTTCAAGAGGGAGAACGGTTAATGCGTTGGAGAGGCAAAAGCAGTCGAATTGCAGTCAGCACTGAGCGCTGCTGGTACAAACCCATCCCACCTCTGCCGCATACTTGACGCCGTCGATGACGTGCTCGGAGCCGTGGTGGTCGGAGGAGCCCCAGTGCAGGTGCAGCTGGCGCAGGCGATAGGCCCCGGAGAGCGGGCCCCCTCTCAGCACTGCAGGGACACGGTGTCAGCACTGCCACCACCCCACAGCTCCCCTCCTGCAGCCCACTGCACCTAACGTGGCTGTGATGCCTTAGGTTTTAGCTTTCATGTTTCCCAGGTTCTGCACCGCACTCGTATATAACGCTGAACTTCATGTAAAGCATTAGCAAGTTCTCCTCGTGATTTAGTTAGACAAAACAATCCCTTTCCAGCCTGAGAACCAAGGACACTGCGAGAAATGTTGGTGTGATTCGTGTCGATACAGACCTATTGCATGGGATTGGTATACAGACAACCTTTAGCAAACAAAAGGAGGAGAGCCAAATAAGGCATGGAAGCACAATAACAGGAAATTTCTAGTTATCCAATCACAAAATATATTTTGTAGGCTCATAGCACCATTATGCATTAGCATCTTTGGGTTTATTTGTTGATTTGGATGTTTTAGCCATTGAGTTGACAAAGTTACCAGTTATTACGATTTGCTATGTAATAGTGGGCTTCAGCTATTATGTATTTGCTTTTACAAATTATTGTAAATTGTAACCATTTTTGTAGCCACAGTGCAAATTATAATTGCTTTTGTGAACAATATGACTAAAATTGTTCATGAAGCAGAACTGTTATAAGCTTCTTGCAAAGGATGTATCACAGGACACAGCTGTTCTTGCAAAATGTATAACCAGAAAATAGCTTAACCAGACGTTGCAGTATAGCCAGGAAATCACTTATGTAGGATTATATCTTACACACATGTGTAAAACAGAGGTCAGAAAAAAGACCCTGAAGAGGAAAAGGAGCCTTCCTCCTGAAAAAGGACAGTCAACCCCCTAGCAACCAACTGAGCTGGTGCAGCCACGCAAAAACAAGGATGCAACGTAAAAACAGAGAAATGAAAGAAGAGGAGGCTCTGAGGAAATAGAAACTGGAAACCAAATAAATAGAGGGAACTGCTGCACTAAGGTGTGTTCCACTGGGGGAGTGGTGACTGCTGGTACACCCAAGCCTATTTGCTTGCTTTGTATTTGCCTTATATCTAATAAATTGATTATCCTGATGGCTGTAATTTGTAACACCACCGTTGCAGCTTCAGGCCCCAAAGCATAAACAACAGCAGATTGAGGAGAGCAAACTGGGAGGGTGGGACTTCATAACCTGAAGCTGTAATTGGACAATTAACCCCAATATGGAAATGGACCAAAACTTGTAAGAGTGTGAAAACTCGCGTTACCCGTCGTCCATCTTGGGTCTCTCTTGGGTGTAGCAACAGCCAGGCTCTTGTGCTGTCCAAGGTACATTCTTTAAAGGCCTTTCAATAAATACCTACTTTATTCCTTTAACACTCTCTAGCCTCTGTTCCAGGCAGGCTCTCTAGGCATCAGCTGGGGCTAAATTCTGTTGTCAGGAGTTCTGTTTGATGTGAAAACTGTGGAAACTGCTGTGAGTCAAGCACAGAATCAAACCCCAGCTGCCCAACAAACCTCTTTTCTCCTAAGAGGACACACTACAGTTCCTGGTATGGAGAGAGAAGGGGATGTTCACAAGTGATTTTTGTCAAGAAAAGGTCTTTTTAAAAAAGACTGGCATAAAGGGCTGTTAAATTAACCAAAAGGTGCTTCAATAACTACCTCTAGTCCATGACTAGCATACATATTACAGGTCAGACAACTGAACAATGGTTACAGAGAGTTAGCTGCTCCTAAAAAAACAGAAATTAAAAAAAAATCTATTTCTTGGAAGTGAGGGAAGACAATAAAGTTTGGGTCAAGTGAGTTAGAGAATTTTTCTTGAGCCACCAAAAGATACAAAGAAGCTATTACTTCTGCTGTGCTTAGCCAAATAATGCTGACCATGCATGTGTCTGACAGTTGACATCAACTTTGACTTTCAAAACATCACACCTGCTCTTTCAGCCTGGAGATTCTTTGGAGCAGGGGCTGCTTAGAGGGTAAGCTCTCAAATGTATTTTTCATTCATTACCTAAGGTTGGAATGAGTCGTGTTTCCTTACACAGAAAGCTGATAATGTAGTTCACAACTGCAGTGCCAGAAAGCCTTGTTTAAATAGCATTCAAGTTGAACTCCTACCAATAGCTTTGAAGTTCAAAGTTAACACTGAAATCCTCTTTTGCCCAATGGTCTCAAATGAATTCTTGATATCCTACAAGTTGGAATACCTACACAGAGCAAGAGATTTAACTGCAGTTTCTCTTTTTAGTTGTTATGTGTCACAACCATCAGGGGAAGGGCCAGAACAAAAGCACTGTTGAGACTTAAGCATGCAGTTCCTCTTACTTTTTTTACTTTGCTCATACATAAATAATCATAACTCAGAATAGTAGTGAGTAAACGTTCTGTAGAAACCTTCAATGGAAAAATATTATTATTATTATTATTAAAATTTCAAATATAGAACAAAAAAGGCATACTCCTCAAAAATATTTGGTTGCCATTTCACACTGGAATCAATGGGAGGCAGGAGCTGAATTTATGTGATCCACCTATATTTACAAGCTTAATCAGTGTCAGATTTGGAAACTCATTTACCACTCATTTCTTACAGGTGGCCCTTTCCAGAGCTAAAATACTGTGGAGCACTTGAAAACAACATTCCTAACAGTATACAAACCTATGTAGCATAAAACCAAATTGTTTTAACATTCAAAATTTTCCAGGTGATTGGGAAAAAAAAAAATCTTCAACTATATTTCTTTTTCCAATTAAAATGGGATCTATGACTACTACTTATTCTCATCTCTTAGCGCTGCAGAAGCCAACAAATGAAGGTAATAAAATGTCTACAAAATTCTTCCTTGTGGTCTTTCAGAAATGTCAAGCATTGTTATTTGATTACGATCAGACACATGCCTATGAAACACTTGAGTCCTAAATTACTACCCAGCAACCTACAGAAAGTAAGGGCAGCCAGGAGTGAATGTATACACTGCATGCCCAAAGAAACAACAGAGGTGGTGTGAGGGGAGAGACAGGGAGGAAATGGAGTGAAGATTATTCAGAGGAAGTGCTACACCAAGGGCTGCATTTGATTTGGCCAAATTGGGATCTTTCTCCAGTAATGTTCCTTGGGCAGACAACTTCTTGAGCAGCCTAAAACGTTTCAGCCTTAGGAAGCTGTAAAGAAGACAGAACAGAACTGCCACGTGAAAACGTTCGTTACCAGTTTCCTTCCCATGCTTTCAATCATGGCATTCATTTTATGCAGACCTTTTGGCTGGCTTATAAACTTGTTACAAGGGCAGGTAGTGATAGGGCAAGGAAGGATGTCTTCAAACTGAAAGGGAGTATGGTTACATTGGAGATTAGGAAGACATTTTTCACTGTGAGGTTGGTGAGGCACTGGAACAGGTTGCCTGAAGAAGCTGTGATGTTCCACCCCTGGAAATGTTCAAGGCCAGGTTGGATGCATCTTTAGTAACCTGTTCTAGTGGAAGGTGGTGATGAGGGTATGTGAGGAACTAGATAATCATTAAGGTCGCTTCCAATCCAGACCATTATGTGCTTCTGTGTTAATAAAAGTGAAATTTATGAGACCATTGTGTAATATTACTGTGGTAATAAATACCAAAGGAACATAAAAAATATATAACTTAGAGACTGTCCTGGTCCTAAATAGTTGAGATTCCATCTGAGAGACATGGAAAAATAACAAGTAGCTGTAAGGATAAAGATAGAAATCCAAGGAAACAAGGGTTCATCAAGATAAACAAGCAGAAGTGTTTTCTTTCAATGTACTATGGATATATTTCATTAGTGATATAGCTCACTAAGAACAAAATCTCAATACAAGTGCCATTAAAACAGATGCCCTGAAATACAAAGGAGAGTAACTGTTTTCCATTAATTAGATTGCTTTCCTTCTTGATGAAGGACCAATCAATACTGCATGCTTTTGAGATGTCTTTGCTTTCTATAACATTGTGAATTTATTATTCATCTTGACAGTTGTTGCCTATCTGCATCCACAGCTATACAGAGAGAGCTCTACAATCAAGTTTTGAAATTTAATTTAGAGATATGAGATTACTCGCTCTCAATTAAGTAACAAAACCATTTCATAGTTTTCCAGAAACTATCAAATGCTATTTTCATAACTTTTTCAGGCTCTGAAGTACCAGAAGAACTACCATGCAGAAGAAATCAAGACCACAGACAGTAGAAATGTATATACAAGTGTTTGGTTTTTTTGGTTTTTTTTTTTACAAAGTGCCTCAGAGCATTCTAAACCCCTCTGGGCACCAGTCTTATCCCTTACACAAAACCTGAAGATGTGGTGTCTGTGATGAAGGGGGTGCCATACGGAGAAGTCCACCATCCAACTGAGTCTGGATTTCAGGGGTTCCCCTGCAGCTAACAGCCCTTCTGTCCCACTTCAGATCCACCAGAATAAACTCCAGGAGCACCTTTTTACGTTCCTAAGTGACTTTTCTCTACTGGCTTGCACAGGCTGGATACTAAAGGATGCTTTTTGAAACCCGGCACTTTGCAAACCCTGATTCCTAACCCCCTCCCCCCAAAATCCAAACCGACCTGATCGATCAAAAGTGTCGTCGAAGACGACGCGGCAGGTGCGCCCGTTGTTGAGGATGGTTTTCGCTGCCCCGGGGTCATAGCTGGCGTGCCAGGACGCCAGAGAAGGGTCGTGCTGCACCTCCTTGCTGTTGATCTCAATGGGCGACTGCTTGTCGCCCTTGGCCAGGGGGTAGTTTTCGTGCCAGCGCTCGGGCCCTGAGGGACAAAGACAAAGAAACGTCGCCCCTGCTCAGCCGGGCTCCTGCCGGCCCCCCCGGTGTCCCCGGGCCCGCTCACCGTTGTCGCTGTCGTAGCCCCACACGGACTGGGCCATGGCGCCGCCGCCCGCGCCCCGTCCTGCTCGCTGCACTGAGGGGGTCCGCTCCCTGCCGGCCCGGGGGGCTTTTTATAGACAGCGGCTTCGCGTCCTCCCCGCAGGGCAGGGCGGGCAGGGCAGGGCTGGGGGCGGCCGCCGAGCAGAGCCGTGTTCACCCTCGGGAGAGGCCGGCGGGCCCCCGCCGCTCGCTCCATCCCCGCCCCGCGGGCGCGGCTCAGCCCGGGGGCCGAGGGTGTGAGGGCGCGGGCGGGCACCGGCGGTGGCGAGAGCTCCCCGCAGCCCCGGGGCCCGGGGGTCCCGGCTCGGCTGAGGAGAGGCTCCTTGGAGCGTGCAGCGGCTGCCCCGGCGCCGGCAGCGGACGGGGGGAACTCGATTCTCCCCTCCCGGGCAGCGCCGCGGGCGTGAAGCACACCCGGTGATTCTGGACCAGCTGCCAGGGCGGGCAGGCTCCCCCAGTCCCGCTTCCCTGCGTTCACAAATGCTCCCATGCCACAGCTCCGAAAGGCCCTGTGTCTGCCTGAAATGGTGTCTCACAGCCTGCAAAACCCTTGAGCAAAGGGAGACTGGCAGCCCCAAAGGAGGCCGTTCCTCACCATTGGCTCGAGTTTGAGTTCGATGTTGTCCAGTTCTTCATGCAGGGACCTTTACACCAAATATGTTTCTCATGTTAGGCAACTTACTTTAGTCAGGAAAGCATTTGGTTTAGAGATACTTGGGAGTGAGCAACAGCATGGTTGCATTAGCTGGCTTTGTCCGCACATCTATTTTGAATACTCAGAGCTATTCTCTAAAATGCCAGCTTTGCTTCAATCTCCCATAGCTTTGTCAGTCCATGCTAGCACTACTGCCACTCTGTCTACCTTGAGCTAAAAACTCAAACTACATAACTCAAACTAAATACTATTCCAAGATAAATATCTGGATGTCAGTTAGGAAGCGTCACAAACCATGGAGATTTCCAACACAGGTGCAGTGAACTTGTTCAAATGCTCCTTGTACCTATCAGCACGGAAATAGCTGAAATAGTAGCATGGAAGTAAACCTGCAGCTTTGAGAGGTTTTACTCTTTGTGTGGGTGAGGTACAGGAAAACGGTTGAGAAGCTGCAATATACAGGGCTTAGGACTAATTTGGTCCTATTTGATGTCCCAAAACTGGCTGGAAGATAAAGGTTCCCTTTCTAGTAGTGCTGTGAAGGTTGGCAAATAAATATCTAAATGTGGACTTTGTTTAGCATAGTTAAAATTACTTTATTAAACTTATTTAGTAAATTCTTCTTGCTCTGAATATAGTCATAAGTAGACATCCTGAATCCTTTGAGACAAAGGTAGGACAAAATATCTCACTTAGGAATCTACATTTCAGAAAATTTCTGTGGTGATACAGATAGTATTTTTACATAGAGAAGACACATCAAAATGAAACTCAACAAACCTTCACAACTTACACAATATTGTAAGAGGCATCCTTTTACTATCTTTATAGGAACAGAGATGCATTCATCATCAAAATATCCTTCAAAACATGTAGTGCTTCATATCTTCTTTAGTCAGAATTCAATTAAGAAAATACTAGGAGGTGACTTATGTACAATGGTATGGAAAAATAAATATTTTTGCTTTCAAAAGAGAACTCTGGGACAAAAGAAAAAGTTTCTTTTTTTTTACTCTGTCATCAATCAAATGGATTATGTCACATCTGTTGGAAGAGCAGGCATGTAAAATTGACACCTGTTGCAATTTTAATTCAGAAAGCTTAGCCATTAATCCTTTTGCATTGGTTTCTACCTTATCTGTCTAGAGAGAAACACTTGTGAGCTCATGAAATTCTAATTGGAGTAGCTCGTTTACTGTCTGTATAAGCAGACAGCTTTAGTGGCCTTGTTCATGGAAGTCTCAGAGAGACTTTTAATCAACTTCATATACACAAAAAATGCTTATTGAAGCTCTTGGGGGAGGTGAGGAACATGATTTGTATTACACAGAAAAAGATGCAAGTCAGTTCTTCCCCTAGTATTTAAATTCATTGCTCTATGTGAGAATTTTTACAATTTTCTTTGTTAAAGAGCCCCATCCAACAGTGAAAGTCTTCATATTTTAGCTGTCCAGTGAGCTGGTCCTGTTGCACCCAGAGGAGCATCTTTTTGTCAGCTTCTGCACGTTATGCCTTCCAGGCAGTAACTTACACACAAGTGACAAATGTAGGTACTTGGAGTCAGCCCCAAGCACTGAGGCATCCCACAGTGTCTCACTGACTGCTTTCTTTTCCTGTTGCTTTCCTCATCTAAGGTAGAGCAAAAAGCAAACACATCACAAAAAGCAAACACATCACATACTAACACAGTAGCGTTACCTGCCTTAAGAGATAATCAGAATAAAAGTATTTTTGCATTCCTTATGATCTACCTTTATTCTTTTCTTTTGATATTGTATCAGGCATTCATTATCATCTAACTTGTAAAAAATTGCTTTTTTTCTAGGAAATAAACAACTTCTGTCACAGAAATGCCATTATAATTAAGAAAAGGTCACAGCTTCAAACATTTAAGAGGACTAGTGTTGTCTAGGGCATTCACAACTTTATTGCAGTGATTTCTTTTTATTTTGTAAACCTTGGACATGCTGTAAAAGCCATCAGCCATCTGAAGGAGCATAACAAGATCAATCTATGCCATTCATGAAAAAGTTTAGGATTTCAGTAATTGCAGACATGGTCTTGCCCAAAACTGGCATCCAGTCACAGAATCACAGTTGGGCATCTGATGATAACAGTTTATTCAAAAAATTATCAAAACAAATAAAACATGGTGATGCTGTTGGATGCCTAACACATAAGGCACTCTTCATCCAAAAGAGGGGTTTGTACATTTGTTACCTAAATGAAAGATTGAAACAGAGGCTCCAGTATAAATAACATGCTATACCTTTGGAACACCATCTGTTTGTTGGATGTGCAGTTCAGATGCTGCATCTGCTTCTGCTGAACAAGCAAAAAACATAATCATGCTCATCTCTCTTACAAGAATGCCTTACCTGAAGTCATGGAGACTTTCTATTATGAGAATGAAAAGCAGGAATAAGCAGAGTTTGGAAAATAGCTCCGAGCCATGGCTTTACCCAGAGCACACAAAACACGTACAGGAGAATGATGCATGGACAAGTGACTGGCAGCAGTTTCGAGCCAGCCATGACTGACTTGGCCAATACCTTGAAATAACTAGAATACCAAAATACTGCTTCACCTCAGCATGCCAATTTCCAGCTGTCTCCAGGAGCCAGCATGACAGCTAGGAATTGCAAACTGTGAGGGGACAAATAGAGGTAAATATGCCAGCAGCATATAATTCAAGAATGTCTCTGCTCAAGGCTAAGGTTTTCCAAGTTTCACCATGCTCAGGGATATTTCCTGTGGGTGATTTCATGCAAAGGGCTTGGCTGTAGCACAGAATGTGCCCATATTGAGTACACTGTTAAATGAGCAAAAGCATTTACTAAGAGCCTGTGGCCAATCTAAATATAAAATATATTCTACTATATTTAATAGCATGGAAGAAAACAATAGAACAAAAAAGGAATCTGATAATACACAGTATGGAAGGGGCAGCAGTGTTTTTTGACATATTGCACATTGCATGCCAGGCAGTGCAAGAAAAGCATGTCACTCAGTGCTTTTGATTGAGGGATGCCATGGTGGCATTCCATAGCCAAAAAGCCAAATTGTCATATGCCTCCACTGGGATGCCATGCTATGGAAAACATTGTAGGAATGAATGGAAACCCCTATTGACAGCCAAATCTTATTGGAAGATCTGCCAAAGGAAAATGAGAAGCATATTGGGTTGATTTTTGCTGGTTTTATGCACAATGAGTTTTTTAGCTACATTAACACTTTTATTTGTGTGGCACCTCTAGACAAATATTAAGCAAACTTTTACAGCATCTTTCAGATGTTCAGAAGGTGTATAACTAAGCAGTCTGCAGTTTAGACTTTATGATCCTGCTTACAAAATCCCATCATCCTTTTTTTGTGGTTTAGAATCTACATTACCATTTGCAAAACTTAATATTTAGTCCATGAGATACAATAAACATGAAAACAGTAAGCTAGACTGTAGATTTAGCAAAAGGAACAAAAAGGTGAACAGGCTTTCCTTGTAGCAGTCTATTAAAATGAGCACAGATTGAAAGACAAGTACTAACATAAAAAAAAAAAAAAGTAAATTTATTATTTATCACATACAAATATGATACAACAAAAGTAGAGTGTGTATGACAAATACCTCTTCCAGATCTGAAAAACTAAACAGATAAACTCTGCAGGAATATGACTCTACTCTTGATTCCCATAGGGCTTTGCTTGTATGGCACTCACACTGAAATACAAATCTGAGCTGGGATGTCTACTTTTATATACACTGGCACAGTCTGACTTGAAATAATCCAAGTACAAGAGTTTGACCTGTACTGTTTGCTTTTATAAGGTCCGTATGCGCTTGTTTGGAAATTCCAGCAGATTGGCAACTCTTCTATATCAAGGCAGAGTTTTATGTATGACCTTTATCTGGCAGTAGCCTGGGAACAGTCCTAACCAGGCCACAGAAACTCTAACATGGCTGGAGGAGTTCATAAGAGTTCTATAAGAGGCATCTCAGTGAAATATATTATATAATTAATGATGTAGCAAATCAGAAACCCTTCACACATGTTTTCCAGTGAGATACAGCCTCCTAAAAGAGAATTGTATAAGAAAATCATGTGTTTCCAGCCCTTGAAATATGATGTTTGCAGGCAGAAGAGTTTTCATCTCATAGACATTTTCCAGAAATTCTGTGAGATGCATGTTTCCCAGAGTTTTCAGAAAGTCATTCCTTCTGAATCCATACAGTTTGTGCACTTTTAAAGGTCAGAGCATAACATCCCATTTCTATGAATATCTGTGCTTCACTTCAATGGAGTCAAAATTTCACTCTGAGACCACAAAGCAGCTTTGAAAGAATTATCTGTCGATAATGAAAAGGTAACTGGATGTGTGTAAGTATAAACATTTATATGTGCATTGGAAGTGTAAGTTTGTAATAAAAAAGGAGTCAGTGTTAGGAAGTCCGTGGTTGTAACACATATTGAACAGCAGATATTACCAGGAGAGAGGGGAAACAAAACTGCAACAAAAAGCCTTTAGTAACCTAGAAACAATATTGGCTGGGAATGTTAATGTTCTTCTCAGAGCAGTTTAAGAAATTAACAGTCTATTGTAAATTGAGGGGGTTTTAAGTAAATCCTACAGAAGCAGACTGAAAGAATGATATGCAATGATCCCAAGATCTAATCTTTACAAATAGATCTAGGGAATACAATAATAGCGCAGTACCCCATTTTGCAGTTGGTAGTGCGTTGAAGTCTGATGGACAAAATCCTCAGATTCCATCTTCATTCTAAGTCTCATTTATCTGAATTTATACTGATGCGTCTTGATGTGCTACAAAGTAATATTTAGCTTTCTCTAAAACAGGCTCGGGCTGTAGATTCACAAATGCATCTCTAGTTGAAAGATATCAGTGCAGATAACAGAAATGCTGTTTGTCTCACAGTTTAGCATGACTCAGCACACTGGTTTGTCAGGGCAGAAAAAAAGGTTTTGCTAGTTTCTCTTGCTAATCCTACCTTTCTGTGTCTTCGTGTTCCTCAACCTCTTTTTAAAAATTTCTCTGTTGTGCTACTTTCCCTTCTCTACAAATGCATTGGCTGCTTAATGCATCTTTACATTATGTCTTTTGGAAAGAAAAACACAAACCTACTCTTTTTTTAATTCTTCTGAATGGATGCCAAGATTTCATGGCTGGTTTAAGATTGATGCCAGACATATATTAAGTAATCCAATCAAACTCTTCCATTCTCATAGTAATTTCAGTGAATTTACTCACATACCCAGAGTAGTGCTGAGGTACACAAATACGTCTAAAGTATAGGAACAAAGTACTCAGAACTAAGCTCTTTACCCTTCACCTTAAGGATGCTTCATGGTGTCTATAAAATCAGTCAAATGAAATAAGCTAGTTTGAATATTTTGATTGAGGGGTTTTTTTTGGTAGTAAGCCTTTTAAGTCATTGTGGAACTGTTCCTCCTAGGTAAGGACAGAGTATTTTCCTGCACGAGTTCTTCGATCTTCCTAACCTGTCTGCAAAGATTAGTAAGGGCTTTGATATGACAAACTAGAGGTAAATAGGCAATTATGTTTCATCCTTGAAAGAAAGACAGTGATGGCTGTTGTATTGGGCCGCACTTCAGACTTTTTTGGAAGCACTATCTGCATCATACCAAGGACTGACACTGAGGTGCCCTCTGATATTTGCTATTTTTTACAACTGCAGTAATGTTCATGGCTTATAATCCAGCACATAAAGAGTTCAGTCACAGTGAACAATGAAATGCTTTTTATTATCCTAGCTTGGAACTCCTATCCCAGAGCACACTGGTAGCCATCTGGATCTACAGACTTTGGCCCTCCCAGCAGTGGTGATTGTACATCCTCCCCAGATTGTCACAGGCACAGATCCTAGTCACTGTCATTGGAGGAGAACAAGTTTTTGACTGTGGAAAGCAGCTGAGAATATAAATAATTCTCTTTGACTCTTCACATTTGATTGATGTCTTTCTCTTAATTCTAGTGATGCCAAGAAACTCTTTATGTAGTCAGCCATTTTAGACTTATAAAATGGTTTTGGTTTGCTCAGAACTGAGGTCAATGTAACCTTTTTGTTCAGGTGCATTCTCTGAGGACATGAACAATACACCAGCTCACTACTGCACAACCCAGGTACAAAATGCAACAGACCTAATTTGTTAGTAGATCTTACTGGTTAATTTTAATATGCTGAGCTGAAATGGAGAAATAAGGATTAAATATATGATAAGAATCACAGATCAGGAAATGCCTATAAGAAGTCTCAAGCCCATCAATCCTGGCAGCTTGTGTAGTCAGCTAGCATCTGCCAATTTCCCAAATATCCCATGTGGACAGAGGAAAGATTTCCCATGTATTCTAAAAACAAATTCACGGACAGCACAACTGTAATGAAAGGGACATGACAAAAAATGAGAAGCCTTTAATTTAGTCCCACCTCAAACAGTGATGTCCTCTGAGGAGCTGCGGTTGTGCCAGTCTCTGGCCAGTGTTCACATTGCTGTAGCCATGCAGAGAGCACAGCCCCCTATTCTCTACCTTGCAGGGCTGTGTTAAAGAGGAATAATATGATTCTTGCAAACTCTGTTATTCATCAAAACAGCCACACAAATGCTAAATGTTTGCTAGCTACTTGTTACAGGAACACCTTTACTGAAGGGGTAAATCTGGCCTGTTCTGGGTGTCCTCAATGCAGAACATCATCAATCTATTTCACTACTTTGTTGCATAGTTGTAGTTGGTAAGCGGCATGATAGATGAGATGAAAAGCAGATCAAGCACCCACAACAACCTGAAATTCATGTCAATGCTTCTCAGTTTGTGTCCCTAAACATTGGTGTTTGTAAAGTTAGTTTCTCTATTCAGTCTTCTTCCATGTGCTTCTGGCTGGGCATTCCAGTTTTAACCACGTGCTTTTTGCAAAGGTTGTCTACAGAAATTACAGCAAAATATTTTAAGACATTAGACACGGAAAATATTTTTCTGACCTTGCATCACTATACCTTTTTTGAGAGAGGTGATGAACCTAGTGTTTCAATTATAGGTCTTACACACACGATTGGGCAACAGGCCAACAATTTTCAATTGTGTGTTCCAAGACGAATACCATTTGTTTAGCTATAAATTCAGAGATGCTGGGTGCATTGTATTTCTACTTCTCTTAGTTTATTAAAGGTCTGAGTTTGACAACATCTTTGAGTATGATAAAATAATAAATTGTAATCTTGTAAAAAACACCAAAAACTATTTATTATGGTAAAATCACAGATAATCTACCCAAACTACAAGGAAATACAAAGAATTTAACTTCAATAGCTGGACACATAGTCCATGAAGTCACACAATTCTTACCCAACACAATTTCTGAGAGTTTAAGCAATTTTACATGGACTAGCAATGATCTAATACCAGAAGTATTTTTATAAAGGTATCTTAAGTCTCCTTGTTTCATTATAGACAGACAACGCCTTCATTAAGCCCTTCTGGATTTATCAGCTTTGATAGCAGTCTTTTGCTTTTGGAAATAGAATGACTTTTCTTTTCCAGGTGGTAGTACACAGACTAACATCTAATAACCCTGGCTACTAAACATCCTGTAATACTGAAAAACAGACATTCGGGATGTGGTTTTCCACAAAAGGTTTATATTTTTATTAGTCAGTCATGCTTATATACTACAAGAGTGAAGATATGTATGAGCCATTTTGTATTACGAGAGTTTTGCTGGTTTTCAGAAAAAGGATACATTAGAAACTGATGTCTTTGCTTCAACAGTCACCACTATAGTTTTACTGCCTCTGTGAAGGCAAAACATCTTCCTTGTGGATGAAACCTCCTTATGGATCACAGATACAAGCTGTATTTATCTATCATTCAAACAGAAAACAACTCTTAGCATTGACTCAGAAAGACTAAGATTTACTGTTATTAGACAGTCAAATATTCAGTGAGTCATTTGCTTCTATGGCATAATAACTGGGGGTTTCATTTATTTAGTACAATGGGGGAGAAAAGAGGAGTTCAATGACCTCTGATACACTGTTACAGTGCTGTGCTGTGTAGAACGAAGTGGTTGCAAGACCTTCCTCTGCTTCCAAAATTAGAGAACAGCACTGCTGCTGGACAGCTAAGTCCTCTAGCACAAAAGCTCAATCTAACCAAGAATTTAAGCATGTGAAGAATTTAAAGTTCATAACCAGATCCTTTGTTTTCACTCCAGATCCTGGAGTGCTCGTACTTGTACACTTTATAGACAGCGTTCAGGTAAATAACATTTTTAGTTACTCCAAATACTGGAGGTTTATTTTAAATAGAAGTTGTCTGGTTTTAAAGTCACATAAAATTTTGCATTTGAAGAAAGTATGAATTTATTTTAAAAATTAATGTGACTTGGTCTTGTTACTGAATTAGCTTACCAGATGTTCTTTAGGTGTGCTGGGGGGGACTCAGGATAATCAAGCCTGAGCTTCCCTGTTTAGTCTATGTATGTCTCAGCAAGGCACTTTTTGTTCTCACAACTCTAGCAGATGGTACAAACTGCCTGTCCTTTTGTAAGACAGCATTAGCCACACTTCTGAAAAGCCTTGGCATTGCTCATAGTCCTCCTTCTTCTCTGGTGCTTCCCTCTGTTACCAGTGTGTTGACAGTGAAGGGTAAGACACATTTGCTGCTCTCTGTTAAAAGAAATATCTCCTGTGCCCCTTCACTTACTCTCAGTCAGGGTTTGAACCCTTGCATATTGCACACTTTGAAAACTCTACAGACAAATAAGATTCACATAGAACAGATACAGCCATTCTTCCTTGAGCTTTTATGTTAACACTTGAATATTTATAAACAGTAAGTAAAACAGCACTGAAATTACTCCTGAATATAGTAAGCTTGTTTTTACACGACAAGGGATTCTGTTTTCTTCACCAACCCATCTGCTTTCTTCACAATTTACAGCACAAATTAGAGATTAAAGCATCATCTATAAGCATGCAAATAAATCAGCATAACTTGGTGACATTTAATTGCAATGTGTTTGTTTTATTCCAATATATTAAGTAAGCAGTCCTTCAGTGATCACAGCACCACTAAGGGAAAAGTATCTGTTCCAGAAAGTTTAAAAGATTGCTCTGAAATAATTGAAGACAATACTTTTGTATAAGATTTGTTTTTCTTTCTGTACTTACTACATGATAGGTGATCTCTGTATGATACTGCACTTTGGAATGGAAAAAACTCAACAGTTTAGGTTAGGCTTTTAGGAAGCATTAGCTAATTATAGCTTTTATAATCCCCTTCGTTTAGATCTAGTCTCCTGTTTGTAATAACTGAGATCATCCCTGTCTTGCAACATCCCACAACATCACTTACTGGATACTCTTTCTTTTCTATAAATACACGTATCTGAAATCTCAGTTTTATTAGTTTATCTTAACAAAGTGATAAGTTTTGGACTGTTGGCTGTTTTACTTTATTGATATGATGGTGTTCACCACAGATAAAAATTCAGAGAACAGCCATTACCTACGAATTTCCTAATACAAATCTAATGAATTCTAAAAATCAATGCACGTCCATGTTCAAAATTCCCAAGGCAATGCCCACATCTCTGACTCATTCCTCTTGTCCATAATTCTGGACATATTCTCTATACAGCACAATCTATGATTCCTGTATTTCTTCATAGAAAATAAATAGAATAAAACAGGAACTCAATATTCTTATCTAATGTTCCAATGTTTTTTATAGTGATAGAGAATTATTTTATAACATTCCAGTCACAGAACCATTAAAAGACTCAGATTAGAAGGGACCTGAGACAATCATCTAGTCCAACCTCCTGCAGAAATAACAACCTCAAAATATCTCACATATATTTCAGAAAATATAATAAAATAATTTATATTAATTTTACTTACTGTGAGAGCTGTGTTCATAATTCATTCTTAAAATTCTTGCTAAAATTTAATTTCACTTACTGATATAAATTTGGGAAAGAAGTAGAACTACTGTTCTCAATAGTCCCTGGATGAAATACACTTTCAAAATGGTTGGCCCTGTAAAAAGAAATGTCTAGGGTTAAGGTACATGAACCATTAACATACACCATATGCTGATTTCAATAAGTAAAATAGTGAACCGAAATTCAGTGGTTGCTGTATGTGGTAGAGAGCAATACAAAGATGAGAAAAAAAAGGGCTGTCCTTCGCTGAAAATTAGTATCTCCATCAAAGTACAGAAAGATTATTGTCAAGGACAGAAACAGTTCATTTCTACCATCAAGTGAAACTAAGATAGCCTTGTTCTGGGGTATACATGTTAGAAGTACTCAAGGTGTGCAAGTTAGGCAGCCACAAGCTAGAACTCTAATCTCACCAGGTTGTCCTAACATACAATTCCTTTCCATCTTCCCACATCTTCAGATCCAGCCTGTCCCCATATTATTCCACACACCTAGATACTTTTCTGTGGGTCCTCCATTTCTTGCTTGCATCTTAGAGCCTCCTTTTCACTTTTTTTTTTTTTTTTGTTCAGTTTCTAAAACACAGAAGCCAAAATATCTTTATTTAGATCTGTTTTCTTGTCACTTCAAGAAGCTGTCAAAGACTGATATTATTGAGATCATCTGAGTGGAAGATTTTCCACTAAAGAAACACAAGGGTATAGTCCTTTCAAATATGAGTAGGCATTTTTCAAGACACTGTTACTGGGAAGCATGGAATTGGGGTAAACTGCAAAGAGACAAAAAGAATATGAATTCTTCACAAAAGTAACAATTCTGATTTTTAGCTGTCTATCCTATCAGGTAAAGATGTTCTTCAGAGCTGAAGTGAAATAGCTTGGAGTGAAATAGGGAGTGTCCTTCACGGTCTCCCACATTCCTGCTCTGTCAGCCTGCAATGGGATGGACAATGGCCAGGGAGATGGTAAGGGATAGGGAGATTTTTTTTGGATTTCATCTTTTCTGAATAGGTAGGAGCATGAATGTGCAGGAGTGCCGTCATGCGCCTGTCTCCATTCAGCAACACTCTTGCTTTCTGCCTGTTGTCAAGCTGAGATCAACTCCTTGGCTCCCTGCCTCAATCTCAGTCTGTTCACATTGTTTCAGGTTTTCAAGGCCATCCCTGGGAAGAAAACAGATGAAAAAACTTACTTTAAACTGAAAGGAGACCTGCAGCCTGCTCTGTTGACCTGGGACTCACACAAATCTCTCTGATGCTTTGGCAGTATACCAGAGTGGGGTTTTTTTGTACCTCTGTGAGAGGAGTAGGATAACTAGGTAGTACAAAGTGTGATTTCATGGTAGCAGGGAGCATGGAATGTGCTAAACTGCAGCAGAAACTCAGGGAAACAGGGCAAACATGCCATATTTTTGACATTTTGAGGCACATCATGCTTTTATCAGAAATTTGCAAAAGCAGATGTTCATTTAAGAATAGAAAAGATAACAAGATTTATCTACTAAAACCAACTAATTCCCCTTCCTGTTTAGGAGGAGGAATCACAGAGATGAGGAGGAGGCATCACAAAGCTCACTCACATCCCAGTGGGAAGCCCACTGTTGAAGATGGTCGTGGAATATGTATGATTTCTTGCAAAAACCTTGCTCAATTTCTCTACAATTCTCATTAAATCTTGATCATCCCTCACATTCTCATACTCCAGTTTGCACTCCAGAATTTTCCAATTGGGATGCTTGTCAGTTGCACATCTACAAGAACTCTACACAGGGCTAAGGAGGGGATTTTTAGTGCAAATACAGAAATAAAGTGTCTGTAGGTGACAGATTCTGGGGTCTTTGTGAATTCTGTGACATTCCTAAAACTTTCTGGTTCTTAATAAATATGATTTCTAGGTCACATGTGCAGTAGGTTTCAAACATGCTCTGGTGGAAAAGGAAAGGTACCAACAAGTCATAGTGTGCCATCCACCATCAAGCAAGTGGATACACTTATCATAGAATCATAAAATCATGGAATATTGGAAGGGAACGTTAAAAGTCACCTACTTCCAAGCCCTGTGCAATGAGCAGGGATATTTTCATCTAGATCAGGGCTCTGTCCAACCTTAAGATGGATGTTTCCAGGGATGGGGCATCCACTACTTCTTTGGACAATCTGTGCCAGTGTTTCAGCACTCTCTTTGTAAAGAACTTTTTCCTTCTATCTAATCTGAATCTACCCTCTTTTAATCATAATATTACCCCTTGTCTTGTTGCTACATGCCCTACTAAAAAGCTTATCCCTGACTTTCTTATAGGCGTCCTTAAAGTCCTGAAGAGCTGTGGTGAGGTCTCCCTGGAGCCATCTCTTCTCCAAGTTGAGAAGAACTCTCTCAGCCTTTCTTTATAGGAGAGGTGTTCCAGCCCTCTACTCATTTCTGTGGCTCCTCTGTGCTAGACTTGCTCCCACAGATCTATGGCCTCCCTGTGCTGCAGGTCCTAGAGCTAGTTGCAGTACTCCAGGTGGGATCTCATGAGAACTGAGGGGTGGAATCACCTCCCTTGACCTGCTGGCCAATCTTATGATGCTGCACAGGATATGATTGGTTTTCAGGGATGTGAGCACACATTGCTGGGACATTTCCAGCCTCTCATCAACCAGCAGTCCTAAGCCTTTCTTGGCAAGGCTGATCTCAGACCCTTCATACCTCAGTTTATACAATACTAGGGTTTGCCCTGACTCATGTACAGGATCTTGCTCTTGGCCTTGTTGAACCTCTTGAGGTTCTCATGAGATGGCTTCTCAATCTTGTCCAGGTCCCTCTAGATGGCATTCCATCCTTCAGGTGTGTTAACCCTACCACTCAGCTTCGTATCATTTGCAACCTTGTTGAGGGCGCACCTGATCCCTTAGCCTACGTCACTGATAAAAAAAAACATTGAACTTAGGTCCCTGTATGGACCCCTGAGGGACACCACCTGTTATTGTGGACATCAGGACATTGAACCCTTGACCACTCCAACCAATTCCTCATTCCTCGTTCACCAAATAGTACACCCATCAAATCCATCTCTCTCCAATTCAGAGTAGGATGCTATAAGGGACTATGCCCAAGGCATAACAGAAGTCCAGATAGATGACGTCCATGGCTTTTCCCTTGTCCACTGATGTAGACACTCCATCACAGAAGGCCACTATGTTTGTCAGGCAGGACTTGCCCTTGGTGAAACTATGCTGGATGTTCTGATTCACCTCTCTGTCCTCCATGCAGCATAGCCATGAAGGTCTGTTCCATTGTATTCCCAGGTGGTAGGGCCAATAAGACAGTAGTTCCCAAGATCCTCCTTTATGCCCTTTAGCAAAATGGGTGCAGTGTTTCCATTTTTCCAGTCACTTAGGACTTCACCTGACTGCTGTGATTTTTCAAATGCCATGGAGAGTGGCTTGGCAACTACATCATCCAATTCCCGCAGGACTCTGGTATTTATTTCAACATCCCTTAGACTACTGGAGGTTTGGGTTCCCCAAGTAGTCACAAACTTGATCTCTGACTGTGAGAGGGATTTTTTCCTCTAGTCCCTGTCTTGAAGTTTGGATATTTCTCCAACTTGCACTATGCTTGTGGAGTTTAATGCGGAACATAGCAAGAGAGAACACTGCTTATGTAATAAAATCTTAGAATGAAAATCAGCTAAACTATGATTTTGATGCATAAATATGCTTATTTGCATAGGTACATATCTGCGTTTTACTAATGTAACAAAACTTTAATGTGTTGCTTGTGTAGGTGTGTTTCCAGCAGCTCAATAGCTCAGAGAGGAAAATAGTTTAGAATAGCACCAAACCGTTAAAACTAAAGTTATGGTATTTTTTTTCCTCTGTCTTTTTGTAATTAAGAACTCTTTTTGAGAAATTGTGAAAGAAGCACTGTGTCCCTCACTGGCTCATATAAATTATTCTTTGTGACAATCACCAATGTGGACACTAAAATTAAAAGGTATGGCAAATTGCAGGCAGAATAGTCAGCCAGTAATATTGACAAATAAGCTTTGAATTGGGTTTTAAGCAGTTTTTGATAGAAATTTTGATAAAAATTTGATAGAAAAAATTTCAACAATGATAAAAAGAACAAGAAACTTTCCAGTAACCACATACTTTTTGGTTTTGTACTTCTGTTTTGATTGAAGAGTTAGTACTTTTTCTACCCATTGTTTTAGAAGAAATCATGAATTTTAATGCTTCATCACTGAGAAAAGAAAAAAATTCCATCTGAAAAGTTCTGTTGCTCCATTTTTTCACTGATGAGTCTCTCAGGTTACAAGAAACAAAAAAATATCCTTAGCCACCAGATGCAATCTACAATGAAACTTGAATTAAATATTCTGTAGCATTTTGTCAAAATTCGCAAACAAATTGTGACAACAATCTTACCCTATAAAAATTGTTATGTTCGAAGATGTTTTTGTACTGTCCCATTTTACCCATGTTTCAGGTCAAAAGTATTCAGGCTCTGCTGCTTATTGCTATTTCTCCTCTCAACAAACAGCAGAGGGCACAGCTCCCCGCTGAAAGCCTCATGTGTGACTGCCTGATTCTGATTCAAATATTTTCTATCAGGAGCAACGTTTCGATTAAAACAATGCAGTTTCAACAGTCAGTGACACCTCCAGAAAAAGACATTTCTCTTGTGCTATTTATCCAACAATCACTTCTGTACAAAATCATGAGATTTAATTAATGCCTAATGCAACTTCCAGAATAAATGCTACTACAAATCTCTGAAGTATCATGGAATGGTTTGAAAAGAAATTTAAAGATCATCCCGTTCCAACTCCCCTTCCATGGGCATGGGCAGGGAACCTTTCACTAGACCAGATTGCTCAGGGCCACATCCAACACTTGGCCTTGAACACTTCCAGGCATTCACAACCTTTTTGGACAACCTGTTCCAGTGCCTCATCACCCTCACAGTAAAGAATTTCATCCTAATATCTAATCTAAACCTACCCTCTCTTAGTTTACAGCCATTCCTTTTGTCCTGTCACCACACACCCTTGTAAAGAAGAACTAAAGTTTTTGGAACTCCAAAAGTTGAATACATTTGGTTATCTTGGACAAACATCTGCTTCAGATATACAGCTCCAAAGATACAGCTCAAACTGATTTTCAAGCAATAGCAGTGACATGTATACATATATATGTGTGTGTGTGTGTGTGTGTGTGTGTGTGTGTGTGTGTGTGTGTGTACTTATGTATGTATGTATGACAAAGCTATGTTCAAACTCATCAGCAGTTCCAGCTGAAGTGTGCACATCCTGAAAATTTCAGGATCATTCAGTTAACAATTTTCAGCAATCTCCTGACACACAAAAATGGTTTTTAAACTTCCAGCCCAAAATTCTGGAGTCTGTGGATTCTTTTAAATGTGAAAGACAAGCAAGAAGAACAAGCCTGCTTGGTGAAAACCCCTAATTCAGGGAAAGTAAAATGTACCAACATTTCTCTTTTGTATATCTATAAACCTGTGAGTCTGTTGCCACTGTATATCCTGTTTTCATATTAAGATACAGAGTTAAAAGGAAAAGACAAAAACATAGATCTACTCCATCATTTCTAATACTAATGGTTTAATGTGTAACTGCAAAACATAAAATTTGTTTTTATTTTCATTCCATGCCCACCTACAAATATCATCTGTTCTCTAAACATGCATATTAGTTGCAATTAAATATATTCCCTGAATATGAGGTGCATGATGACAACTATAAAATTTTGTTGTTACTTGCTGGAAAATATGGACTACATGTTCCTAGTACCCGGTTACAAGAAAATATTATGAATACTTCATTATCTGGACACAAGTTTTTTGCTTGCTTCTGACTTTGGCTGTTCCTTTGATTGGGACAGGGACTTACAGGACAGACAGTTCTTTACTTTTTATATAGATTGATGTACTATATTTCACAACTTCAAATATATACTCAGTTAGTAGTAAAAGCCTAAAACTATAGGCCATAGCAGATAAAATTCCCCAGTTAAGGAGGCACTTGTTTCCCTCAGGCAGAGGAGTCAGGTTTGATCCTAGCCACAATAACCAGCTGTGCACATACAAGCTGAGCTGTATCTCTGACATTAGCAAAGCAGGTGTGAGGTAATATGAGACAACAACTCTTTCATAACCATCGGGGCTCTCTCACACCTTTATGCCACAGGCCAGTGTTTGCTATGACTTATTTTATTTTTAAGGTGATCCTTACCTCTTGCACCCTGTGAAGTACTTTGCACCAGGATGGCCAAAGCTTCCTCAGATCAAGCAGTGGCTGGTGGCTTGGAGGTGCCCTCCTACTTTACTCCAGAACTTTTCATGACTTTGCAACTTCCCCCCCACTGGTTTAGTTACAATAGCTATATGGGGAGATTATCTATTACAATATTTAATTTTGACCAGACCATTACAAATAATAGTATCTCAATTGTCTGTAAACATTAAATAAAAAATGTCACTATGAGAGCTAGTGATATATTTAGTAAGTGTATTTGCAGGGTTTTATTCACAAATGAATACACTATTGAGATATGTAGTATTTGGAACTTACAAAATGAAAAAATTATTTCAATATTTTTATGATATAATATTTTTCAGAAGAGATTTCTGGGTTTTCTTCTATCATCCTTAAGACTATTTTTCATTCATTCCTATACTATGTTCGTTTTTAACTTCATACTCTCAAATACCATCAGTAGGTGTCCTGCTATGCAAAAAGTTAAACAAGTCTATAATGTTTTGTAGGTTCAGAGCTTTAGACATTAAAACCTTGCACACATTCATCCAGAAAGCCAGGGATCCACTTCTATTTATACTGTGAAGGTTTTGCCAAGGCTATCACATTTCATTAATCCCAGTTTCCTGGAAGGGTACTTACACTTTCCCTGCAGAGTGGGGTAGCCTAAAATGTGTAGACAATAATCAGTGGTTGATGGAATACAGCATTGTGTTTAAGAAATGTATTACCATCCATTATCCTCAGCCTTCCTATGCCCTGTGCTGCTGGGACATTTTTTGTGGTTGCTGTCTCGGCAATTTAGTCCCCTAAGTTCTAATGTATTGGAAAAACATGACAACATCTGGACTAGAAGAACAGTGGAGGAATGCACAAGAGCCACAAAAATAAACTGCTTTAAATCATAATATTTTAACTTAAATTTATAAATAATTTACTTCCATTCCTATGCCAATTTGCAAAAACCTATTATTTTGGAAAAAGGATTTCTATGCTCTTTGAGTTCAGGTATTTCCTCCTAGCATGAAGCTGTTGTAATAAAAGCCTTGAAATGGGTTTTGCCAGCTAGATAAGAGATCTGAAAGAAGTTGTCCAAATAGAAAGATCTGGGCAACAAGCACTAAGCTTTCAGCTACACTTTCTATGCTGCATTTCCTAGGACTTTCTTTAAAGTCAAACCTAATTTCTTTGCCATCTGGAGAAAGGCTGATTGCACAGCCACACTGTAACTTAAAGAACTTAAAAAAAAAAAAAAAAAAAAAAAAAAGTTTATTAAAAAATACCCTTGGACTCTTTTTCTTTGAATCCTGGCTCACGGACTTTGCATGAGGTCAAGAGCTCCTTCATAACATTAACCTTACTCCCTGCATTCATGCAGAAAGGGAAAAAAGCGGAGTTTACAGGTTTTTATTTGAAGTTGTAAGAACTAGCAGGTTAGACTTTTAATTAAGAAATACTTGCAATTAAATATTTTAACAACAGTGATAGGATCCTAGGTGAAAGTTGAAGTACACTTAGGGATGTAGAAACAGAAAACAGTAATGGCAGGAATCATAAGCCAGTTGTGTTGGGTTTCAAGAAGCAAACCAGTTGTTGTGTCAGTCACACACAATCTGCTGCACTAAACCAGAGTCTAGAATTACTTTATAGCCAGGCTGATGGGACAGTGAAAAGGTCACAGTTCCAAAATCTTGGCTCCTCTTCGAAGAGATCATTTTACCAAATCTCTGCCATGCTCACCTCATGCAGTAAGAATATTTTTCATAGTCATAAAATTGATATTGATTATCTGATCAAGCAAAAAAAACTATGTTAATATTTCCAAATTATATTCTCATTGTGTCTGTTTAACAAGATAATATTTGTATTTCCTTTGGTATTTTTCCCTCAAACTTCATTCCTTTCCTAGAAAATTCAAAATTGTCTTTCCCCAATCTTCCATCTTCTTTGTAATGGAATTTATTTATGTTATATTGTCCCTCTATCATGCTGTAATGCACCATCTGTTTTACACAAACCACAAATAAATACATTTCCAAATCTCTCTCAGTTAGTCCCATCTAACTAGTCACTTTCTTTTTCAGAGGTTCAGCTGATAGTTCTTGACTGCATGTAGAAGGTTTTTAATATTATCTGTATAACTAATTCACAGTAACCCACATAGTCTACAGATAACTGATGGCAGATGAGAAACTGAGGGGTCTCTCTCACCCTGCCATGAGTGTGAGCAACTGCAGATGATTTGGTGCTCAGGCTGTCATAGGAGTGAAGGAACTTAGCTCCTACATGATTCCTAAGGAACAACGATAACTGATATCAGATCTGGTCAAAAGTCAAAACTTCTGTTCTTCAAGATGGACATTTTGTTTCAGAACGGCTGATATCATTTTAGTAATCTGACTTGGATCAGAGACTAAGCAAGAGAAACTGTCTTTCAGCAGAAATTTGTGGTGTTAATTTTCCTTTGAACATTTTCTATTCATTGAATGAATAGAATGAAAAGGTGAAACATTATTTCTGAACACCCTAAAAAATGAACAGGAAATTGCAATCACCTACGACTGAGACGTACCTAAAAGTTGTCATACCCTACCCATCACTTAAACAAGTTTTACAGGTTAGAACATAACTTGCACAATGGTGTCTGAAATTCCTGACGTCAGCTGCGGACATCTGCAAAGGCAGATATCAGTAGTTTCCTATTACTGAGAATAGCCTGAAAGAAAAACAGGAAAATGTCAACAGGTTCCAGTTTTGCAACGCAGGATGACAAGGCAAGACTTACATAATCTATGATAAACCTTATTTCATATAGAATAATTACTCCGTGCACTCAGTTCAAATGTTTACAAATATAGATAATACCACAACTATTTAACTATGCTGCAGTACTTGTCAAGCATAAGATACTAAAAATGCAATCCTGCTTTTAAGTATGCATGAGATAGAGTTTGGCCAGGCAAAATCCCATATGTGTTAGCAGAACTTAGTTTTAAAACAGTCAGGTATCAATCTCCAAAAGATTGCTGTGAAGATTCCCAACAGTACAAAAATGGTCGGAGAGCATTCCCAAAACATCTCGAGCTGGTAGGACTTAGCAGTTTTCGGACCTCCTTTCATATTAAGAGCATTGCTGGTTGTATTTATGTTGTATTTAATAATTTATTGGCAATTTCCTTGAACACTGATTGTTGTTTTCCACCACTAAGAACTACAGCGATTGATTATTTTTTAGTGATTTTCCCAAATCTATGTTCTAAAATCCACATATAAATTTCTTAAGTCACTGACAAGGATTTTAAAAAAGGCTGAGCATCTACTGCTTTTCCTGTAGTCTTCATTTTTATACTATAATTATCCTTTGAGTTATTTAGTATAAAGGCTTTGGACAATATTTAAAAAGTTAGAATGATTTATATTGTAATTTGACATTCAACTCACATCTGTTATAATATATACTGAATATATATTCTCATATATATATGAATATATATATACTGTTTTATATATACTGAATCAAAAAGTAAACATATTTTGATTGTGCAAACTACACTGTTTCCATATTACAACCCTTTCTCTTATCATAGTTTCTCATGCCATTCTGAAGTCATATGGAATCAATAAAGGTTGGTTAGAAAATTCTAATGTCTTTACTGTTCAAGCAGCCACATAAAAGCCCATACATAAGTTAGAAATTCAGAAGAAATTCAAATCAGAGATCTTTTCTTAACAGTTTTCCTTGGCACCAGTAACATTTTTTAAAAGACAGCACCTTGCAAGGAGGAAAAAAAGACAAGTTTGAGCTGCAGTTATTAAGGCAACAATGGTAAAAGCAATCTTTAGCAGAAAAGCAATCTTTAACAGAAAAACTGATTTTTATAATATATTTTTTTATTTTAATTATAACAATAATAAGTTACATGGATTATGTATCACGTCTCCTTATTATGTATACAAGTCCATGGGAAAGTGACATTAATTCAGTACTGGTACAGAACTAGAAACAGAAAACTTCAATTATTTATTTTGCCTGTGACCTGACCTCTGGTATAAGTTATACTCTATTGCCAGTGGAGACCTTCAGTCTCTTATACATACTTTAAGTACGCAAAAAAAAGATCAATTTTTGGGTCTTCTGTGATTCACTTGAAAACTTTCCAGACGCAAAGAGATCATTGGTGTTGGACTTCCATTCCACATGAAATTTAAGGATAAAGATAAAGACAACCCCTTAAGTTAGTAAAAAGGAGGCCTGAAGAGGGGGATATGAGACATTTCTTTTTTTCATTCTCTTTTTAAAAAAATTTATATAGAAAGACTATTTGTTTTTCAGGAGTACATACATAGATTAGGATATGCTTGCTAATTCTGTTATACCAGTTTGCAACACCTTTTAAATGTCAAAGAGGATCCAAATTATGTTCTTTAAAATTAGGATTTGTTGGCAAGTGTTCTTGTGTCAATGGTAAAAGGTAATTTCCCAGTAGGAAACCTTCAGGATACTCGCTGATTTGGGGAGGGGAACATAGGAGGAGACTTTCTAAACAGAGTTACCCAATTGTGCCTCTTTTTTGGTTTTTGGAGAGTTTTTTTGGTTTTGGGGGGTTTTTTTTGGTGTTTTTGTTTGTTTGTTTAAATCTACAGTGCTAAGTTTATACATATTCAAAAGTTACACTATTACCCCATTTGAAAACACTCTGGACTAGGGTTTTTTTCCCCTTGGAGAGTCTTATTACTTTGATAGCAAAGGAGATTTCTTTCTGCAAATGTGTGATCTTGCAAATTCAACTCCAGGTACATATTTCTAAGCATCGTGCAGGTGCCTATTACTGCAGTGGAAATCAATACACTTTTGTGTGCTTGTAAGCAAGGAATCAATGGTAATGATGAATAAGCAATGTCAATAACATCTGAATACACCTGGGGCAGCTCATACTCTAAATTCAGAAAGCATCGAATACCTATAACTGTTACTTCTGTGAAGAAATAGACCTTTACAACACTGTCATACTCTCTGGAGTAGAAGATGTATTTACATATATTTCACCTGAATTTTGAAACAGTGTCAGAGATGTGCAGATTTACTATGACTGATGCACTTATATACGTGCCTAGAATTAAAACCTTCAGTGACTTTGGCTTAACTGCATAAACTGTCAGGTGTGTTTTTTTCTCTAGATGCTTAAAAATAATCTCATGTTAAAAGGTGTGAATAGGGAGAAAACTGCTTGCACAGTATAAAAACCCTTGAAATCTGTAACTTGGCTGTCAGGAAGACCTTATTGATTGATAAAGTTTTTACCATACTTCATGCCTTTGCAAGGCTGACTGGAGGACCCTGCTCTGGAACATAAATGTTGCAGCAGTTTTATTTCCATTCCAAACTAATGAGCAAGACTCAGAGCACACAATGGACGAAACGAAATATGCCTTAGAGGCAGAGTCAATGAAAGAAGCCAAAAAAAAAGAAAAAAAGAAGAAAAAAAAGAAGTATATGTAGATAGCTTTGGCAGATATTTTATTTTACAAAAGCAATATCAACCCTGCATGTGCAAAGCTGACCTTGAAAGAGCAAATTGAGTTGACTGTGCTTATTAAACTTAATTTAGATAATCTAAATCCATATTTAAATAATGAAATAGGGCTTTAAGGTACAGGTATAAAAGTCAATAACCTCTGGTAAATGTTTAAAAGGTCAGCTGTAGAAGTACATTGAGCTTGATACTACATCATCTGCTTTTCAGAGAGCCTGATCACCCGATGCCCCACTATAATTGTAGCTGGAGCTCCTCAAAGCTACAAACATACTGATCACTGCAAGGTGGTTGGGTTTGTTAGTTTTGTTCCTCCTGGCTTTTCAAGGACAGCAAATGAGAAGGAAACCCAGAAGAAATTAATGAACAAAGAAGGAAAAAATTAGCATCTACTAAGGGCCCCAGCAGCTGTCCAGCACATTAAATGTCTTCAGAAAATGAAACAAGGTCTGATTTACAAAAATTTAAAACCATCTCTAAAATAACAGATTTTTTTTGTTTTTCCAGTGCCTTAAAGTCCTGCTAATAGACATCAGCACACTGTAAACTATTCACGTTCATTCCATGTAATGTTATCTTTGGCAGCTTTTTAGATTTTATGAACATTCCAACTTGACAAACTAAGGAGATGGATTATACATTTTTCACCCAGGCATTAGGAACACACGGCCAGAACTATCTTCCTTTTCTCTTGTCAGTGATGAAGTTATCTCACTTGGTACAGCCATGATAAGAAAGGGGTGTCCCCTTAGAATTGCTTTCAGTTGTAAAGAGATAGTGCACTTCAGCTGTGTTTAAGCAGTGCATGATTGAGTGTTTAATAGTTTGTTTCGAATCAGTAGTTTAAAATATGTTGCAAGAGTAAAGATATTAAGTTGAAAATACAGAAATTCAGATTTAAAATTAAAAGGAATTAGAAAGAAAAGGGATTGAAATCAGAATTTTAAGGTTATGTCTATTACATGATAATTTCCATGTTCTGTTTCTGTATTTTAGAATCTCCTCCTTGTATTTTAAGAAGACTTTGTTTTTCCTCTCGTGATGTTGCTGAAGCATTGTACAAGTAATCCAGGACTAGTCTATTGCCATAGAGTTACTTAACTCCTATAGAATTGCTAAGCATATTCATATGTGAGATGGCATTTAAAGAAATTCTTATGCTTCCCAAAATGGAAGTTTATATTCCAGAGGGAAAAAGAAAAGAAAAAAAAAGAAAAAAACCTCAAGATACAATATGCAACGTTAGACTAAACAAAAGGTCCTTAAAACTCTGTGGCATTCATGGCCATACCATCAATGTTTTGCTGTATGGGACTATTGTGGGTAAATATTGCACCATGTGTAACAAGGTGGTTACACTCCTCGAAATGCCATTTTATGTACTACATTTTTAAAGGCATGCACTGCAAACTGTTAGCAACAGAGTTAGAAAAATGCATGTCTTTTTAAGCTGTGCTTGTCCACATCTCTGTGTACTTACCCCTAAATTGTTTTCAGGAATCCCTGCAGTTGTGCCTACCCAAGGTAAAGCCTGAGTCCTGACAATGCCAGGGCAATTCAGCTGACCACCATAAATCTGCAAGTGTTCACAAGCACCTTCTCAGTTTCCTCAGACCCTAGGAGTGCAGAGTGGCTTTTCTACTTCTCACTAATTGTGGCATTCCTTTGTAACAGAACCAGAAAAACTGATCCTGTTAATTGGTTTTTAGCTTTATCTCATTCACTGGAAGGCAGACAAGAATTTGGATGCAGCTGAGGCTTTCAACAAGCCAGATAGTTTGGCAATTGTCACTGTTTTCCTGGAGGTTGGTTACTGACATACTGAAAACACTTCTCCTCCCTTTCGTTATCAAAGCTGCAGTGATGAGGACTAGAAAAAACATGCCTTTGTGTTCAGTAGGTGGAGATGATTGCCTCTCATCCTGATATAGCAAATATTTCCATCTTTCCCTATGTTTCTAGATGGATGTTTTACCCAAATGCCCATTTAAACCACAGACATTTCAAGAAGAGCTTTAAAAGGTGCTAGTGAACTTGTGTTGTTTCATTTACTTTGTAACAGGAAATGTTCACACCTTTTGTGTTTGTTTTCCACTTCATTTACAACAATGTGGACTTTCTCAGACCTGTTTGAGTCGTGTGTGGCACTTCTGTCTTATCAATCAGAAAAGAAAATTCTAGATCAGAACTCCAAGAAATCTTAAATCCATACATGACATACTGAGACTTTCAAAGCCAACTGGGGCTGGAAAAATAATTCTTCATAATTGCAGAACTTTTTATATTAAGGAACTATTCTAACACAGTATTAGACAATACTTTATGCTCCTAAAATATTATTACTTATCATTCACATTGAAAAAAAGATAGCAGCAAAATGTTTTAAAAGGGAATTTCAAGGATCAGCACATATGATCAATGCAATCATATACTTCTAAACACAGATTATTTTTTGCACTGTTATTTGTATTACTTCTGCAAAGCAGAAGGAAAACCTGTTATTTTCTCAAGAGTTCTAAATTTTGTCTTGGTCATAATTGGTTTGCAAAGTTCAACTAATCAATACTTATAAAGTGTTTTCTTATTCTTTATTCTGTAAGAATAAAACTATCATTAAGTATTTAGGATTTTAAAATATGTTTTTATTTACAGGTTGGCTTATGCAATGAAAAACTTAATGGTATCTTGACAGTCTTGAATTCACTAAAGACTAGGGTAAACATAATCACAGCCTGATTATAATAATATAGAGAGTAGTTAAATTAAAAGCTATGTTGTTTCTCATCTGCTTTTTTGAACACTTCAAAGTAATGCAGGAGTTCATCTGAATGAGGCTGTTGAGATTTGAGAGCTGAAAGCATGATCATGGGTATGAGTTTATGGCATCACATAAGAAATTTTGTATTGTTAGGGCTCCATCCTGTAGATAGATATGGGCTTTTTGTGCACGAGTAAGAGTTCACCATTACTATCTAATCCTGCACTTCCATCCATTTAAAATTAACCCTGGTGTTTATCTCCAGCACAGCCTCACAATATTCATACCAAAATTTCTCTAAGTTAAAGGAAGGAAAAACAGGGAGAAATAACACCAGAATTGCACTTTTCTTATGTTGTCATGTAAACCAGTACCTGTTCACACTAATTCCCCTCATAAAGGGACAAGATAACCAGAGACAGAATCTGAAATGAAAAAGAATTGTAAGAATTCAGTGGTATGCTATCAGTGTTTTAAAAGGAATTGTGTGATGGTTGCTGCACATCTAATAAATAATTGTTTGGCATGTGTCCATGGTAAAATAAAGGACCTTAGTGAGGCTGTACATCTAAGCCACTCACAGCACCCATTTCACTATTTCTCAAACACAGCAATTCTCAGCTTCAGAAATTGCTCCAGCCAAAGACAACTGAATTACTTAATGGCTATCAGTGGCAAAGGTCTGAAGAAGATAGTCAGACTCCACAAGGAACAGCATAAAGCATTAGAAAAGAAGTTAGGTTTCTAGTCAACCTTTAAATGTAATTTATATGTTTTTTGTTTTAAATTAAGTACCTTAAATTATGTCAGCAAACACTATCTTTTATCTTGGTTTTGCAGCATATGTTGCTACAGATAGAGCTACTTCTTTTACATGCGCGTGCCTCTGACTACATGGCAGCACTGTAAACATTTACAGGTCTTCACACTTCCACTGTACGCTACAGAGAAATTTCAAATTCCTGTTCCAAAGGAGTACTAGAAAACTGAATTGTTTTAAATAGAAAATACTACTTCTGCTGCAATAAGCTTCATTCAGTGAGCCATACTCCTAGGACCACCTTTTTCAGCTAACCAATGTACGTAGCCAGCAACTGGCCAGCACCAAGGCCTTGGTCAGTGACTTGCTACCACAGTGTAGTAGCAACAAGTAATCAGAACCTGTGAAATGATTGAAATTACATTATACCTGGTTAGTTTGTGTAGTATTGATGCCCTGTGCCATTAGCTTGTTAAGCATGATGACAGAAGTCAATACTCTAAATTAATTCAATGTAATGCATTTTTAAGAAACACAGTAAAATCGTACTGAGCCCTGTCTTTATTCCATTCCAAAACAGACACTACATTTATGGATAATTTTTTCATACGAAACTGATTTTGAGATATCACAAGCAATTTACACCTGGAGGAAAAAAAAGAAAAAGAGAGATCATTCAGTCTTATTCTCCTGGCTTGGAATTAAAGGAAAAAATTGTTAATTGAAAGTGCAGAGGAGAGAGCATGAACTGCAGATAACCACATAGCAGCTAAAATGCAATACTTCAGCTTAGCCTTAGACCTCCACTTTGATGAAGAAAAGTTTCCCTTTTGTCAAAAAGAAGTGTATTTTCCTAACAATATCAATCTCTGATGCAGAATCATGAAAAAAATGGGAACTCATCCATGAACATGAGAATGAGGAACTCAGTATTCATAAGCATTCTCTGCTTCTATGCTAATTAAAAGGCAGACAAGTAACATTCAGTCAGATATTCCTGCAATCCTCATCGTATTACCTTATTAAGCAAAGCTAGTAAAATACCTCTTTCTGTTCATAATGAAACAAAAACAGTTATGAAGAGGCCAATAATTCTCTCAGGTAATTGATACCTTCTTTATGAGCAATCTTGAAACCAAAGCACTTTACTCTGCCTTAGTGCAGTATCATTCATCCCTTTAACTGCCATGAACAGAGGAATAATCATTTTCACGTCTCTCAGTTCTTCAGAAAAAAAGCTGATGGTGCTTGTGGGAAAAAGGAGAACAGACACAGGTACATCACTCTGGCTGGTTTCAAAGAGATTACCTTCCTTGTGATGGCAAAAAAGAATTAAACTTCACAAACAGATCACAAGCAGAACACCATGAGAAATGGGAACAAATCTGTTAGGCAGACCAGCAGCTTCCCGTACATTTTTCATTTAGAACCCCTTTGAAAAAGTCTCTAAGAGGCTATGTCCTGTCATTTCTCAGCTTTAGAGTGGGCCCGAGCTGCAGTCTGTGGGTTCAATCAGTTGAAAACCTTTGCAGGTGTGCACAAGGATGACAGAAAGTGAGCAGCTGCACCTACTGGTTTGTCTCAAGTTCATTTCCAACATAAAGACTTCACCCTTCATCCTTTAGTGTAACTGCTTCAGAAACAACTTTTTAATAAAATACAAGTGAAAACATTTAGTAGAAACAATTTTGAAAATCAACTAGACCTGATTATGACAACAAAGAAAATGAATAAGTGGTTGACAATCTAGGAAATAGTAAGGAAAGGAAATATCCTTAACTTTATCAAGGAAAGACAAGCTCATTTCACAAAATGTCCAGACTTAACTAGCAGGGTAGGGAGTCCTCTTATCTTTATAGCAAAGAAATATAACAAAATACAAACAGGATTGCAGTTTAGGACATAAAGCTATCACTATATTGACATCTAGTAGGACATATTTGCAATATAAAAGAGATGGAAAAGAAAATTAGTGTAGTAATTAGAATGGGTGATTTCAAGAAAAGAAAAGAAAAGAAAAGAGAAAAGAAAAGAAAAGAAAAGAAAAGAAAAGAAAAGAAAAGAAAAGAAAAGAAAAGAAAAGAAAAGATCTGGAAAAATGCCACCAGGATTCCTGGCATACTGCTGCCTATGTTATGGTAATGTATTCTAGCTTCCTTGCAGGCCTTATTGAAGTTTTTCTGCATTAACAGAGAGCTCAAATAAAATCCATTTATTTTTTGGACTGTTTAAGTCATTGAATCTTTTGCAATGCTCTGAGGTAACCAAGAGATCACACTGTAAAAACTGCAGCCTGAAATGAGCACTTCCCTCAGTACCAATCTATTGCCATCTGATGATCCCCTTTCAGGTATCCATTACCTTCACCTCCCATTTTTTCTTTGGAGAGCTACTGCTCACATTTTACAAATCTGTGAAATCTAGAAGGTGGAATATCTTACAATCATAGAATCATAGAATGGCCTGTGTTGGAAGGGATCTTAAAGATTATCTATTTCCAAACCCCCTGCCATGCACAGGGCCACTTTCCACTAGACCAGGTTGCCCAGAATCCCATGAAACATGGCCCTGAGCACTTCAAAGGTCATCCATTATGTCTCTGATATTCATTGTGTTGGGCAATGTGTAACTTCTGCTTAATTTTCTCATAAATATACACATACCCATGCCAGGGTGGAAATCTAAGACTGAGCTAGGAAAATAGACAGATAGACCAGAAACAGAGGGGCGGGGGAGCAGCATGTATCTCCCAAAACTCTGCCAAAACTCTGCCACACAGCCATGGTGACCCAGGCCAGGCCCACACCATTGAAATCAGCCTCAGCTGAGCCTGCTGGGCCCATCCTGTGGGGACCAAGTGCTGACTTTGTCAGCACCAGATGAGACAGTTTCCTAATCACCATTTTCAATCCTTTGTTCACAAAAGCATCAGCTCTTCACAGAAAAGCTGGGAGCACAAGGATGCGCTTTTCTGAGGCCACAGATTTGATGTGTGGTGGTGATTTGGCCTGCCCTTATTGCCGCTGGAGACTTAAGCAAACTGCTCATTAGCTGCAGCTGAACAGGATAAAGAAGTGAATGAAGACTGCAAAAGTTAATGTCTGGCATGAATAATGTAATTAAATCTTAGGTGAACTTGGGACATTCAGCATCCAGAGCAAAGCAATAATGTGAATCACTAATGGTTGGACTTGATGGTCTTAGAGGACTTTCCCAATCTAAATGACTCTGTGATTCTAGTATAAAAGACCAAAACACACTTGCCAGTACTTTTAGAAATGGTACGTCAGAGCACACCCTCCTGTCCTGCTGTAAGCTGGATCCTTCAGCTGGAGGGTGTTAACCAGGAGACAGCTGAGGCCTGGGGCAATCTGGTCATCTGGGCTGTCCCTTGAAACCAAACTGCTTCCTCATGATAAGGAGATACTAACCCTTGGCACCCCTGAAACATGACATCAGGAAATGTTTAGATTTACCCTTTAGAAATGTGTTAAGACAGATTTGGTAGTAGTGGCGCAAAAAGCTATCAGCAACCGATGGAATGGAACCACTCCTGTCTTATCAGGAGTGTCCCCATGAGGAAGAGCAAGGAGGGTGGACATCCACAGCCCCTTCTGTGAGCGTGATTGGGCTTCCCTGCACTCCTCAGAGGAGGCCAGATCTGCACATCCCTCACCAAACTGTGTGCTCTTGCATTGATCTGCGCCTTTGTGAAGTGCGGCCTGATAGCCTGTCAAGACTCTTTATTCTTAATTATCTTCATGAAATCATACAGATTGTTTCTGCTACGTATTTTGGAGTTATGGTTCCATGGATCCTTTGTGTCTTCTGTCTGTAAAAATGCAAATATTTAAGAGAAATGCCTGAAACAGCCACAGTTCAGCTATTCTGAGTGCTTTTAGCCCTTGAACAAGTCCTGCAGGATTAACGTTATGGCAGGATTTCCCAAGACTGTCAGCCAACAATCTGGTGGTTTGCATTTCTTGTACATATCCCCACAGCAAAGTTTGTAACATGAATTCTTTTGTTATTGGGTCAAGAGAGAGAAAGGCTTCAGGGAAAACCTCCAGACAACTTCAGATAACTATTGCAAAGAAAGCTCTGCCAAGACCTACAGAATTGTTTCCTATTTCACTCACTGTACCCTGCTTCGCCTCCTCGGCTCTCCTGGCATGAAGGTTGCTGTCCTATCCTGTAATCCTTTAGTTCTGCTTCCAAGCATTTGCTGTAGACATATTTCTTTCCTCAACTGACATTTTAACTCATTTGAGAATATCTGATTTATGCAAGGGAGGTGGAGAAGAGATATTTGGCTCAAGCAGTTGCAAGACCAGACACTTATGTACCGGAGATCAAGTTCTAGATATACTTCTGAAATCTCATTTCTGTGATACTACAGCAAGTTGTGTCAGTTGTGAAAGGAACATAGCTGGAATTCAAATAAATTATTCAACAGAATAATTTTATAATTATAAAGGACAATATATTAAAACTTAATGGTATAAAAGACTGTGACATATATTGTGCTCTTACTCATGTTCTTCTGAATAACTGCAAACATACAGGGATATAGTTATTCCAGTGAGATAGTTAGACTAATAATAAGACTCAGCAGTTACTCCTGAGCTCTTGTTCCTAAAGGTTTTGCTTTAAAATCTCTAAACACCAGAACAGAAGTGATCCACGAGGCTGGAGCTTCTGTTAACTAGGAGATCTTTTAGGTAGTCAGCACTTCAAGGAAATTAAAAACTTCTTTTTAAATGGCTAAATAAGGGGTTAAGTATCCATTTGAAAATACTGACATAATGTGAGTCCTGCAAAGCCACAAAAATAAAAAAGTGGTGCAAAGTTAGGAACAGAAATTAATTTCTGCACAAGGCTCCCATCCTAGATATGGCTCAGTCCCCTGGAGCAGACTTACTGTTAAAACACAGCATTCTAAAAACACCTTTCAGTGCTCTCTCTAAAACAGATATGTGACCTAGCATATAGTCAAATCCCTCTACATATCCAGTTTTCCAGGCTGCAAACCTTTGCCCCGAGAGAAAGAAGAGGGCTCTCAATTTCTAATCCTTGATCTCACCCTCATGCTCCTGGCTTAAAGCACAGGGCCAGTTGGTTCTAGTTTGACTGCATACCTAACAAAGACAGTGGTCAAACAGCATTCACGAAAGTGCTGGCTTCTGTGACACAAAAGTCAAAAAAATCTGGAATTTCTGCTGATAGACAACATGAATGACCACATGCAAGACAACAGTGAATAGAACAAGCAAAAATGCACCATTCTGCAAATAAGGAAAGGCACAAGAAAATGTGCAATAGGTTCCAGAAGATGCATTTTGACACCGGTAATGAAACTTAGGGTAAATACCTGTGGCTAAATTCAGTAGAGAACTCCAGAAAGCAGACACCAGGCTGCGTCTCACATTTGTAAGACGTCTGAATACCTCTGTTGTGCAGGAATGCCATGTGCAGTAGTGCTCACACAGCAGCCAACTTGTGGAGATCTGTGTCCAGACAGACTGGGGACAAGGTGTCACACAGCCACTCCAGGGGGATTTAGAAAGAATAGAGCTGGTGGTGAAGCCCTGGGTCACACTGCTGTACATGGCTCCCTAAGCACGTGCCGGAAGTGTTAGTTGTGCCCATGCTAACAGCTGGAGAAGGAAGGTTTTGACTGTGGTCAAGTGGAAGCTCCCCATTATGGTTTTTGCAAATGTCAGCTAGAACTCTCTGCAAGAGACCCAAATCTCAGTAAACCAAGTAAGATGATGGTTTTCAATAGTTTGTATGGAATAAAATATGCAGGAAGTTCAGCTGTACAAACTCAGGACATGTTATGACCTTATTCCAGGACCAGAAAGTGAGTCCGGGCTTGTTTTATTTACTCTGAGAGGCAAGCCTAAAAAGTTCACTGCAAGGCACAGCAGACACGCTTGATTCCCCTCTGGAAAAGCAGGGGGTGTTGGTAGCTAGCATATTAATTCAAGAAGTAGGTGGTTCTTCCCTGCTCAGCCTGAGGCATCCCTGTTGCCTCTGCAAGTGCCTTGATGGGCAGCCTTTGAACCAGCTACACTGTTTTTTAACAGGAACTGTTCTCTGATGTAACTTGGTGGTACTTACATGGTGATTTCGTGCCTCATAGTAAACTCAGAAAACAGTGTCAGCAAACAAGAATACGCAACTAAAGATAGTTCTTTTTAGCCATCTAGCCTCTCTTTTGGTCAGTGCTTTTATTCTTTGGTTAGATAGCTTTTCCACTGTCAAATGAGAAAAGTGACACAGTGCCAGTAAGAAGCATTAGCTCCTGTGTGTTCAATGCCTGCCAGAGTGAGAGTGCTAGGTACTAGAGGTGGAGCACATCTTAGCACACAAAGGTGTGCAGGCTGAAGAGTTGCCCCACTGCCCAGGCTGGGATGGCTACTGATTCTAAAGAGCCTTAAGCCATAACAGGAAACAAGTCCACTACAGACATATAAATAACAGCATGTAAAGCACAAGAATATAACTAAACAGTAATATACACTTTCCAGAAAACTGGAAATGGAGCTTTCTCTATTTCATTAAAAAGCAGTTCAGTCAGTCATGTTTTCCTCCTGCACAGATTACTGGATACAAGAGACAAAGTTCTTAGTTGAATCTCTTTTTTTATCTCAACCCAGTTTAGCAGGAACTTAGTGTGATTGCTTCTACAAGCACCTCTGAATACAAAGCACCTCTGAACACAATGTTGGGATGCAATGCACCAGTCAGTAGGGAAAAGTGATGCACAATCATGAGACTTCTGTACTATTTATGCAATATCACAGCTCAACAGCATGTTTACCCAAGTGCTGTTCAGCTCTGATACCCTGGGTGTTCCCACTTGGCTATGGCTGCACTGCAGGGGTAGATTACTAGGGTACATCCTGATTGCCCAGAGGTGGGGACCATGTAGGCTGTGTATATCCTCTGTATGCTGACACGAAGGAGGAAATCCAGAGCAATAAAAATTACAGATATGCAAATAAATTAAACAAACAAAGAGATACAGCCCAGGATACATTTGACTTTCTGGGCTGTGGGTACACATTGCTGGGTCATGTCCAGCCTCTCATCTACCAGAACCCCTAAATCTTTCTCAGCCAGGCCACTCTTGATCTGTTCATCCCCAGCCTGTGTCGATATCAAGGGTTGCCCTGATACAGGTGCAGCACCTTGCGCTTGATCTTATTGAGCCTCATGAGATTCCTATGGGCCCACTTCTCCAGATTCTTCAGCTCCCTCTGGGTGGCATCCCATTCTATACGTGTGTCAACCACACCACTCTGCTTGGTGTCATTTGCAAACTTACTGAGGGTGCACTTGATGCCACATTGGCTGTGTCATTATGAAGACACTATACAGTACTGGTCCCAGTATAGACATCTGAGGGACACCACTTGTCACCAATATCCATCAGGACATTGAGCTGTTGACCAATACCCTCTGACCAGTCCACCCATCCCATCAATCTTGCTCCAATTTAGAGAGAAGGGTGTTGTGGGGGACTGTATCAAAGGTCTTACAGAAGTCCAGATTGAAAATATTCATGGCTCCTCCCTAGTCCACTGATGTAGTCACTTCAACCTAGAAGACCACTAGTTTAGTGAGGCAGGACTTGCCCTTGTTGAAGACATGCTGAGTATCTCAAATTGCCTCCCCATGCTTTAGCATAGCTTAGCATAGCTTCTAAGAGAATCTCTTCCATGATCTTCCCAGAACAGAGGTGAGGCTGTCAGGTCAGTCATTCCTGGGGTGCTCCTTTCTTACTCTTTTTAAAAATGGTGAAATATTTCCTTTTTTTCCAGATGCCAGGGGCTTCACAAGACTGATGTAACTTTTGATATACCACGAAGATATTTTAACACACATTTACATTTATGTTGTGCTTGTGTAACCACGAAGCTCTTTAAACACACATTTACATTTACATTTACAGTATGCTTGTGTGAACCTGGAGCCAAGGAGCCTGCCTTGAGTTCCTACAGTGATGTTGCAATCTCAAAACTAAAAGAGAAGCCCATTCTGGAACCTCACTCAGAGAGTGAGGTGCTAGTGGTGCCATGGCTGAAGTGAGCACCACCATTCACCTGATTCAGAAAACTGAAGCAGACACTGGTTTAAATAACTGATCAGATTTTCCATAGGAATCTTCTCTGCACCCTTTAAAAAAGCCCACAACTGGTTAATGATGATAACTTATGCTCAGCTGTATTTGCTGTTTCTGTGACTTTATCCTCGCCCAGAGCTTGCAGCCAGAATTTAAGGCACTGGCATAGTCTGCCCTGCTGCCCATGCCTTGCCCAGTGTCTTTCCATGGACTCAGGGATGTCCAGTTAAGCCAGAATGTGCCAGACCTACAGAGCCTGTGTGGTAGTGCTGATGTAGCCATGCACTGTCTAGGCTCCCAGCACACAAATGACCTTGATATATTATTTTTCTGTTTGGGGAAATTTCCAGATAGAAGAAAACACAGAAAAACTTACCTTATTCTTATAGTGATTGTTTCTGGCCTGTGGCTTTAGGCATCTGTGAAACTATATAACAGCAGTTGCTCGTGGAAAATGGGGAGCATTTAAATGCACATATTCACCTAAATACAATCTTTTAAATTAGTATCTTTTGTTAGGTGTCAGAAAGTAATTATTTCTTTTTCCTCTTTTCACAATACTGTTTCACATTAAAGGGAGTAAATCACAATCAGCAGCACATCCTTAATACGTGAGTTATACTGCATGCTCTTCTTTGACAGGCTGAGCCTTCAGGACACTGTGGGTCTTATTCAGGATGTCTTGTTAGTGGTCAGGTGACAATTGCCTTAATCACAGTGACATCTGTCGGCAAGAGCAATATGCAAAGGGCCTCTTTTTCTATTAGAAGGCTTTGAGAGTGCCTCTTCTATCTTTAACATTTTTCTTTATCTTCTCCCCATCTTACCACTCAGTTTTTCTGAGTCAGTTCAGAATTTTAGATTACTTAATACAGCTTAGTCTGTTATCATCTTTTCTAATCCAATATCCCTGTTCTCAATCAATCACTCATCTATTTCTGACAGGGGAAGATTTTTTTATCAGCAGCATCATTTGCCAGCTTATTAATGGAAACATAAACTATAGAAGAAATTGAAGCTTCAACAGGACAAAGGGAAATCAGAAATTAAGAAAAAAACTCTCTGAAAAGTACCAAGAATGACTGGGTTAACTTTTTTTCCTCAAAGTCATCAAAGAGCTATTGAAAAAGAAGAAATATTGAGGCCACATTTCTGTCTGTTGTTCATACAACTGTAAAAAAAAAAAAAAAAAAATTTGGAAGAAATGTGTTGGCATTTAAACAGCTGATATTTCATTCAAAATATTTACAAACCAGAGACAGAAAAATAATTAAATCAGATCTTACAAAAATATTTTTTCTACCTGTTGCATGTAACCCATGTAATTTCATCTGAAAAATGAAGCTGTCAGTAGTATCTACAAATTATTCAAAATTATCTACCCAAATATGTGGGTGAAATTTGGTAAAATAGAAACAGACATAAGAATTGACAGTACAGCACATCAACTCTGTTAATAAGAGGCAGAAAATCTTTGTTTTCACATGACAATCCAGTATTCTCCTGTCAGAGACATTCTCTGTCCTCAAATTCTGCAGCCCAGGAGAAGAGACACAGATCACACATTCAAATGTTTCACCAAAGTGAAAAGTTGTACTTGGCATAAAGGATGGAGAGGTTGACAGAAATAGGAAACAAAACATGAATTTAGAAACATATTTATTTCAGCATTTCAGTATTATCTCCTGTCGCACAAAACCAGCAGACACACAGAGAATGTCCTCTGTCATTGAGTCAAGTACTTCACAAGAGATACAGAAATAACAGTATCTAAGAGATAAAATCGCAGACCCGATCTTTGTATTTCACGTCTATAACTGGAAAGCAAGATCCGGTTGGGTGGGAGAACAAAAAACTGCAGCAGCTAGGTCAGAAGTTAGTTGCAGTCTATCTAGCAGCAGAGTGATAAGGGAGATTGTCACCATGCTTTTGTTAGAGTAATTAATGAATAGTAAAAGAAAGAAGACACATCTCTTGAGCAGGATTCCTCTGTTATTCATACCTTCATGCTGAGCTTACAACCTTAAGGTGCTCTAAGTTTCTCAATTATTTGCAGCTTTTAACATTTGAAGATTTCTCTCGTAATCTGCCCCTTGCCTATTTAAAGCTACAAGAATCTAAATCCAGAATTTCCTTTCCATTAAGTTTATAGACACTGTATAACATATATGTATTTGATGTATTTGATTTATGCTATTTTATTCATATGCCATATTCCATTTCTTTTCTGTGAAGTTATTTTGAGATTTAATGATGATTTGGGATTTTTTCCTTCAAATTCATTCTTAGAATTCCTTTAGGTCCCAGTTCGTGTCTGCAAACAACTGAGAGACAAATCTATAAACCAGCAGAGAAAATATAAGTACATAGCAAATGGGTGTATGACATCAAACAGATGTCTGGTACATCTTCAGCCCAATGTACTCCAGAAGGGAAGATTGCTACTTCTCGTGGTTTTTTTGTTTGACATAAAGAAAATTCTCAGCTGATGTTAAACATGTGCAACATAAAAAACATCATGAGAATGATGGCAAATGCTATAAGCATAACAGAGCAGACTGCTTCCCTCCTGTGCCAAAAACAGCAGAGCTGACCCCAGGGCTCTGCTGTGGTTTATTTAATTCTGAGAATAAGTTTATGGGTGATCAACCTTCCAGCAGTCCACAATTCTTGACAGCTACTGTTTTCAGCAAATACACTCTATGTTTTTTTGGTCACTGAGCATTTCATTCTTCTTAATATAAAGGCTCCAAGTGTATCAGAGAGTTAAGAGTTGATCAAAGGGATGTGCAGCTGCAGGGGTGGGGGGGGGGGGGGGTGATGACATATTTCAGCTTCAATTTCTGTATTGGACAACATGGAGGTCACACTTGAGATCAGATTCTTTGGGAGCACATTGAGTAGTCTGTTCGAGATTCAGTGTAGCTTGGGCATAGAGGAAATTAGGGAATGAGAGTGCAACCAAGTGCTCAGAGCTGAGACTGTGTCCAAATTCTCACTTTACAGTTGTAGGGGATGGATAACCTGAGAAGCTATTCCCAAAGGATTTCAGGCAACTGAGCATTTCTAGTGTTTATCAGATGTCACCACTAATTTTTAGCTAGACCTATCTAACATGACCATGGCATCTCCACAAAAGGGGAATTATTTGAATGATGACTTCCTCTAAAACTTACTATGAAAACAGTCAGTAGTTCAAAATACTATAGTATATATACTATATATAAGTATATATAGAGTAAGTATAATACTAATAAAAATACTAATAAGTATATAAATATAAAATATATATATAATAAAAATAAATAAGATATAAAAATAGAAAAATAAATATATATAATATAAAATACTAATAAGTAGTATTTTATAGTAACTATAAAAATAGTCAGTAGTTCAAAAATGCACTATCAGAAACTTGCAGAATTGATTGCATGTCTTACCACTGCCAAAAATATTTTATTTGGAACATAAAGATGTATCTAATACTACACTGCCCAAAGACAGATTTCAAATGATGGATGACAAATTTTTCCAAACCTAAAGATGTAGGTGTTAATTATAAAAGTATAGCCTTCTCTGTAAATTTTTAGGTTCTTCAATAGAAAATACAAGACACATTCATAAAATCCATTTTTTATTTTGCAAAATCCTTATAAATATAAAAGCATTGAATCAACTCCACTGTTTACAATAAGTAAGAAATATGTAAAACTTCTGTTTACTATGTGAAGCAGTAGCCTTATTCCTTTCTCCTCTAAGACAAACAAACTTTGTATCCTTCCTGCAATTTGTAAACATTTTTTCCACATTCTGTAGCTATTCACATAACAGGGAAACATATGAGATCAAATCCTAAGTCCAAAAAGAAAGATTGAAAACATACAACACACTCCCACTTTTCTTAGTGCTGCTAAGTGCCTTTTATTTCTCCAGTGGTCTGTTTGTGTTCTTTTCTTCAGAAAATATTCAAAAGGCATTAGGATGCCTTGCAGGATATAATAGCTATATTCTGGGGAGGAGAAAACAAAAAAGTCCACATATCTTAAACTAAGATAAAATATCTATATCTTTAGGTCTAATTTATTGTCCTAAACCAGCATATAAAGTCAATCCTGATTGTGATTTCCCTAATGTCTGTTCATCTAACATCAAATGACCCATTGAGGTAAGAGGCAGAGCATATAAAACCTATTTAAAAATTAATTCAAGGAGAGCAGTTATGGAAGATGAATTTGTCAGAAGTACTACAGAGATTGGTGTTAGTTGCTGCCAGTAAAACCTCTAGCTGCCTCTTTCAGGTATCAATGATTTCACTATGTAGTTCTCACAGTTTGAGAGTAAATCTAATTCTATCCTAAGCTACATCCTATGGCATGTTCATTAATAAAAATATTTAGTGTAAAAAACCCCAATTATATTCAGATAAAAAAAACTCCTGAGAGAAACACAGGCTCAAGTCAACTCATAAAGACAGACATGTCAACATATTGCTATTGAGGGCTGAGCTTTTTATTAGATGTTGACTTGATTCCAATTTCTTTGGCTCTCTCTGACTATTCTCTTTGGTCTTGGAATACAAGTGCAACCACTGAAGTTCAACTATGACAGCAGAATATCAGCCAGCACCTTGAGACATTCTATACCTGGGTAGTACTGTGCTTCACAGCAAGATGAGAAGTAAGCAGCATGTGGTTCACACTGCAGCGTGTCACAGTCTGGAACAGCTACCCCTGCCTCTTGATTTTAAGTGGCAAAAGTCTGATGCTACATAGATATGGTGTAATAATCCCTTATTTTTCACCAAACGCAACAAACTGGACTTAGGCACAAACTGCTCCTTCTGTGCCCTTCCACCTTGCAGTTTTCAGGTTTCAGGACAATTTCATCTTGTGACATTGTGAAATTCAGGAATACCTATTCAGTAATCAGTACATGATTACTGATATGAAGCAGTCAGAATAACAGGATCATATAAATATCTGCTTTACTTAAATGCTGCAAGTCATTACTGCTTTTTGTAGGAAAGTAAGCATGGTATTGCAGAAGTCAGCAATGAAATTACATCATCCTTGAAATATTTTTCCTTGAGAACTGCAATGTGAGGTTTATACAGAAGCCAAATGTTATGTTACAGACCAAAAGAATAATCCAATAACATCCTATACTGTCAATAATACCAGGGATCCTGTTTAGTAATTTGGTGGCAAAATCTGGACAACTCCTTCACCACATTTGGCCCTTATGATTAGCAGTGACCTCTGTGTATGCAGCGCTGATGGCTCACTGCTCCCAAGCCAACGCACTCAAACCCAGTCAGACCTGGTAACATCAATGAACCTGTGACAACTCTGGGCATACTTGCCTGTGAGAAATGACTGTATGGAAACCACTAATAAAACAACACCTATTCATTAAAACAACTCACAAAAAAAAAAAAAAAAAAAAAGAAAAAGAAAACCCACAAAGTATATTAACTATTAAAATGAATTCATCCTTTGGTTTCAGAGGGAGGCTACTCCAGATTTACTCCTTTAATTCCTTCTGACTTCTCGTCCCCTTAGAGGCTGGGGAGGCCGGAAGTTTCTCAGCAAGCAGCAGGCAACCTCATCCTCAGCAGTGCTCAGGAGGCTGCGGAATTTGGCCAGCTGTAACCAAAAGAGACATAAGGTTCAGCAGAAAACCTTCATGTCAATGCTAACGAGAAAACACGTAAATATTAAAGACACTTGTCACTTTTCTTCCACCTGAAAGAACAGAATTGTATTTTATTAAGTCATGAGGGGAATGTCAATTTCACCATTTCTATCCTTTTAAATGAAAAAGGTTGACTACTGAGAAAATATCCCAAAATACATGTCAACATAAAACTGTGCATAAGGATTACTTGTTTCCTTTATTCACACTTTGTCTTCCATAATGTGATCTAAACTGGGGAGTTATAATTTTAGTTGGATTTCATAGTTTGGAGATTCTGAAATGCTTTTCACTGAAAGATAAGATTATGTTTCTTATCACACAAACATTCTGTGTATGTTTCCTTTTTCAAAGAGTATACTCCCAATTAACCTGGAATTGCAAGTCTGGTGCTACAGAAAGCTTCTGCAACTAGCACTTACTCAAACCAGGAGAGATTCCAACTTCTTCCTTTGTGAAGACACAGGACAAGCAGTTATTTATAACTCAGCATATGCTGATCTCAGCAGAAACCCCTTCAGAGCTCCATGTCTAAAACTTGGGAAATCTGAGCCTGATTTCTGACCTAAGTATAGAATTTTGTTTAATTTCTAATATTTCCAATAGTTACTATTTTTATATCTCACCTTACTTCCTTCCTAGGTTACCAAAGGTAGGACAGCACAAAAAACATTCCACTATAATAGAGCATTTAGTTGTATGGCACATTGCATTGTAATGACATTAAGAGCAGAAAAGTTCAATGCTATCTTGCTCCCATTCAATGCTATCTACCCCATTCTGAAGCTAACGTTTGTAATTCAGGGCCCTGTAAGTTTCCAAACACTTAAAAGCTATTTTTAATTTCTTGTAACTTGAAAAGTGCAACAAAAAGTCAGTAGTAAACTCTAAAGCCCTAAAGAAATACCAACTCAAGGAATAAAATTAAGTGGTAGAACAGTATCAGTCCCGGTGCTAATTGAACAATCACAATAGCAGACATTACTGGAAATAAACACCTGTACGCAAGTTTATATTGATAAGAATATAGCAATTTCTGCTTTAATACATAAGATATAGCTAAAGTTTATGAAAAATGACTAATAAAGGATCACTATACTTGACAGTTTCCCACACCACGTTCTTTGAGCCTGTTACACATGGCTGTTTATATACAGTGTTTCACATTGTAGAATATATTAATTATAGATTTGCCCAAATAAGAAGCTTTTAACCTGAAAAATGGCTTGTCTTTGGAAAGTTGATACCTTAACACAAGTTTTCAATCCTAGATCCATACACATTGCAGCAAGTGTTACAAAGCCAGATTGAGGGGAGTGAGGAAGAGATACAGATGAGAAAAATACATACATTGAGCAAATAAATTACTTCAAATCAGTTACAAATAGAAATTTGAGGTTTCCTAACAAGCAACCTATTCAGGGAACTGTCTTAACACTTTTAGCAAAGACTAAAGTCTCCATTTCTGCTGAGTATGTGGTTTCTACTCAGAAATTCTTTACACCTAAGAGGATCAGCCCTCTGGGTGTCACTGTTGCCAAATTAAGACACAGCACTAAGCTTTAACAAGAAATGTAGACTCTCTTACATCGAATCACAGCTTTCCTAAAACAGCCTAGCATACCCCCAACTTACTACAATAGTATTCACTTTTCTGCAATTCATCAATTTTTATGTATTTAGAATGCAAAAAGAAATTTACTACTCGTCTGCCAGATAAAAATGCCAAAGATGAGGTTTGAGCAGGATATGCAAATAATTAAATCAATTGGAATTCCAGAATTTCTAAGCATCACCAGAACTCTTTTTTTATTTAAGTTTTCTATGGATTATTTTTGTTTATTTATTTTAAGAGTGTTTAGATTCCTTTTAAAAATGAATAATAAATAGCTGTTCCAGCAAGAAAGGCACCTAGTCAGAATAAATTTGATATACAAATTTTGGCTTTTGAAAATCTTGTAAGGTCGGCAGTGCCAAGGTCTGCAAAAAAACTGTAATTTTGGATGGATTTACAATTTAAATCCTTACAAAAGCAACATTTCTATAGCAGGGAAAAATCCAAAGATACCTGTTCAGAACAAACACTTATGGGCTCTCTCAGAACAATCCAGATAACACTCTCAAGAAGAGGTGGAACAGTGAGAGATCCAAAATAAGTCCAGTAGTCCAGGGACTTGGGAAGCAGACAGCTGGGATCAAAGTTTGTGAATAGTGCTTTTTTCCCCTGGAAAGAAATAAAAGAAAAAGAAATACCAGGGCAATATTATTTAAAAGCAAGAGACCAAGGTAAATCATGCCAAAGGAGGTAGAGCTTATTCTGCTATCAGGTGGGCTGGCAGCATCTTGGGTGATGACAGGAGGTCCTCATCACTGCCCTTCTGATGAAGTCTTACCTCAGTGATAGCTTTGCTGTGACTTTCCTTGATGCCAGCAGGACACCATGAAAGGTGTCATGTTAGCACAGGCTCCCCAAAGTTATAGTTGACCATGAGATGGAAGTCATGGGGAGAAGACAGAAGATGTTAGATTTTCAATGTGGTCTCTGTGGGGCTGGCAGAGTATCCCCACAAGTTACTGCAACTTGCTTCCCTCCCCACTCACTCTTCCCAGGAGTTATTTCTGTTTCTTGCTGTACTGATACCAGGCCAGAGATGTCTGTCTGAAACATCATGTTGAGAGTCTGGCCAATTTCTCACACAGAAACAATAGGTTATTTCTCACCCTGTACCTCAGCAAAACAGGGAAGGAAGTCTTTTCCCTCACCTTTTTTACAACTTTCCATAAAGTACGTTTTTCCCTTGTTACTATCCTCATCGCAACAGATTTATCAGAGACTGGGTTCTGTGAGGAATTAGCCTTTTCCTCTGATCTTGTACTGTGTAAAAATTATTTTTTGTCTACTTAGTTTTCAACTTAAACAACATGCATACAAACTCTCTCAAATCAGGTATCAATCGCTATGGATAAGGAAACATGAAGATGTCGGGAGTAGCAACAAGGTTTCAAAAAATAAAAAACCCTACCAAGAAATAAAAAATCCCAACAAAAACAAACAATATTAGCTAGTATTCTTTTAGAAGCACTTGTTCACCTTGATTCGGATGGTGTCCAAGCGGTCAGTAATCTTGTTCAGTTGAGGGTTGCATTCACCAATCTATTAACACCAAAGAAAAAAAAAACACTGGAGCTCCAAAGAAAAGCAACAAAAATTAATAAAAAGAAAATTCATAATGAAACTTCTTTATATAACTGAAGTGACTATAAGATCTTATCCATTTTGTGAGTACAAGCCTGTGACTCGCTGGTCCTTAGAAATACTACTGGTGGTAAAGAAGATCCACTCCCCTGCTCATAGTATCCTGGCTACTCCAAGTAATTATTTTGGCTACAAAAGAATTACAAACTTTTCACTACAGGGGAATAGAAACAATTTATCTTTCATGTTTTAATATGTGGGATATTAAAAGTTACAGACTAACATCAGAAATTTAAACTGCTTATAACATGGAAAACACTGTTCTTATGTAAGAATGTTCCAAACAGAATTTGTGTGCTAAAAAATCCAGTGACACTTCCCTTGAACAATTGTAATGCAAACTGGAAAGACAGAATTACTGAATGGCTGAAGCAGTTCTTTGCAACTGCTGCATGGAATGGCTCTCTGTCTGTGCCAGCACCAGTACTAGCTGCTCTCAGGAAGCTGTGTCAGCCACCAGAAACCACAGAATTGACCAAAGCCCTATCTCTTGCCATAGATTGTCTGAATTCCTCATCTGTTTCATCATACAGAAGTCAGTGAAGCTGTTGCATGAATTTAATCTTAGGTAGAGAAGGCAAAATGTATAAAATAATTATTAGGGAATTCTCCAGTTTCTGGTTTTGCATTTTTAAATTATTATTATTTTCTAGAAGAAACTACCAGCTCATAAACAAGTCATTAAGGAGACCTTTAAATCAAGATTTCCCCCTAAAGGAACATGCTAGTCAAGAAAAAGTTACTGGGATCCAAATAGAGGCTGCTGAATTAAGTTCCACATCTAATGTTATATGGGTTTGCAGACTAGGCAAACTGAAGTGTCTTGAAATAATCTGTTAAGCTGATACTTTTACTCTTAAATGAAGCACAGCTTTCTATATTGGCAATGAAACTCTGTGAAGGAAATAAGTATAAAATAAGTATCTGTTTAGCAATAATTACACCAACCATCACCATTATCTCTTTAGGCTTATAATTCAGATTTATTATGAGGGCTGAAGCATTTTCTTCTTACCTTCAGAAATACAGCCATGACTGCTAGTCCGTCTGACTGACAAGCTGCCTCAACAAAACTGGAATACTTCTCTGCATTCCAATGGACCACATGAAGCTGAAAAGCAAGACAGACAGCATCAACTCTCGCTGAACTCAAGTAGTGGCAAATGAATATTACAACTTTACTGGGTTTGACACTTTATTTCACTCTATTGCATGCATAATCATTCAGTGTTCTAAAGGCAGATATTTCATGAAATCAGTAAATATGGAGTTCACAGAAATGGCAAAAGCATTTCCAGTGGCTGAGATTATTATAAATGTAGCAGCAATTGGCACACCACAGGGCCAGTCAAATTGCTGTTGAGTCCCCAGATTTTGAACTGAGAACTTAAGACAAAAAAAAAGTCCATGGTTATATAACTAGAGGTTTTAAATCCATTTTTAGTACAGCTGATTTTAAAAAGTGATTGAAATTCATGAGGATGTCATTAGTATTTTACTCCTCTTTTTCTTTAATCAAGCTTTCAGCAACATTAATCATCCACATAAATAGCTAGAATACAGGCAAATACACATTAAACTTGCACTGGCCCCTTTTCCCTTGTTTAGCTTAAGGGAACATCAGCATTTCATTTCTGACACTTTTCAAATGTTATTTTCTATGACTACCAGATGTGATGCCCTTACAAGCAGTTTGCTTATCTCAGGTTTGAGCATTTGCATTTCTAAACATGCATTATTCTGGAAGTGTCCTATCACATTTGCTTAAGAAGCTTAAAGACACTACCCAGCCAGGAGTAAAGAGGAAAAGCCTGTGATGTCTACTTCCATGCCGCTTAAGTCCCTCCTGTTAAATCAGGTTTCTTAATTCCTGACCACACTTCATGACAGGAGCTCCTGGTTCCCAGGAACTGCCAGGTTGTTCCAGCCTTGAGCAATGGTCTGACTACCAAGCTGGAGAGAGCACACTCACACAGCACTTAACTCTTAAGTACTTCACAAACATTAATTACTTTCATAAATCCTCAAAGGATTAGAAAATCTTATTACAGATAGTTTTAGTTAAAGATGCTTGGAAGCAGGGCGTGAGATTGGCTTTTCTAAAATCGGTGACCATATTTTCAGATTTCGAACTTCAAGAATGCTGAAAAACAATTCATTGAATGACTTAAACTGGGATGAACCCATGAAGAAAAAGGCTTCCTTTTGGAATACTGCACCTACAAGACAAGTAAAGTAAGAAAAGTTTAGGAAAATTTAGCTGAAACTTGCTTTAAAGGATTTCGATGTGAAGCAACATAGCTGCATGGTTGAAATAGGGATCTTTGGATTTTTATTTGGAAGGTTTTTATTCTAAATATCAATCCTTGCTTAACCTCTATGAGTTTCAATTTTCCATATTTATAAAATGGAACTCTTACTTGGTCTTACTTGATACCAATGTTTGTTATGCATTTGGGCCCCAAAGTGCTGAAACATAACTTGCAGCAAGTAAGGAATCCCACTGTAGTCAATAATAATACATGTACAGCCACAACGACATGCATGCTGGCTCACAGCCTTAGAAATCCTTGAAGGAAAGTTGCTAAAAATATTATACACTAAACCAGGAGGAGAACACAGTCCACTAAACCTTTCTCAAGTGCATTAATATCCTGGGGGTCACCGTGTCTCCACTGCTCCCTATTATAAGTCCACAGAACCTATGTTGAACAACATTGAACAATTACATTTTTACATAAACAAAAAGGAAACAGATACTCTCAGTCAGAAATTACCTTTATTGTGGATTTGGAAAAAAAAACCACTCCAAAAACAACCCAACAAAGAACAAAAAGAAAAATTCCCACAAAAGTCCGCTCCCACTCCCTTGTAGCTTTGCCAAAAAACCCCCAACAAGGTAACCCTCCCACAACCAAAACCCCCAAACAGAGTGTGAAACACTTTTGGGTACAGACCCATTCTCATTCGCTTGTGATTTCTCTCTAAGGAATATATCCCGTCTTACCACCGCTGTGTCACTGCAGCTTGTGAAGAGACCTTGATCAGACCATATGTTGTCACAGAGAATGGAGCCATGGATCCCTTCTGCTTCCCAGCAGGCTTAAGGGCCAAACCTTGCAGTCTTCTTTACCTGTACATTAATTCTTTCTTCAATTCAGTCGATGCTTTTTCTTGAAGCTTGCATCTTCCTTCCAGAGATGAGCATTGAAACCATCTTCATGTCTCCTTCTGAGGTATTTTCTTTTATGTGAACAATATTCAGAAGCCTTGATTTGAATTCTGAGTTTCTTATCCCAAAGCCAAAAGTGACATCTAGAGGGCTTCTTGTGGAGAGTTACCCAACCAACAGGTAACAGAAAGGCTTTTAGACTGGCTAGAAATTCAGACATATTTTCTCCTTCCATTTGGTTTCTTAGATGGGAACATATATTTTCTCAGCTAGAAATTTGGATTTGGTACTTAATGGTTTTAAAGCACCTTTATTAATTCTTTATATTCCATCTCACCTGGTTCCTGTGGAAAACATAAGCCTTTAAACACTGCAAATGTCACTTTTCCCCATTAGTGTTAGAAAACCAATCTTTTTTTTTCCTGACCAGTATCTCTTATAGCATTTCCAGAAAAATCTGATCACACCACCGTGCATACATTACATAATTCTTTTCTGTAGGATAATACTTTTATTTGTCTGTTTATTTTTACACTTTTTACTTCTTTTTTACCCCAGAAAACTCTGACCCTGTCTGAATAATATGTTTTTAAAGATCTCAATCTCCTTAAAATATTCCATGTTACTTCCGTTTCCAAAGAGGAATCTCATACTGAGAACTTTCTCCTGCAGATTACTCAAATGCACCAAAGGAGACAGAGCAGGAGTGAATGCTCCATGCCACAGCAGATGGTGCACTTCTCCCTGTGGGATACCACCTCCACTGAAGCACAGTACCCCACAGACAGCAGCCACCCCAATGACAGCAGGCATCCCACAGATATTAAAGTGTGGGTCTCAAAGTCATAACCACCACATTGCTAAGTGCACCACAAAATGCAACATTCCTAAGTCTTGCATAAACTTTACACTACATAGGCCCCAAATCCAATAATTCTGTGGTTTTGTCATTGAAGATGACTTTGAAAATGTTCTTCAATAAAGAAAATATGAAAGGCAAAGTTTAAAATAACTCTTGAATATTAAGTCTTGCTCTTATCAAGCTCTTGTCTTCTGTACTCCTTTTTTAATCCTCTCCAAAGCTTTCAAAGAGGTTCTCCTTTGAGAAAGGACCAAGCATGCAACACTTCAGGAAGACCGCTTGTCTTTTGGTAAAATGAGGGGAAGATGAAAAGCAGGAAGAGGAAGGGCAACATTATTCTTGCAATGGAGAACTAAGCTTAGAGGTGCAGCTGACTCCATATAAAGCCTTACCTCTGCTGCATACTTCATCCCATCCACCGTGTGCTCAGAGCCAGCTTCATCATTGGATCCCCAGTGGAAGTGAATCTGGCGCAGCCTGTAGGTCCCGCTGAGTGGCCCCCCAGTCAGCACTGGAAACCCAAGCAGAGGAAAAGGCTTCACTGAGAGAACGGGAGTCTCTACCCACATCCTCTAACCTCACACCAGACTTCAGTCTTCAGACACTCCTCTGCTCTTGCTCATAAGTTGTCTCAGATGGCTTCCCATTTCTTGGAAGTACTACAGAAACCCTCACCTGTCAAGGATATGACTATGAAAATTGCATTTATGGGCAGATTAGTGGGTTATGGTCCACTAAAGGGTATGCTGTTATTGTAAAGGTGGGATATTTCTCTGAGAATGGGAAAACACTTCTATTTCACAACACTCAAGAGTTTCCTCTCTTGATTATATTCAAAAGAATCACTAAGAAATTAAGCTCAAAATATAGGTTTTATGATAAGGAGCAGGATCATAAAACTGTAAAGTAAGCAGAATTAATTTTCCTCTTTGAAATTTGGTGAAAAATAGGTGAAGCTTAAATTTTCAGGCCTATTTCCTTCAATTGCAACTAGATCCAGTTATATCACATTGAAGTCTGAGGAAAAGGAGTTTATATTAACATAAATAAAATTAAGCAAATGCTACATATGCATTGTACAACTGCAATATTACTGACAATTTGCCAGGGCTGGAAAGCATATCCTATGAGGAGCAGCTACATACTTTGGGTTTGTCTGTTTTGGAGAAAAGGAGGCTGAGGGGTCCTCACTGCTCTCTGCTTCTGAGGAGAGGAAGCAGAGAGGAAGCTGCTGGTCTCTTCTCTCAAGTATCCAGTGACAGGACTAGCGGGTAAGGCTCAAAGCTGTGCCAGGGAAGATTTAAACTGGATACTAGGAAATATTTCTTTACCACAGTGGTGGTCAAACACTGGAACAAGCTTCCTAGAGAGGCTGTCAAAGCTTCTGGTGTATTAGAGTTTAAGGGGCATTTGGACAATGCCCTTAACAACATCCTTTAACTTTTGGTTAGCCCATAACTGCTCAGGCAGTTGCACAGGATGATCGTTGCAGGTCCCCTCCAACTGAAAGAGTCTATTCTATTCTTTCTATTTCTATTCTGTTCTGCTCTAATTCTATTCAAACTAACATGCATATGGGTGGGCTTTTCATTATTTTGCTTTTGCAAATGCTCATAATTTTCTTGTCAGACTTAGAATCAAAATATCTCTTCACAGAGCCTTGAATGTGAATTACACTCAGAAATATTCCTTATTCACAGTAAAAAAAAAAATCAGTCCACTCTCCCAGCTCCATATGTCCTCTGAGTGTTTGGGAATCAGTCTGGAATAGTTTACTGGCTCATTATAGAAATTTTAAGGGGAAATGAGGGGAGATGTTTTTTAAATTAAGAGCTGTAGGGATCACAATAGCATTTTTTTCTCTCTTCTAAGTTTAGTACAAAACTTAAACTTTTTTTGGAAAAAAATACAACAAATAAAGACAGAAGAATGTTTAAGTTGCCTATTTGTTAACACAAGTAGTTTGGATAATGAAAAGGAACTGGGACTGTTTTTTCTGGGGAAAAATATTTAACTTCCTTAAAGCTTCAACTCAGAAACATGCATTTACACAGCTCATAAATTTAGCAAACAGAGGAGATGAGGCAGTGGCACTTTTAAATTCCTTTTTTTAAGGACTGTAAACTTGGATGCATATGATCCTAGAAAAGTGTAAAGATTGCTGTTCTAACTGGCTGAGGAAAAACTATTATGCAGAAATGCACCAGCGTGAAATACTTATGCTGAGAAACGTGGAAAATGGCCTGTTGATGTGTTTGTGCCACATCACACAGTGACAGTAAAACCCCTTCATTCCAACAGTAATTAAGGAAGAGGGTAGTCAGAAGTTTTTAAGGGAAATATCAGGATCTTGAATTTTGAAAAATGCTGGAAGAAGATCAATAGAACAATTTCAAAGAATGGAGCTAATGTGGGAGCAAAGAGCATAAACAGACTTACACAAACAGTTACAGACTTGACAGCCCAGCTCCAATGCTGACCAAAGTGAGGAAATGGTTCATATGTGAGTCAGTTAATAATGCATTAGAAGATGCTAATGTATTTAGTACCAATTAATTTGATTTTTTTTCATGAAACGAACACATGGCAGGAATTCTTACTTCACCGAGGAGCCCCAGAAGCCAAATTTGGGCCCTAGAAAATTCAGTATTTTTTTGAGCAATGACCTGAAAGAAAACAAAAACAATACTGATAAAGTTTGTCAGTGACAAATATTAGGGAAAATAGTGAATTACTCAGTTTATGGTAGAGGACTGAAGAATCTCATCCATGCATAGAGGACATGTAGTCTACTGAAGGAGACTGAGGATTCCATCTGTTAATTATCTGATCAACATCTGTCAGTGCTTTGCCATGATATGAACAATATCCTTGGAGATATGGCCTGAGGAAAGGCTGTAAGTAAGCAGGATTGCATTACCATTGCTGGTACCAGGGGAAGCCTAGAGAAACACTGTGTTCAGGCCCTGTCACTCCATGGATGGAGTTAAGAGAGTGGAAGAGGTTCTTGGTGTATTCACATTCATTACCTGTTTTTCTTTAAAGCTGTGAGGGTAATTAACAATTAGAACAACTTACCAAAGGCTGTGGTAGGTTCACCATCGCTGGAAAATTTGAAATCAAGATTGTATATTTTTCTAAGAGATGTGCTTTAGTTCACCAGCATCTACTAGGCTCGAAGCAGAGATTAATTCTGGGAAGTTCCGTGGCATCTGACACAAGGTCAGACCGATCATTGATGGTCAGCTGGTGGCTTTCAGGCAACATCCAATGTTGACAGAAAGTCTAAAACTAAGACTGTTCAGGAAACAAAAACATGACAGCGTCTCCATCTATGTCTCTCCCTCTTGCCACTAATCCTCAGGACTAACGGGTTATCAAAGGTAGTCTCTCTCTGGCTTTGACACTTGTGAAAACATCTTATGGTCTTGGATCCTCAGCTAAACCTCACACAGCCACAAAATGATTTTATTGCTTGAAGATTCTGCACTCCTACAGCTACAAGGGGAGGCATGCTGGCTTGCCCAAAATCCAAGAGAAGGTTTCAAAGACGAAGGCACTAACTTCACAAAGACTGTGATAAACCAGAGAGCTTCTAAATAAGAATTATTGCTTGCAAAAAGGGATGCTACATACTCTTGGAAAAGACTGGGGCAACAATACCTTTCAGAGAAGAAAAGGGATTACTTGGGAGCTACTTCACTTGTTCTGTATTGGCCCTTACCTGACATAAGAATGAGTATAGGTTGTAAAAAGGGGGAAAACATATAACCAAACCTGCAGCTAAATTCAGATAAGAGATTTGAGTGATTCGGTTGGAATGAACCTGTAATGAGACATAAAGGATTCACCTGCAGTGAGAGAGAGAGAGAGAGAGAGCAGCATTTGAAAAATTGTACACAACAATGTTCAAATAGGGGGCCGGCACTATCCAGCTGGTGGAGGTGGGTCAAACCCCTCTTGTGAGTATGGAATTCCAGCACTTTTTGAGAAACACAATCTCGAACTTGTGTCCAAATATGTTCCCACACTGTATCATGCTGAAAGACAGGGAAAAAGGAATTTCTCATCCAGAGAAGCAAAGCCTTACTGTTTATAAGGAGTTCATACCCAGCAGTGAGATGTGCCCAGGCTGTAGGCATTCTATTTAGGAACTGGTGGAGGAAGTTACAGTGCAAGAGTAAAGGAACAAACCTGATTTGTTGACGGTGTCATCAAACTCCACACTGGTGGAGTGTCCGTTGTTAAGGATGATTTTAGCAGAAGCTGGATCATAACTGGGATTTAGAGGACGGAGGGAGGGATCATACTTGGTTTCCTCAGTTTTGATGTCAATGGGTGACTGACGGTCTCCATTAGCGACAGGAAATACCTCCTTCCAGTGGGAAGGCCCTGCAATGCATTGGAGGAGAAGTCTAAATTGCTGACAGCATCCTGATTTTTATGAAAGAAAGATCTGTTTGAATTGTCCTCATCTGCATCTTTTAAATTCAAAAAGGATGCATCAGGAAAAGACAGATCAAAATATTCAGCTACTTTTGCTGCATCATATTGCAATAGCAGTTCTCAGGACCCCTTCATGTACCTTGCATGCACCTTTAGACAAGGCCACATACAGTATGTAAATAATTATTTACAGGTAAGACTCAGCTATGCACAAGGCACATACAACAAATGCTCATTCAAATCAGGCATCCTGTATCCAACAGGCACTATGTCCCAATAAATTTTTGACATGCCATTTTCACCTAGTATCATGTCTCATTGTGTCTTTAAAGATTACCTCTTTTCTGTGCAAATCCCTGCATTAAGGATTTTTTTATGCCTTAGTCGTTTCCTGCAAAAGACCTAAGAACACATGTTCCATTGATCATTCTGAACGAGATGGGGAGTTGTCAAAAAAGGTGATTGGTGATGTCAGAAAATGCTGAGTGGTTTCTGGAGCCTGATGGCAGTGCCTGGAACCTAAACACTGCACCTCTGATCACCTCCTCCCAGCCCACCAGCTGTGCACACCAGCTGTCTCAAGAAAGACTGTCACCCTCTAATCATGAAGTGTCCATGCACACGGGCACACATATACGCACACTAGTGCAGCACTGACAAAATCAAAACACAGGAACCCTCAGGACAGTGATGTCTGTGTGAGGTTTGGATTTCTACTGCCTTTGGCTGATGAGAACAGATGCAGCACCATTCACCAGACCTAGACAGAAATTATAGGACTGTTAATCAATAGCTGTTAATCAATACTAGTCATCTCAACCTTCCTCTCTCCAAGCAGGCTAAGACAAATGTCACCTGAAAAGCTAATAAATCAATAATGTGGACATGAGAAAATGGCAAATGACATCCTAAAAGAGCAAGAAAAGCTTCATTGAGAAGATGTTTGAGTTACCTGTTGTTACCTACTACACATCAGAGAGTTCCCAATAATTCACAATAAGAATATATGTGCCACTGTTTAACTGTATTTGGATAAGAGAGTAAAGAAAAATACGAACAATAAGTTGCCTGGGGAATATATTCTATAAAGACAGAAAACAAGGTTTAGGATGGAAAGGAGGGGAAAGCAAAGGGAAAGAAGAAAGGAAAAAGAGAAAGGTGAAAGTCTGCAGGGCAAACGATCCTTCAGTACTAAGAAGAGCACAGCACTTGTTTTTGCTCCAGGCTTGTAATGGGAAGAAGCATAATAAATCAATTGAGAGACTGGATATAAGAAATACTTTATATGAGTATCAGAACTGGGTAAAATAAAAACTGCATCACTGGAAATCCTCATAACTAACTCCCTATACTGACTATAGCTAATCTCAGTGTAAAAACTGGGTTTGGGTCTTTCTGGATGAGTTAGCACTTAAATAAAAATTATGACAAAAAAGGATGAAAACGTATGATGCAGTGGTTAATAGCCTAACATCAAAAGCTGTTAGATATTTTTCTTTCCTCAACTTCAGTAGGCGTGAAGACAGCGCAGAAACTCACAGGTGCTAAAAGCACCCATACACCCTTGCAGTAAATCAAGGAGGAAGCACCTACAGCGCCGGGGGGCTGCAGCTTGCACAGCACCTGGGCAGAGAATGATTCTCCTCTGAGCAGCACTGAAAACAGAAGTGGGAAAAAGTTGTAAAGAATAGCCTAAGACTTAAGCCTCAGAACAGAGACAAAGGCCTTCAGTCTTGATTTGTTAAAAAGTACTTCTGTTAATTACTTGATTAACTAAACTCAATAAGGAAATAGACTCTAAGGCAGAAGATAAAAATCCTACTGGTTTGAAACATAAAACAGTTTAAACTTAATTCTGTTCACAAATGGTCATCAAAGCTATTCAATATTCTAATTACATACAGTTTAAAATATAATTTTATTTGTGTTTAGCGTCTAATCTCCTGTAGTTAAGGATGCAACACAAAATTTTATTTGTAAGAAGAACCACTTCATAATTTATACCTCACTACTGTGATTTGGGATGCCTAGAAATAGCTTATTGCTGCTTAATTTTAATATTTCTAATGCACCTCAACTGAGAAAAGGCAAGAATATATTTATGTGCTTAACTCCTTGGTCTCCTATTGCTCTGTCTCAGAAATAACTATAGTTATTTGAATTAAATAATATAGATGACTTGCATTCAGAAATAATACAAAGTTGCCAAAAAGAGGACCCAAGGCTGTGATTCTATCACTACCTAATTATTTAACAGTAATATTCAGTTCTAAAAGGCATTATTGCTGATTTGGCATTTGTTCTTGGTTCAGATGACCAAACACTGTTTTGCTATTGTGATTTATCATCTACCAGTAAACAAACTACCAGACATCTGACCTTTCCAAACATATAGGAAGATATGAGGAAACTTCAGCTCATTTTGTGCCACTAGGTTATATGAAGAAGTATTTCTTACTAGGTAATCTACCAGCAATCTAGTACAATTACCACGCTTTTGCCATTCTAGGAAAACTGTGACTCAATTTATTTCTACAGACCCTAGTCCAATGCTAACTTTGTGTATGACTGTTGTAAAAAAAAAGTCATTACTGTTGAAAGAGATGCTCAAATGCATGCCATACAATCAGATTTAAGCCAGTGGGATCTCAAGGGTAAAAATTTTTTTGAATTCAGATCTGAATTAGATGCCTCCATATTAAAATAATGTACACTTTAGTTTTCTAAATATGCACTTTAAGACATATCTGGGGAGTAAAACTCATTAATTCACCTCCCTTCATTTTTTCCTTTAGTGAATGAAAGTGATTAATATACCAGTTTTTGAACTTATGAAATCCTCTCCTGCTGTTGAGAAAATGTTCTCTTGCTAGAGGCAATTTTCTAATAGCTCTTAACAATCAAAGCCATTGTGACTGAGATTTATGACAAAAAACTGAACCATCTGCTCTGAAGATTTCATTCCTTTATTTTGGACACAGCATTACCACAGGCAATGATACATTTAGGTCAGACTATCACTGCACATACCACTCACCAGCATTTCACACATCCACTTCATGAAACAGATCTCACAATGAAGGCAGCTAGGAATTTGCCAGGAAACAGAACTCACTATAGCACCTCACAGTGTTGCATTTTGATCCAGCTGAAGGTAAAGCTTACAAATTTCATCACCAGGATAACTTGAGACAAGCTCAGTGAAGACACTACAGGATACAGTTGAATTCCAGTGAGCCTCTATATGTGCATAAATGGAGCATGTACAGGTGAAAAAGGGTTTTTTGGTATTCTTTTACAGTTTGTTATTATATATAGAAAATTCATTATTTTAGTATGGTCTGACATTGACAGGATCACATCCTCATTTATTTCTAAAGAGAATCTATTGCCCAGCTTATAAAACACAGAGTGTTCAAATTTATAAACTTAGGCTTGCAAGCAATTTGATTGCATATTAGGTTACAGTAAGATGAGCTCAAACAAAAACAATTAAAAATTCATTATGGGTAAAATTGGCACCTTTTTGAAAGCAGATATTGAAATTATGTAAATATTCTCAGAAAGAAAAAAAGTATAAGGAGTTATGGCTCAGCTGAAGTATCTTGAAGGTCTTTTGCAATCTAAATGATTCTATGAATTAATATCCCTTTTATATATAAAATGCCTCAGCATTACAGTAGTAACTAGATCAAGAGAAATTTTTGCAGTAAAAGACAACACACGTAGATGTTGACCATATATTTCATTAAACATATAGTAAACTGAAGGCAATTGATTTCCCACTGTGGTCCCTTCCAACCTTACTCATTCTGTGATTTGTCTTTAACTAAAGCAATTCCCCTGTAAGCAAAAAAGGACTCAAGGGATGAAAATGTTCCCTTCCTGACAGGAACCACAAGCAGCAATGAAAAGCATGATGCCACACTGAAGCCAGTTTTCAAGATTTCCGTATTTTGCGTCCACAGATAAGCAACATCAAAACTCTGAGGTAAGAAAAGTGGAAAGAAAGCAAAGGACAAAGTTTTCACAGAAATAAAATAATGCCTTCATGCATTTCAGAAACACATGTATCAAAGTAATCAAGAACTTCTGCATTAGGTTTGTGTGACAAGAGACTGGTAGCAGGGAGGCTGTAGGTGTGGCTTCTGTGAGAAGCTACTGAAGCTTTCTCCATGTCCAAGAGGGCCAGTGTCCACTGGCTCCAGGATGGATCCACTGCTGGACAAGGCTGGGCCCATCAGAGGCAGTGCTAGTATCTCTGGGATAACAGATTTAAGAAGGGGGAAAAGTTCCTGTGCAACAGCAGCCAAAAGACAGGAATAAGTGAGAGAAACAGCTCTGCAGACACCAAGAGGAACTCCAGGACTCCAGAAATAGGTACAGTTTTATATGGAGACAAGACTCAAGCAAGGTCCAGGGCCACCTCAGTAATAATTCTGGTGGCCTCTCCTCTCTAGAAGTTGAGAATAGCAAACAAGAAGAGATAGGATATGGGAGGGAAAGTGGGCTTCTTATCTGGACAGTGCAGGTGAAGCTTAAAGCATAGAAACACATGGAGAAAAAAATTTGAAAAACAAGACCCATTTACGTCTTCAGGGGAGGGGTAGGGTAGACTGCACAACAGAAGATAACACTCCCAATCATTGCAACATCTCTGTGATCCACCACCACCACCCAGTTTTTCAGGAAAAGTATATCCATCCAGAAAAGATGGAACATAAGAGCCAGGAAGGAAAGGTAGTACTTGCACAAACAGTATTCCAAAGTCTAAGTAATAATATACACAAAGCATATTCTTATAGGCATTAGTATATGCAAATACACAGCTTTCTCCCTTTACTGTCACAGTGTTTCATTTCTCTGTGTACAGACAATATAAGATAGTCTATGTATTTTATCAGAGTTGAGCCTACAATTTACAAAAACACTTTCATTTCTACTTGCATGACTTGTGAGACCGTCTGCACACTGGATCAGCGTTTGCATGACTGAAGATCATGCAAAACAGAGCAAAGTCTTTAAGACTGCTGATGAGCCCATCTTGGGACTTCAAAGGCTGACAACATGAAGGAAACCACGGAACATCTAAAATCCCAAAGCATCTCCTCCTAGGTGCATAGTTATACATTTAAATAACCCAGTTAGGTAATTAGGATTTCCCACCGTGTAGCAGAAGCAGAACACAGCTGGAATCAGAAAAGCACTGCTGGTACAGCAGTTCCGATCAGTGCAGCTGTCTAGAGCACTCCAGCAGTGCACGCAACTTTTCAGCCAAACGGGCGAACGAAATCCCGACTGGGAACGCGGCAGACCCGACCCGTAGCCAAGCCCAGCCCGGCTCTGCAGGCGATGCCGCACGCACGGACCGCTCTCAGCCGCCTGCCTTGCAGAACGCCGAGACAAAAATCGGCTGGCTCTCACGCTGCAAAGCATTGCAGCTCATCCAGCTCTCCCGAGGGCGCGGGAGCTGCCGAGCCCAGCGGCGGGAAGTGCTCCCCGCGGGACCCCTCTGGCCGCCCCGACGGCCCCGGCCGCCGCTCCCTACCGTTGTGCTCGTCGTATCCCCAGTGCAGCATGGCTCTGCTCTCCTGCCGGCACGGCACGGCACGGCACGGGATGGGATGGGATGGGACGGGCTGGGGCGGGAGAGGCGGCTGCGCCCGATTTGAAGGCGACGGGCGGCGACGCCCCGATCCTCGGGCGCTGATAAGGAGACCTGCAGCACTCCGGCCTCCTGGCCCGTCCGTGCCTGTAGTCACCTCAAGTCCTTCGCTACCCAGGCTCTCCCCAGCTCCCCTCAGCACCGTCGGGGTGGCCCGGGGTGGCAGTGCCGTCTCTCAAGGGCCAGCTCCAACAGAGGGAAGGTGACTCCTTCAGCCCCCGTCCCGCCAGAGCACGAGTTGTGCGGCAGGGAAAGACGGCAGTGTCCATTCCTGGGGTCACCCCGGCCACTCCCGAAAGTAAAGCCAAGTGCGCACCGCCGCATCCCCTCCCGTTTTTCTCCCAGGGGTGTAAACCCAGTTCCCTTTGGAATAGGCAGCAGATAGACTTCACGTTTTCCCAAGCGGGGCCGTGAAGCAGGAGGGTGTCCCACAACCCACCGGGAATTTATCCAAGCGGCGCGCCTGCCGGGGGCTGCCCGTAGGCACCTGCTTGTGGCAACGCGGAGCTTTGGACTCGGCGCTTGGGCTGCGGGCGCCCGCCAAGGAGCTCTCAGCCTTCCCGTGCTACAACAGCTGGCTGCGAAGGCGCGGGAGAGGCAAGCAGGGCCGGGGCCGAACCGGGAAGCGACAGGGACCGGGACAGACACAGGGACAGGGACCGGGACAGACACATGGACCGGGACACGGTCGCTCCGCCAGCGCCGTTCCCCGCTGCGGCTCCGCAGCCCTCACGCGGGGCGGCGTGCGCCCCCTGGCGGCCCCGCGCGCCCCCTGGCGGCCCCGTCACAGCGCTGTGAGCCAGTGGCGGCTCCGCGCGTCACAGCCCCGTGTGACGTCACCCGGCCGCGCGCCGCAGCCGCCGCCATGGGCAAGAGCCGCGGCGGGGCCGCCAAGGGCGGCAGCGTGTTCCGCATCGCCCGCAGCGGCGTCCTCAGGGCCAAGGCCAAGGGCAAGGCACGGCCCGTCACCTCCGGGCTGAAGCAGGTGAGTGCCGCGGCGGGAGGAGGCGCTGGCCGGGCTCCCCACCACGGGGAGGCCGCGGCCCGGCGGGGTCTGTCCTGCCCTTGGACCTCGGAGCGCTCGGAACTGGTGAAATCCAACACTTTGAGGGGCAGTGCTCGTCCGGGCACGAAATGGCCAAGTGCACCATTTTCACTCGAAAATTAGATTTGTATGTGGATGTATCATCTGCAAAAAGAGAAGCACAGGAATGTCATTGGACTCATCTGCAGACACATGCCACAGAAGGCATCCGGCTGTGCTTAAGGGGTGTCGTTTGGGAAGTGTCTGACGGTATCTCGCCTTGGCCTCGGGAATGCGATGCTAAAGGGTGCATCAGCAGTTCAGCGAGTTCGCGTTCTCTGGACCGCATTCACAGCGTGGCTGAGGGTGCAATTCAGGGTGCAGTTTAACAAAATGCCTTAATCCAAACCACCGGGCAGAGTTAGTACAATTAACAAGGGGAAGTCCTGCTCCTTTCCATCACGTTCCAGGTCCCAGGAAGGGATCCCTTTGCCAGGCTCTGGGCTATATTCCCACAGCTCTCCTTGATGCTGGTTCAGGAACTCTTTGCCCCCTAGGTGACTCAACCTGCTAAATCAGCAGCAAAAGCCATTAAAAATACATTTTGCATTTTTATGTGCTGAGTTGGTGCGTTGAACAGACTTAATTATGAACGAACGAATGCAGAGAGAAGCATTTTGGTGGGGAAGGACCAGAAAGGATGGAGGCTTTTCTTCTATTTGCCTCAGCTGTCAAGTAAAACTCAGTGAGATGTAGTGAACAGACCTAGGAGTCTGCACTGCTGGATGCTGTGCTCTTAATTCCTCTCTGCCACATTCTTGCACCTTACATGGGCTGTGACACTCTGTACACGCTTCTTGAGCCAATTTAACATAAAAAATAATGTTGTTTTCGTGTCTGTAGAGTAGCACAGCCCAGTAGAGGGGGAGAGTGCATCATGAAGCAGGGAGCAGTGCAGGGGAAGAGGGATGGGAGTGATCTGAGCAAAGAGTTTTCTATTGGGAGCAGTGAGTTACTATATGGTATCTTCTCAAACTCTGCCTCCAGCCTGAGGTGTATGTTCTGCAAGAGTTCATTCAGCTGTCCCTCTAGAAAAAACATCTGTTAATAAATATAATAAAAAACAGATAGTGGCTTATTTTTTTCCATTTGATGCAGTTGCAAAGTTTGCTGGACAAACATAAGTAAATGTCTCTTAAAAAAAGGGCTGTTTAAGATTTTCTCCTGCAAGCCAAAGCCACTTGACAAATTAATCTGGTGGACAGACAGGAATGTAACAAACTTCAGAAAAAACAATTTCATGTTGCTGGCGTCACATCTCCTCTTAGTCTAGACTGTTCTGTATAATAAAGGGAGAAACAGGTTTAAAATCACATTCATGAGAAGTCAGTAGCTTATTAGGAGTAAAATTTTATTCTCTGTGTTTGAAGCTGTATTCTTTAATGCATTAAAAGCCTTTGGGCTTAATGTGATTTACTTATCATTAAGCAGTATAGGAAGCTGCTCAGAAAAAAAATCACTAAAATACATTTATTCATTAATAGCTAAAAGCCCATTGTACTTGTTCAGACAACTTTTGATGTGCTAGCTGTAGAGCCTCTTTCTGTGGAGGAGTTCTGCCCTGAGTACCTGAGGATATCACATATTAAAACTGACTGGAACCTTGTAAAACCCCTGTGAAGCTGGAGGATGGTGACAAGCCGTGATTGAAATCATGGTTTTTTACATCATGTTACCAATAATCCATCCACTCTGATCAGTGCTGGGGCTGTATTTCTCCAGTACTGTCCCAGTTAGTGTTCATCTGAGTAGGCCTGTTTTATCAGCCTCATCATACTGGTTTTCTTGTTCAGTCAGAATGGAATTATTGTTACTGTGTATGTGCTCTGGAATTTTGGAGGCTTTGAAAGTAAAATGAATGCGTGTGACCATTCACAGTTTGCTTCTGCCTGTTTAAATTGCTCAGAGGTGAATTACAGGGGGAGCCTTTGAAACAGCAATAGGTATCCTGAAATTTGAGGATGCCTGAAGACCTATGAGCGTGCTTCTGGAATGTTTGCAAGGTAATAGGTCATTACCTGGCTATGATCCTGTTCCAGACTTTGGAAGCAGCAGGTGCTAGGGCTGACATCAGCTGAATCTCACTTTGCTGCAGTGGTGAGAGTTTTATGCCCTCTTGCATCCATCCTGCTCCTCTACCACAGACAGTTGTCCCCAGAGCACAACACATGTCCACATTTTGGTTCTTCCTCTTTGAAAGCAAAATCTGATGAAATAACTTACAAAGGCCGACTTGGGCTAAAAGAGAGGCTGGGGTTCCCAGAGATACACATTGCACTCAGCTACAGCCACAGAGTTTCTTTAAATACTGTGACAAAACCTGGGACATGTTGTTAACCAGACCTATAGCACGAACAACTAGGATGCAAGGTGTAATGGTGAAAGATAAACTACTGGAAGAAATTTAAAGCAGTAAAATCATTTACAAATTGTATTTGGTTTGAGGGGCTACAGGCGTGGCTTCTCTAAAACGCAGCCAGAAGCTTCCCTCATGTCTGCAAGGGCCAATGCCAGCTGGCTTCAGGATGGACATGATGGACATGCTGCTGGCCAGGGCAGAGCCCGTCAGGTACTGGCAGTGCCTCTGGGATGATGTAGTTAAGAAGCACACCACCAGCAGCAGTCAGAACAGAGTGAGAATTTCCATAAGAAACAGCCCTGCTCTGCTGACACCAAGGTCAGCAAAGGAGGGGGAGGAGGTGCTCCAGGTGTTGGAGCCGAGATTCCTCTGCAGCATTTGTTTGACAACAAATGAAATTAATTTTCACCAAGTTGAGTCTGTTCTGCCCATGATGGCAACTGGTGCCTTATCTCTACCCATGAACCTTTCATTGTATTTCCTATCCTCTGTCCAGCTGGTGGAGCGGCTTTGGTGGGCACCTGGCATCCAGCAGGGTCAGTCCACCAGAGAGATGAAGGAAGGAACCCTTCCTGGGACTTCAGTCCAGCTAAGAGGAGCTGAGGGGGGTGTAGCAGGTCTGGTGAAGCCTGATTTTTGTTTTCTCTGTGTTCTCTTTCTGGATCACTATGGGCTCCCATTCCAATAGAGCAAGTTTAACTCTTAATTTTGAATTTATTACTGCACAGCTAGATGACCTCATGAAGTAACAGATAAAACATACTGAAAAGCATGTAACACTGACTGCATAATAATTGCACAAAAATGGGGCAATTTCACATTAATGGAATTTTTGTTAAAAATAACGTGTGTATTTTTTCTCTCTCAGATAAACATTAAAAATGCTGAAAAAGTTAGCACAATAAATAAAGCATTTGCTGAAGTTCAGAAGGAAATCCGGCAGCTATCAAAAGGTGCCACAGCAGAACCTCAGAAGACTCAGAAGGTAATTTCTCTTGTAAAAGTCTGAGAATGAAAAGAACGTGAGTGTTGAAAGCATTATAATGTGTCTCTAAGACTGCAGGCAATTAGCTCAGTTGATAAGAGCACAGTGCTGGTAACACCAAGGTGTCAACCCCTGTAAGGGCCATTTACTTAAGAGTTGGACTTGATGATCCTTGTGGGTCCCTTCCACATCAGAATATTCTGTGAATCTTGTGAATTCATGCAGTTGCTTTAAATCTAGAATCCCAGTTTTATGAATTTAATTTGTGTGGTAATGCTGAAACCTGGTTCAAATGTTCAAATTCTATATAACTACTAATGTAGAGAGAGAAGAGGGTGGGCAGCCATGCTCAAGCACACTTCAAAAGCATAGTTTTGAATTATGTTCCAGCTGATTTCTGATTTTTTTAAGTTAGTTCCAGCTCCATCCCCTTGATTTGAAACTTGTGTCTCCACATGAACAGACACAGAAACGATAAACCTGGCTGTTCTGTACCTGAAGCACCTGACAGTGCTTTGAAACAAACAGTTCTGCCTCTCTTTGTTCTTATTCCTAAGTCTTCATATTACCTCATCAGAAGGACCAGCACCTGAAACAGCAATTTCTGTAGTAGAGGTTTTGCCTGCAGCACTTTGGGTTCAAGACAGTGTTTCTCTTGCCTTTGTCTAGTTTTTTTTTTAAAGTACAGGCCTACTTGCACAAGAATTAATTCGAGAAGTTTAGTTCCTGACAAGTTCCTCCATATAAACTCTTTCTTCTGACTGATGCTCTAGGCACCGTTTCAGGGAGAGAAAGCAGTGCTTCAGGATGAGATGCAGATGAATCCATCCTGGCTGTTGGGGGAAGGTGCAGTTTGGAGAAGTGGACATGAGTTCTGAGTGTGCCTGAGGTGATCAAGTTTCTGGGAGCAACTAAAAAAGTGTCAAATACCTTAAGGAGAGGCTGAGGGGAATATGAAACATAAGTGACAGTGCTGCCAGCACAGGATAAAGCCAAGCCAGGATTTCAAGGCAGCTGGAGTCAGTGGTCCTGTCTCTGCTGGCTTGTTATGTATTTCTCCCAAGTATTCAGACTGTGCTACTGCTCCTGTGCTAGTAGGGCTCTACATGACTGCTGAATTTAATCACTCAGGCTGTAATAGTATTTTCTCCAAAGTTGCAAAAGTATTGTTGAGAGCAGTTGTGAACTAAAAGATGAGCCTGTCTCAGTTGGGGCCGTGTGTGTTGCGTTACTGGTACAACGCTCCCAAAGCATTTTCTGCTTATGTCTCAGCTTCAATGTATCCTGCAATCCCCCTGAATTACTGAAGTATGACTGCAAAATGATCCTAAATTAAATATATAACAGACAAACTAATCTTCTGGACAATGGGTATTTATTAGTCTGGGCTGGTTGTTTTTTTCAAGCAGAATAAAAAGAAATTGTTTTCTGCTTTAATGAAACTCCTTTTTTTTCTAGGTTTCCACAAAAGTGGAAGAGGAACCAGCAAATGTGGATGCCGCCACAAGCCTGTTATCTCAGTTGTAATGCAAAATGGACAATGAAAGGGTTGCAAGACATGAAAGACTACAAAGACTGATGGCTTTGTTTGCACAATTTTATTAAAAAAATCTTGTTAATATACAAGTATTGGCACACTTTAATACAAACTACAAACTGACTTTCCTATCATCTAGGAAAGTGGAATGTCAGAAGTCAGTGTGAGAAACTTAAAGTGCTAAAACAGAAGGCACTTCACAAAATTGGTTCACTGAAACAATTTAACATAACTCAAGTTAAAACTCTTAACTCTTAAAACTCTTCACTTTTCAACTTGGCAGTGAAAGCTTCAAAATTGTTTGAAAAGTTAAAAAAGCATATAGAAAGCTTCTTGGCAGTAAAGCTTCAAAGAAAATGCTGTTAACTGTGAGCAAGAAGCCTAATAATTTTTTAAAAAATGATCAAAAGGCTATATAGTATTTTCACTTTTCTTACTAAAGAAAGCTCCCAAACAATTGCCTTAGACAGAAAACACTTAGGTGAAAAAGTGCCAGAATTTTTGATAAGAGCCCTTTTTTTCTTGTTCTTGAATTTGTTTTGTGAAGTAGTTAAAGGAAGCAAAAGGAAATATACTCCCAGAGTCAGTGAACTAAGAAGTTATACATTCATTATTCAAATACTTAGGTTATGAAGAAGTCTAGAATGTTACAGTTAGAGGTAGATAAGTAGTCTGGTTGACACAATATCTAATAATTTAGTATCTGCACATCAAAGAGATCACAGACTCCTTCATTATCATCCAGGTTAAAGTTGTAGTCATCTCCGGGAGTAGGAGAGAGTCGTAAGAGAGGAAAAACTGTAAAGCAGGAATAGTTTAGTTTAAATTAAAATACTTTTGGAAAATCAGCCCTATCATAATTCAGTATGTTTGTCATCAGGGTTAGTCTTAATAATTAAAATAGTCTTGATAATCTGACAAGCTCACTGGGATACATACCGTGAAAACATGTATTGCATTCAAACTAAGTCAGTAAGTGATGTATCTACCATTTTTTGCTTGGTATTTTAAGCCAATTTGCTGAAGTGGAGTGATAGCTATGGAATATGGGTCTAATTTCTTCTGCAGCCAAGGAGTTCCTGAGCAGCTTTGGAAAACTTTAACCAGAAAGCTGCAATTTGTATTTATAGTCTTTTGTCTTGTTACAATGTTGCATGTATCAGCCTTGTCTGTGCACTGCATTTCAAACATGGACTCGAAGCTGTCTTTGTGAGGGGAATGCAAGTAGAGAAGCCTCAGCCCTCACTGCACTGTAGGAACTCTTAACACGGTGTACATCAGCTGGGCCATGTACAAGCCATCCCTGCTTGAGAAGTGGAGGCTGTTTCCATGTTAACCACACACACTGGCACGTTGACAGAATCCCATCTTGCCCCTTGGATCTCACAACCACAGGTCTTTTTCAGGACGAACCCTGAAGTGGTCTGCTTGAGGGGCAGATATTATTACAGGCCTTACAGAACACAGGGCAAAAGGAACAAAGTGAGTTGAGTTCACCTCCTTGTCTGGCACCTCAGTGAGAGTGGCAGAGAGGTAGGGAGCACATGAATTCTGTAGTTGCTGTGTTTCAGTGCTGCGCTTATGGCCAAAGATATGCAAGAACAGTCACATGTATGGGTGACATTTGTTCTGTTAGTGTACCACAGCTGGACATGTATCAGCCTGCATCCAGAACTATGTTATGAAATACTTATTCAAAACACCTGCACAAAGCTTTAGGCAGAACAGAATTAAACTAGATATATTTTCTGGGGGGGGGTAGCACACTAGTCATCAGCTTGTTCTTTCTTTGTCCCTAAATTAAGTACTGGTGGGTTATTCATGCATGTAAGTGCTTGTTGGATTAAGGTTTTCATATTTTGACTGTTAAACTGTTGCAGGGAATAGAAAGGGGAGCAAAGACAAGAGTGACAGAGGAGGCAACATGGGAAAGAAGTAGTTTCATACTGACTCTTGGCATCAGATTTAACAGATTGACAGCCTTCTAAGTGCTGTTCACACAAAAACCATGCTGCTACTTGTGATTATTAGAAAATACACTAAATACTTACCATCAGAAGACATGAGTTCATCAATAATATCTCCACTGATATTTCCTGTGAAAGACAGGAGCACATGCTTTATGTATGTGGGGTTTTTTAATATGTGTTTATAGCAGTCAACACATTCTTTGCATTAAAATACTGAATTGCCAAGTACACTAAGGCTTGTGCAGCATAGGAGCTGCAGAGATAGATACTATGCCATGCACATGTAAAATACATTTATCTTTGTATCCCTCAGTTCCCTCCCAATATATTTTTCCCACTTATCTCTTAAAACCCAAGAGCCATATACAACATGAAGCTTATCTGGTGGCAAAGAAACTCATTTGCTCAAAATTAGTATGCTGCTCAGAGCTGGCTCAGTGGCTTCATTAGAAGATAAACTGAGACCTGATTTTTCCTCTGTGCAGCTCATTGGTAATTTGGTCACAAAGAAGGGCTCAGGGAACCAGTGAAATATTTAAAGAGGAGGTACTGCATCCTACCTGCAGGCTCCTCCATCTTTGCAATGTCAAATGAGTTTGGCTTGAGAATACAGTTGACATCCAGAGGCAGCAAGCTCTGGTAGTCACTGGAGCTGGCTGAGGCTTGGGCACTGTCTCCAGACAGGCTGGGGTACAGCTCTGGCTCCGGAAGGCTGGAGTAAGGGGCTGCAGGGGCTGCGCTGTCCCGCTGGATGCTGTCATCTACATGGACAGGAAGACATGTTACAATCTGTTACAGTGAAACAGAACACACACCACCTGCCCCCAGCTTTGTGTTTTGAGGAGAACACGGTCAATGTCTGGAATCAGCTTGAGAGGAGTCTTCCCTTTCTACAGTCACAGGCACAATTTAATTAATTGTCAATTAATTAAAGGTTAAAAAATGAAGGTAATCAGGACCCCTCAGGAATGCAGTTGTAATACAGAATTTTCTTAAATCTTTCCCTATTACCTATTAATTTACTACTACCATGGAAAAAATACCTGATAATCAGACAGCCTCTTACTGTGGCTATGTGGAAGAAAGTAAGCGACCTTGTGGTACAACAGCTGGAACTGGTGCCTGTATTATCAGTCTCACTAAAAGGTACATGTTCAAATTATATCCTCCATCAAGAGGTTTGCAATTTTGCTCCATAATGCATTCTGGAGAAAAACCTCAGAATAATTAACAGAATTACATCTAAAACCTGTTCTGTGTAAGATGTGAGGGAAGCATTGTTTCACCAGAGAGAAGAGGAAGAGGTGTCCCTGTAACCTCCTGAGAGCAGTTACTAAGCCCCTGGAGTAGTTTTTTAACAGACAGCTGCTACCCTATGCAAATTCTTGATCTTTCCTTTGTCTACCACCTTTCTTAACAGTTTCTTCCTTCCCTCCAGCTGCCTTCCTCCCCCACCCATCAGAGGTAGGAAAACCCCTGGATCCACCTGCTGGTGTGTCCACAACTGCTGTTTGTGGTAACTGCTGTCCTTGATTCAGGTCGTGTTGTTCTGGGGGATTTGGAGGAGCTGTAGCTGGTTTAAGTGGAGTTGCTGGAGCTGCAGGCTGAGATGGGGGCTGTGCAAGGTCATCGGGTGGAGGAACTGGAAACACCGTGGGCTTGGAGGAGCTCGATTCTTTATTTATAAGCAGCACATGGATAGGTCCTGAACTACTTTTAAGATTGATCTGGTATTTCTTCTGTCCGTTCTGTCCCTGTAAAGGTGGTGTATTATGAGAGTTACTATTCCTTGAGAACTTGGAACTGTACAAGGTGATCAAGACTAAGATCAGCAGTTCTAGTCCTCAACAAAAAGCAAATCAAAATCCAACATCACAGCTGCTAACCTGGGTCCTGCAGAGAACCTTACCATTGCCTGAACTGATTTCAGCAGAGATGGACAAAGACAGTATCATTGATCAGCTTCATGGCTCTAGCCTTGGATGCTTTAACCAATATTAGACTGTGCTTAGCCTCACTAAAAATAGCTTGTGAAACTTCTCAGGTGAATTTCAGCCTTCTATAAGCACAGTGGCTATCATGCTTCATACAATGCTCTCTCCCAACTATGTAAACACTATTTAAAAACCAAGCACTGCAACAACAACAACAACAACAACAAAAGTTAAAGATGGACCAAAATAAATAATTTGGCTTTCTACTTTAATCTTGCCCATTTAAACCTTTTGGCTGAAGTGAGATTGCAGTCTGTTTTTCTATCCAGTCTAGCACCATGAGACTAAATCTAAATTACATCAAAACTAAATCTAAAAGGCTTTTTCATAAGAGATCCATTTTAACAATATAACAGAGAAGTTTGATGTATAAAAGTCACTGAGTTCTCAAGAGAATTCATGACAACTATGCATTATTTTGAAAGCTGAAACATTTAAAAGCAAGAGAGAAGAAACCCACTTGTGTATTTTGGTTTTAAGAGAATGCAGGATTACCATTAGTCTAAGTGTACAAAACCCACTTTTTTCTGTGCAGCCTCTCTCTTCTCAACTGACAAAATCCTAATCCTTTCTCCACTCCTCCTGCACAAGGATAGAGACAAATCTGCTCTAAAACTTTTCTGGTTTAGAAAAGAGCCAAACTTTATTTGGCTATTTTCTTTGCCACTATTACTCTAAAATACTTAGGTAAACAAGAAAGCAGTACATACCATTTCAGGTCTAGGTACTTCTAACTGTGTACCACAAGGTGCTTGAATTGCTAGAAGTGTATCTCCTGGTTAAAGAGAAATTTTTAAGAAAATGTTAAATGTATTTTTCTTAAGTCTTCTATAGTATCCACTCAAATGAGATCTGGAATTCTCCAAACTTAAAGTACTATGTAATTTATGAGCATGTACATGAGCATATATAAACTCATGGTAGGACGTGTAGTCCCTCTAAAATCCAAGTATATTGCACAGTATATATCACAGAATTGCAATACTTAGATCATAGCTGCAAAGACCTTTTTTCACAACAGGAAAAGATTTACCATTTACCAATTTACCATTGGTTCTTTACCAATTTGTCTTCTAGTTGTATATATAAGGTGAAAATATTTAACTAGTTCCTTTTTTCATAAAATCAAAGAACCATTTAGGTTGGAAAAGACCTCCAAGATCATAGAGTCCAACCTTTGACTGATCACCACCTTGTCAACTAGACCATAGCACCAGTGTCATGTCCGGTTGTTTCTTGAATGCCTCCATGGATAGCGACTCCCACCACCTTCCTTGGCAGCCTGATCCAATGCTTAACCACCCTTTCTAGAAGAAATTCTTGATGTTCAACCTGAACCTCCCCAGTGCAGCTTGAGGCCATTTCCTCTTCTGTCACTGGTTGCCTGGGAGAAGAGACTGACCTCTACCTGGCTACAGCCTCCTTTCAGGTACTATTAGACAGTGATAAAAGGTCTCCCTTGAACCTCCTTTTCTCCAGGCTAAACAACCCCAGCTCCCTCAACCACTACTCATATGAATTCTACTAAACCAGCTCTCTGGTCAAGCTCACTTTGACTTTGATGAATGGTGGTACTACAGAGATTTAACAGAAGGAAGATGTATTAATGTTCATCTTCAGTGCCAGCACTTCCAAGTATCTATGCACATGGCTTCCACAGCACATACAACTGGGATGCAACAGCTGTAACACTCATCTGTGGCTTACTATGCACATTTAAATGTGTTGGTTAAAATCAGGGGACTACAGCTATGTGCACAGCACTGGCACAATACTGCAGATCACTTACCTACCTGCACATTCTTTCATCTTTGTCCATAACTAATTTGGAATAACACTTTTCTTTCTCTGCCTCCTAAGAAAGAAACACTTAGTTTGTGAAGTACTACGTAAGCACCATGCCAGGTGCCTCCATGTTTTTAACTCTTTTCAGTAGCAGCTCATTTTTGTTAAATTCTGCAGTAGTTTTCTAACTTGTGTTTTTATTAAAAAAAAAAAATCTTCCTTGTGGCAAAGAAAAGATAGTTTTGAGGCTGAACAACAGTCTTTCCTTGGGAGCCCCAGGATTAGGAGATGATATCAAGTGAAGTAACCTTTTCCAGCACTTCCTGGCAATTTCTTCAAACCACCTATACAGGAATCCTTTAGATTTAGTAGCAATTGTCCCATCATTGGCCTTCCACTGCTCCATTTATACAGCATCACAAGCTCTGTATGGCCACAGTTGCCACCAGAAAATTATAAGAAATTTGGATCTTCCTGGGCTTTTCTGAGAGCTGGACCAACATGTCCTGTGTTTGGTTCCATTAATGGCCCGTAGCAAGCTGCTGAAAAGAATGAATACCAAAAAAGACATCCAAACCCAGAACTTCGACTCGGCTTCCATTCTATGCAACCTGTGACTACAACTAGATAATGCCAGAACTTGGTAGCCATGAACATTGAGACCTCTACCTAGTAGTGATCACTTGAGTACTTCTCAATTCAAAATACTTGCAGGAAAAAAGCAGGTTACTTAGTTAGCAAGTTATTTTTCCAGAAATCACTCACTTTAGAAATACAGCCTGGCAGCAACTTACCATTGAAGCAGTTGCAGATGTCTTCATGGGTGACATATGAAAATGTAATTTATGTCAAGGAACATTTTTCTTCAAACAATATAAAACTGGTATTTGCTGCCTTTCAGAAGTTTGTCCAAACTGAGCCTAAACTATAACATTATTATTTTTAGAGGAGTAATCAAGGCATTATTTTTGACTTTCAGAATGGCTCATTACAACTAACAAGAGTTCTGTGTTTTAAAGAAAATACCTGTATCAGCTAAAAAAAAAAAAACAAAAAGAAAAACAGTCGTGTAGCTTGAATGAAAAGAACTAAAAGAGAGTCTTCTAAAAAAGGAGAACATGTAAAATCTTGTTTTGAAGAATACCATTTACCTTGCTAATCTGACATTACAGAATTCAGGTATGTATCAGCATTTCCCAGAATCACACAAAAATACTGCTAGAGGGAACTTCAAAATTCATCTGCCATCCCATTCCTCTCCCTCAAGGTAGGATCAATTCACTCTTCAGACATTCCAGACAGATGTTTGTCTTTCCTCTTCTGCAAAACCTCCAGTGACAGATATTCCACCACCTCCCTGGGGGATCAGTTCCAGTGCTAGCTCTATCAAAAGCTTCTCCTAACATTTATCTTCTCTTTTGCTATAAAATCCATTTGACAGAAACAGTTTCTGAGCAGAAACTCCAGTAATTTTTAAGTACTTATCAATAGTATTATAGATAAGAAGGGCACTTTCCTGCTCCCATTCTCAGGCATCTGTTTTGCAAGGGAGCTAAACACATGCTTAAAAGCAATGCAGCTGGAACTCTCTGGTATTTATATGCTGGATTTTTTTTTTTTCCAGTTTAAAACCCAACAAGATTCAGGAATTTGTCAATTCCATTTACCTTTGGGTGATAGCCTTATCTTTTCAAAAGAATGAAGCAACAAAAAGATTCATGTAAAGCACTGGTGACAAAATATAAATTCATGTTGTGGAAAGCAATACAACTAATTTCAAGGAAGACACTCGGATTATACTATTGACTTAATAGTTACTGCTGTACAAATATATAAGCTAAATTATTTTCTTGTTGCTAATCACTGTCATAGAAGTTAAAAAGTCATGTAAATAAGATTTATATCTTCTTCCGTTGAAGCAAAACCTGGAAAAATACTTGCCTTACTTTGCTTCAGGGTAAAATGAGTTACATTATGCTTTATCCATTACTTAAACTGTTTCTTTAATTCTAGTTCCAAAATGCACACAATTAATTTAAAAGGATATTGGTGGTTTGTAGAATCATCCATGACATTCTTGATACTTTGCTGAAGCCACAGTTTCTGCTGATCCAATTCTTTTTCTTTTAGTTCTAAATCTTCAATTTCAGCTTCCAGATACCTCAGCCTGTCTATGACTTCTTTTGTATTGCAGCCAGCACCTACTCCTCTTAAAAAGGTGTAAGGGTTCATGAAATCACAAGTGAAAATCTAAAGCAATCATCCAATGATAATTTCTTAAGACTATTTTTAACATTTGGAAAATCAACTAATATTCAATATGAAGGAAATGAGCATTTAACCTCCCAATAGTGTTTTGACAGGAAAATGAAAATTCTTTACTTCAGATCAAATTTAGAATTTCCCTCTACAAAAATCTATCTTCTTTTGGACTGCAGTTTTTTCCTGTGTTGACACTGTTTGGCCAAACATGTCTCCTCCTATAATTCTTATCTTGAGCTTTTACCTTCAGAGACCTAAGAGAAAATAGGCAGGGACTGTGGTAGGGCAGGTAGGTGGAGACAGTGTGTCTGGACACTCCTCCCAGATTCATTCGGGGTGAATTTTTCAACTACAAGTACTAGTTATAAAGTAGCACTACAAGTTTTCTGAAAGTTTCTCTTCTGTGTGCTTTACACTTGATTTTATGTATCACAGACACAAAGGGAGAACAAACACAGTTCATTTTCAAATTTTTTGTACTTCTACATCATATTGCACATTGATTAGCACAATACAGACTTAATTAATATCTAGTCAGAAGAACTAGAAAGAGGCAATTTTTGTTGCTTTAGGCATGTGAAAATTTGCAGAACTGACAAAACTTACTTCCACTGAATGCTGTTTTTTGACTTCTTTTCAATGAGATCAATCCCCTCTAGAACATTGGTGATATCATAGATCCTTCTCTTCTGCCTCACAGCAAGCGTATCAGCAGCCTGTTGAGACAACAAGTATCAGCAACTTGCATGCTGGGGGAAAGGCAGTTAAGCCACTCCCTTGGAAAAATGCCATCTAATATAAATTCCAAGGGAGAAGGTTCCACTCTTCAAGAGCCAGATACCATCCCGAATTCTGAAGTTCAGCACCTGCAGGCAGTGCTACAAAGCACACAGAGCAGTCCCCTGGCTGAAGGCCAGCAGGCCATCTCCCAACAGAGAGGGGAGCTCACAGGGGTTGCAAAGACCGTGGTCTGTGTCTGGAGCATATTCAACCGCATGGAGGAACTTGCCATGCTCTTTCTGGAGGGCAGGAAAAGGTATGGAAGGCAGGCAACAACAACTTGCAATGGGGCAAGCCTGTGAAGCCAGGGACACACTAAGTTTATCATTCCTTCCACTGACACTCGAGGTATTACAGCCTTTGTTTGGATTCAGCGGCGCCAGGATACCAAACAACAGGGCTGTAATTTCACGTGGCGGCTGCAGGAGAGCTGCAGTATTTCAGGCAGCGTTGTCCTTGCACAAATGCCCCTCGCAGGGCACAAGGGCTCACTCAATCTGTGACACTAAGCACCAGCATCCTGGTACACTGCCAGGGATGTTGCTGCTGACACACAGCCAGCTGTGCAGTGCCTCTGAGGGCTGTCACAGCTCACGTCTCTGAGCAAGGCAGTGTCACAGAGCCACAACTGCTTCATGCCTTACTTCTTTCTCTCCATGGTGACTTCTGTGTAACTGAGGCAAAGAGTTAAGATAAAATAAGCAAAGGGGCTAGTCATGCCTTCCACACCTGAAATGCAGCTTAAGTTCAAAGAATATTCACTAAAAGAAGGGAAAGCAGAGAGGAGTCTGACTCTGTAGTTACTTGGAACACTCAAATACATTGATTACCTGAGATTGTATGTATTAAATAAAAGAGAAGAAAAATAAAGAGAATGGTAGGCAAAGACTTCTGAATTTGAACTAATGCATAAAGGCAAATAATTTCTACTACAGGAACATACAGATTTATTTCAGCTTGTTCTAACAATCTATTAAGTGTATGCTTTCTGTAAGCAGCCTATAAGAAAGAAAGATACAGCCTGAGACAACCATAACCAGAAAGGAAAACCAAATTCCTTTACTTAATACAATTACCTTTAGCTACTGAAATAAAATTGAAAGGATAAAAAGAAAGAACAGAGACTAAAAAATACTTCTATAGCCATGAAGTATAAAAACACTGCTTTTTCTCCTTAATAGTAATGTACCCACTAAACACTGTTTCCACTGACATTAGCAGCATTTATGTTTTGTATGGTCTTCTGTATGAGTCTTTGAAAATATTTCCCTAACTAACAAAACAAGATGCATGCAAATACATATGAAGTGAGGTTTAGTTCTCTCCAAGGAAATAGGCTCTTTGAGCCCTTGTTTCAGTAGGTATGCACCTGCTATCTTAATCTGCTATTTTTGCTGCATACATACACACTGCTTCCAAGGACTGCAAGGGAACCTTAAACATCTAGCAAGTGACAGTTGATGCCATTTGCACAATGCTGAATCAGCACCCCATACACCTCACAGTCTTCAGTTATTCTACAAGCTGTTTACATTATTCAGTACAAGGAATGGACAGCACACACTTAGATGCTATTCAGCTTTCTGCGTTTTTCCCACTGGTCCACATACTGACCTAGGACTTTGTTGACCACTCATGGCTTGAATGATGAAGAAACTGTTCTGGAGACAGATTTAATTACCTCTCGAGATTTTCCCAAAGGCCTGTCTACAAAATATAAATGCTTTACAAATCTTAATGTATTTTCAAACTGTACTGGTAGCAAAAGATACCAATGTACATAAATTTAGAGCTATGAAACCAAAACTTAAGATTTTAAAATTTTTTTTTTAAAAAGTCCCTTCTTCTGACTGCGCAATTGAAGCAATTGTTCCACTCTAAATACTACTGCATTTTGTACACCCAAAATACAGCTCCCATGAATACCAGCAGCAAATTCACCACTACCAGCTCCAGTTCCCCAGGACAGGGGCTCATTTCACAGGAAAATGAACAACACAGTTACATATGTATTTGGCTTGACTAGTCCTGTATACAATTCATCACTGCTATGAAGTTCAACTACTTACAACAAGCGTTCCAATACAAACTGGGGCCAGTTCCCAAGCTAAGAAGTTTAATCCAGATACTTGCTAACTTTCTGGTGCAGACCTTGTAAACTAATTATCTTTTAAAAATTTCACAGGTATTTTAAAAAGCAGTTGAGAAGTTCCTCCCTTGTATTTTAGCAGTTATCGATGTGATACCTTCTGCCAGGTGCATAGATCAGAAATTAAGTTCAGTTCTCCACATAAACCATTCACTAATAATTTTAATAATTAGAAGAGCTTCCTGAGACAAATCTATTGTCAAAAACACTGTTAAAACTCATCTTTTCTCAGCCTGTGTCAAGAATGGGGCATCTGCAACAATGACCCTGCTAACATGGGTGGATGTAGCTTCCACATTCAGAGTTCTTTCATAAAATATGAATGAATAATGCTGAACTCTATCGTTATTCCTTCTAATATCTCCTCATGCTTTGATTAAGTCTGTATTCAAGCCAAGCACTCATGAGTGTCTCATAGACAGGTTCAGAACTGGAATATAGTATCTAAGCACAGAGCTATGGTTCTGTGTACATTCCAACCATGCAGCTCCTGGAATACAGAAAGCACACTGTACAGCACAGGTTCAGCTGCAGGCAGGCACACACGCCCAGATATAAGAAAGGAAGGCCAGGAAAAGGGCCTCCTTGCTCTCTTCATGAGTAAAAGGAAAGAGGTCCTGCATCTTCTGAACTCTGCCTGTACCACACGACAACATTTTCTCCCCAAGAGGGCTGTCAACAGTTTGGTGAGAGTTTTAAATTGAATGGTGCTGTCAAATTGTATGTAAAAGTACTGAATATCACTGCAACATAAACAGTAAGGGAATGTAAGATCTAATAGACAGGCTCTTTCTTCTTCTGTGCAGTACAGCAAGTGTAAGGCAGATATTTGCACCTGACCAGTACACTTCTAAAGCAAGTAGATTTTAGAATATCTCATGTTTTTCATTGATGATCAGAAACACTGATACTTAACCATCATTTAAAGCAGAGATGGCATTCTGCTAGAAACAAAGCCCACTTAAGAAATTAGGGCAGAAGTATTGTACACTATGAACAGCATCCATTCAGGTGGTTTATCCCTTATTCACTCATCTTGCTCTTTTTCTCTCTTCCCTGGAATTCATGGGCTGCTGCAGATAGAAATTAAGTTTTCTTTCCCTTCTATATCATCCCTTAGTGTCTTAATTCTATAATTAGATTTCTTTATACAGGGCTATTCTGTGACAAGCATGTAATTTTTTTAAAAATAGCTGTTTGATTTCAAAGAAAATGCAAAATTCAAATTTCAAGTAAATAAAATTCTCACTTCCACTCCCATAATTTCTCAGATGTTACCAGAGAAGTGTTCACCACTAAAACATTTTCACAGCTTTCTCTTACAGCCCGCTAAACTATAATTATAGACGTATTAAACATCACCAGAAAATGTCCATAGAACAGATTTTCCTTCTCAACTGCTAAATCACAAAGCTGGAATTCCACCTGTTTTCAAATTTTATTTTTCTTCTAGTGCTGGTTTAGCTACAGAAATGCCGATCAGCAGCACAACATGAGATAGTCAGTACCAGCCAACAGGGAGACTAAACTTAAAGGTGTTCACAGCATGAATCATTTCTTGGAATGCCCTGTTCCATTTCAAGACTGTCCTGTTCTTCAGTTTGCTCAGCACACTGACATAACACAAACACACGAACTGGTCCTCATTTTTCCTTAGATATATGGCTTATTTAGGAGAAAACCAGTTACAGAAATGTATGTTCTGACTCACTGCTTATGAAAGCACCAACAATTTATGCACTGCAGCTAGTATTTACTTTCAACAAACTGTAACCTGTAATACAGAAACCAGTCTCCAATAGGTCTTGAGCAGAAATGTCTGTGATTGGTTGCAATGCCCACTTAACTTTTCCTTGGCAGGACAGTGCCAAGGATCCCTCCTGCAACACAGGGACCTCCTGGCACGGGGACCTCGCCAGGGTGTGCTGGTCCCAGGCCATCACATCGTGGACAACACGTCCAGCCGCCCAACCAAGGCCCTCATGCCTCAGAGCCAGCGGGCTGGCTGCAGAGCTGGGTGACAATGATGTGTCACTCATAGGCCAATTCCTCTTCTTTCATTCACACATAATAGGGAGTACAAGGCGGCAATGGTGTGTTTTTCAACATCGTTTTCTCTTACTAAAAGGAGGGGGGTGGGCAAGAAACAGGTTTAAACAGCAGCCCGTACACTGTGAGTCAGTGCAGGGAGCAACATAGGGCAGTAAACAAATCACAGAATCGTTCGGGCAGGAAGGGACCTCTGGAAATCATTTAGTCCAACCTCCACCAAGGCAGGGTCTCCTGCAGCAGGTGCACAGGAATGTCTCCAGAGAGGGAGACTCCACGATTCCCTGGGCGGCCTGTTCCACTGCTCTGCCACCCTTAACACAGAGAAGTTCTTCCTCATGTTGAGGTGAAACATCCTGCACTTCAGTTTATGGCCATTGCTCCCCGTGCTGTCACTGGGCACTACCAAAGAGTCTGGCACCATCCTCTAGGCACACACCTATAAGATACATACATGCATGATGAGACCTGCTCTCAGGGTTTTCTTTTCCAGACTAAACAGACCCGGCTCCTGCAGTCTCTCCTCTTAAGAGATGCTCCAGATCCCGCACTATCTTGGCAACCCTCCGCTGGACCCTCTTCAGTAGCTCCTTGCCTTTCTTACAGAGGAGCCCAGAACAGGAAATAGTAAACAAGACCACTCTCAGTAAGTTAAACTTAACGCACGGCACCCTTTACACCCCTTTATAAAGAGCTGAAACGCGTATTTGAGCGGACCGCGGCGGCTGTCAGCCATCACCGGGCACCCGCAGCCCGACAGCGGCCGGGGGAGTCCCCGCCACGCCGGGCGGGCGGTAGGGAAGGAAGAAAGCAAGGAATGAGGGAAGGTAGGAAGGAAAGAGGTTGCGGGCGGCCCTGGCCGGTCCCCGCGCTTCGCCGCCCTGCTTGCAGCGCGGCGGGCCCTGTGCCCGGCCGGGCCTCGCCGTGTCGCCGGTCCGTCCCCCCCGCCCCGCACCGCTTTGAGGTCCAACACGCCGTCCTTGCCTCCTGCAGCAGCGACACGAACTTGGTTGTGAGCACCCCAGGCTCTTCTCGTGGCGGCTGCTGCCGCCGCCGCCTCGGCCGCGCGGCCATGCCGCCGTCGGGCCACGTGTCGCGACCCAGCCGCAAACTCCCGGCGGGAGCGGGGGGGGGGGGGCGGCCCCCGGCCCAGCGCGGCGGCGGGAGGGGCGGCCCCAGGAATGACGCCGCCCGACGTTGCCTGGACACCGGCGCGCCCGTCCTGGGCTGCGGCTGCGTCGGTGGACGGGCCCGGCCCTCCCGAGCCAGCAGTCAGGGCGGGCGGGCCCCCCACGCCGCCTGTCGAGAGAGGGATTGCCTGGCTGGCCCCGCTTTCGCTCAGGGCCCCCCGGACCGTAACGCAGGCGTGTAGTCGGGCCACATATGTCCCGCTAACCTGCCTGTCCCCTCCTCGATAGCTCATTGGTCCCTCATTTCACAGCTTGCATTTGGATATAAAAGCATGAGATTAACTGCTACATGTTCTCACACCTCCCCAGGCCAGGCACAGGACACGCTGATGATCTGTCCGCGCAACAGGGAATTTTGGATGCTTAACCAGCCCCTTCCATGTGTCCAGATTACTTGGCCTTTATTCAGGTACCACCTCTTTCCCTCATTACCGTCCCACCCCCCCCACACAACACCCCCACCCCCAAAAACCCCCCCCCCCACAAAAACCACCCCCCCCCCCCCCCCCCCACCCCAACAAAACAACAACCCACCCCCCCAAACCCGATAAAAGCAGCTTTATAAGGTCGGTACCGATTCGGGGATGCGCTTAAAGAGATCAGACCCGGCGTGGAGCGCGGAGCCCTGGCACACCCGGGGCTGTGCCTGCACACACACTGCATGTCAGGGCGCGTCAGCATGGTGACCACTCTCTGGGCTGGACCCCAGTCCGCCGGCTCTCAAGAAACACGGATCCTTGTCCATACTCACTATTGACTCAACAGCTCATTCTCTAGTTGGAAATGAAACAGTCCAATACTGGAAATGATTTAAATGGTCATGATTTAATCATGATAGCATGTCTTGCATCTGACAAGGTCATGTTTCTTTAATTAGATTTTATTTATTTATTTATAGCTATGGCCCTTTCAGTCATGCTGGGTTGAATTTATCCTCAC
>CM031858.1:126518022-126544185 GCA_018697195.1 Certhia americana | reverse complement strand
TTATCTTTTCTCAGCCTGTGCAAGAATGGGCATCTGCAACAATGACCCTGATAACATGGGGGGATTGTAAGCTTCCACAGTCAGAGTTCTTTCATAAAATATGAATTGAATAATGCTGAACTCTAATCGTTATTCCCTGCTAAATCTCCTCATGCTTTGATTAGTCTGATTCAAGCCAAACATCATGAGTGTCTCCATAGACATGGGTCCGAGCTGGAATATAGTATTAAGCAAAGAGCTATGGGTTCTGTGTTACATCCAACCCATGCAGCTCCTGGCAATACAGAAAGCACACTGTACAGCACCAGGTTCAGCTGCAGTCAGGCACACACGCCCAGATATTAAGAAGGAAACGCAGGAAAAAAAGGGCCTCCTTGCTCTTCTCCATGAGTACAAAGGAAAGAGGTCCCTGCATCTTCTGCACTCTGCTCTGTTACCACCGACCAACATGTTCTCCCCAAGAGGGCTGTCAACAGTTGGTGAGAGTTTTAAATTGATGGTGCTTTGTCAAAATTGGCTGTAAAAAGTACTGATATACTGCACCTAAACAGTAAGGGAATGTAAGATCTATAGACAGGCTCTTTCGTCTTCTGTGCAGTACAGCAAGTGTAAGGCAGATATTTGCACCTGAACAGGACACTTCTTAAAGCAAGTAGATTTTAGAAATCTCCTGTTTTTCATTGGATGCTCACAGGACCAAACACTGATATAACCATCATTTAAAGCAGAGATGGCATTCTGCTAGAAACACAGCCACTTAAGAAATTAGGGCAAAGTATTGTACACTATGAACGCATCCATCCGGTGGTTATCCCTTATTCACTCATTTGCTTCTTTTTCTCTTCTTTCCCTGGAATTCATGGGCTGCGCAGATAGGAAATTAATGTTTTCTTTCCCTTCTATATCATCACTTAAGTGCACTTAAACTAATTCTATAATTAGATTCTTTATACAGGCTATCTGTGACAAGCATGTACTTTTTTAAAAAATAGCTGGTTGATTCAAGAAAATGCAAAATTCAAATTTCAAGTAATAAAATTCTCACTTCCACTCCCATAATTTCCTCAGATGTACAGAGAAGGGTTCACCATCACGTATAACTTTTTCACAGCTTTCCTTACAGCTTAACGCTAAACTATAATATAAGACGTATTAAACATCACCAGAATAATGTCCATAGAACAGATTTCATTCTCAACTGCAAATCACAAAGCTGGAATTCCACCCTGTTTCAAATTTCTTTTTCTCTAGTGGCTGGTTAGCTACAACATGCCAATCAGCAGCACATAACATGAGAGGTTAGTTACCAGCAACAGGGAGACCACTAAAGGTGTTACAGCATGAATCATTTTCTTGGAATGCCCTGTTCATTTCAAGACGGTCCTGTTTTCAGTTTGCTCAGCAACACCTACATAACACAACCACACAAACTGGTCCTCATTTTCCTTAGTATATGGCTTTATTTAGGAGAAAACCAGTTACAGAAATGTATGTTCTGACCTCACTGCTATTTGAAAGCACCACAATTTATGCACTGCAGTTAGGATTTACTTTCAACAAACTGTAACTGTACTACAGAAAACCAGTCTAATAGGTCTTGAGCAGAAATGTCTGGCTTGGTTGAATGCCCACTTAACTTTTCCTTGGCAGGACAGTGCCATGAGGATCCCTCCTGCACACAGGGACCTCCTGGACCGGGGGACCTAGCCAGGATGGGGCTGGTCCCAGGCCATCAACATCGTGGACAACACGTTCAGCCGCCCAACCAAGGCCCTCAGCCTCAGAGCCAGCGGGTGGCTGCCCAGAGGGCTGGGTTGAAAAGGATGTTGCATCTAGGCAATTCCTCCTTCTTTATTCACACATAATAGGGAGGTACAAGGCGGCATGGTGTTTTCAACATCGTTTTCTTACTAAAAGGAGGGGGGTGGGCAAGAAAAAGGTTTAAACAGCAGCCCATACACTGTGAGTCGTGCAGGGAGCAACAACAGGGCAGTAAACAAATCACAGCATCGTCTCGTTTTTTTTGGCAGTTGACACGATTTCCAGGAACCTCTGGAAATCATTTAGTCCAACCTCACACGGCAGGGCTCCTGCAGCAGGGCTCCACAGGAATGTCTCCCAGAGAGGAGACTCCACGATTCCTGGGCGGCCTGTTCACTGCTCTGACCACCCTTAACACAGAAAGTTTTCCTCATGTGAGGTGAAACTATTCATGCACTTCAGTTTAGGCCATTGACTCCACCGTGCTGTCACCTGGCACTACCAACGATTTGCTGGCACCATCCTCTAGGCACACACCTCTAGAGATAATACATGCATCCTGAACCTGCTCTTCGGGTTTTCTTTTGCAGACTAAAACTGACCCAGCTCCTCGCAGTATCCTCCGCTTAAGAGATGCTCAGATCCCGCAATATCTTGTGCAGGCTCCGCTGGACCTCTTGCAGGAGCTCATTTGCCTTTCTTACAGAGGAGCCCAAGAAAACAGAAATAGTAAACAAGCCACTCTCAGTAATATTAAAACTATGCGCACGGCACTTTACACCCCTTTATAAGAGCTGAACGCGTATTTGAGCGGACCGCGGCGGCTGTCCACGCCATACCCGGGACACCGCAGCCCGACAGCGGCCGGGGGCGTCCCCGCCACGCGGAGGGCGGTAGGGAAGGAAGAAACAAGGAATAGGGAAGTAGGAAGAAAAGAGGTTGCGGGCGGCCTGGCCGGTCCCCGCGTTCGACGCCCTGCTTGAAGCCGCGGCGCACTGTGCACGGCCCGGGCCCGGCCGTGTCGACGGCATCACCAGCCGGCACCGCTTTGAGGTCCAACACGCCGTCCTGGACTCCGCAGCGCGACACAGAACTTGGTGGTGAGCAGCCCCCAGGCTCTCTCGTGGCGCTGCTGCCGCCCGCCGCTCGGCCGCCGCGCCATGCCGCCGGCGGGGCCACGTGTCGCGACCGCCGCACGGCCAGAGCGGGACGCGCGGCCCCCGGCGCCCCAGCGCGGCGCGGGAGGGGCGGCCCGCAGGAAGTGACGCCGCCGCCGTTGCCTGGACACCGGCGCGGCCCGGCTGCGGCTGCGGCGGGGGACGGGCCCGGCTCCTCCGGCCGGGGCAGGGCGGGCGGCCCCGCCGCCTGCGAGAGAGGGATTGCACTTGGCTGGCCCCGGCTCTCGCTCAGGGCCCCCAAGACCCGTAACGCAGGCGTGGAGTCGGCCACATATGTCCCGCGAACCTGCCTGTCCCCTCCTCGATAGCTCATTGTCACTCATTTCACCGCTTGCATTTGATATAAAAGCACTGAGATTAACTGCAGACGATGTTCTCACACCTCCCCAGGCCAGGCACAGGACACGCTGATGATCTGGCCAGGCGCACAGGGAATTTTGGATGCTTAACCAGCCCCTTCCACTGGTGTCCAAATATACTTGGCCTTAATTCAGGTACACCTCTTTCCCTCAGTTACCGTCGAATAAAAGCAGAGCTTTAATAAGGTCTGTACAAGAATTCGGGGGATGCGCTTAAAGAAGAGCAGACCCGGCAGTGGAGCGCGGAGCCCTGGCACACCCCGGGGCTGCGCCTGCACACACACTGCAGGGTCAGGGCAGCGTGAGCATGGTGACACACTCTCCATGGGCCTGGAACCACAGTCCGCCTGCTCTCAAGAAACACAGGAATTCCTTGGTTCCATACTCACTATTGACTCAAACAGCTCATTCTCTAGTCGGGAAATGAAAACAAAGTCCAATAATGGAAATGATTTTAAATTGTCATGATTAATGCATGAGAGCATGTCTTGCATCTGACAAGGTCAGTGTTCTTTAATTAGATTTATTTAATTTATTTTATTAAGCTATGTCTTTCAGTCATGCTGGGTTGAAATTTATCCTTCTGAATAGGTAAATTCAGTACAGCTTTCACCTGCACCACATCTTTATTATTTTACCATTTTGAAGGTAAAAATAATTTAAACACTTATTAAAAAGCTCTAAGGAAGCCATGTAAGCATAGAGAGGGAAACAATGCAAAAGACAGTCATCTGCAAGAAAAACCAATGTTCCAAGTGCTACTAACACATGCATGTTCCCAAGTACTGTAATGTGAAACACCTGAGCCAAGAGAAAGGAATAGAAAGAATTAATGTTAAATATGTTAACAACTCCCTATGATGAAATCAGAAAATAAGTTTCAGAACAACAATTTTGGAGTTAAAACTCAGAAGGAGATACTAAGAAATTGAATCAGGGTAGGAATAAATTCTTTTAACTTCCTGGTGCATTCCAGGTATTCAATTACTTCACCCAAAGTGTAGCTTGGCCAAATAATAAGCAAAGAAAAACGAAGTGCCCCAGGAAACACTTGATCAACTTGACAGAAAAGCACTCTGAAGTGCTGCAAGTTTTCTGCACCAGTGGTATCCATGAAAATGCTATTTAACAGATTTCCAGGTGAGCATTTCCCTCACATACTGTGGATGGAGTATATAGAGCACAAGAGTAAGAAATAATTCTGCCTTTAGAGAACTGATAGTTGGAGTTTATTCTTAGACCCTGATAGGCATTACCACTATTTCTTAATTTTTATATACTATGAACCAATGGTTCCAAGCAAACAGTCCTTAAAAGCTCTCTCCTACCTTAGCTGAGAGTACCCAGTGCAGACACCTCCCCATTAGTGCTGACAGCTCACTCCTGGTGTTTTCATGGGTCAGGTGTGGGAACTCGAGACAGGGAGTCAGAGCTGAAGCAGGAGTCTGCTTTCTGTCCCCCCCCAAATTTGGAATTTTACCCTTTTATGACTGTGCAATCTCTAGACAACTCCTAGCCCTAGACACCTCCCTGTGTGAGGCAGAGTGGGGGTTGTTTTCACAGGCTGTTGCAGGTGCTTCATTCAGTTGTTGGGCTGACATCTTTTTATTTGCTTTGCTACTGCTACTTCCATTCCTAAAACAGAGTCTGTTCCCAGACTTAAAGGTTGTACTTTGTCAAAGACTTGTCACTGATCATCAGGATGTTGTTTTTGCTGCTATGGCCTCTGCTTTCAACTTGTGCCCATGTCTTCAAGGCCTTTTCATCCCACACTTAAGCTGCATCTCATAACAAGAAGCAGTTTCTGTCAAGCTCTGCTTCACACAAGAAGCTTTCATTAACAAATTGCTAACAAACCCAGCAGGCCTCACACAGTTACCCAAAGGCCAGGGCTTTTTACTAGCACTAAATAAAGTACTTTTACAGGGCTGCTGGGCATCAAAATACACCGTAAGTTACACTGTGCCAACGTGCTAAAACCTGGGTTCTGAACAACTGATGGTAAAGTCTGCTTAGGGGCTGCTGTGGTCACTGGAGCAACGGGACTCGGCTTCAGCTACTGAAGGTAGCAAGGGGGGGAGGGAATGGCTCCACCTGGTGTACCAGCGTGTCCCGTGCTTCTACTGCTCACGGCTCCCTGTACTAGAGCAGCAGGAAAACGCTTCAGAGGACAGGGCAGTTCAGTAATAGTTTAGGATCTTCTGAGAACAAGCAAATGAGGTAAATGCCTGAGTACAGTGGAGACGGTAAAGCCTTCACCATCAATTAAGTGTAACAATATATTAACGTAAGGCTTATGTTTTGCTTCCATAAGCTCTTAGGTTATTATTTCCTCTAATTCAAAAGCCTGGTAGGAAGCCTATTGCTGTGGAGAAAACCAAACTATGCTGCCAAAAAAGCCACTCTAAGTTGCAGTAGTTGCACATTCTCCCAACAGTGGCAGATTAAACATGTTTTCAGGTACAAGAAAGATGGAGAGTCTAAAGGGCATGTTGTAACAGGACTAGGGAGAATGGTTTTAAACTGAAAGACAGTAGGTTTAGATTAGCTGATGGGAGAAAATGTCTTTGTGAGGATGGTGAGACAGTGGAACAGGTTGTGAATGCCCCATCAAGGCCAGGTAGGATGGGGATCTGAGCCACTTGTTCTAGTGGAAGGTGTCCCCTACCCATGGCAGGGGTGTTGGAACTGGATGATCTTTAAGGTCCCTTTCAAACCAAGCCCTTCTGTGGTTCAACATTCTTGGCTCTCTCATTACAAGAATCTTTACCTCACTAAAGCAAAGCTTCAAGCTCTTGGCTTAGAACTTTTCAACTTTCTTTTCTCCTATTGAATGTGCTAATTCCTAATTTCGTATGATGCTTTTCATCTATACATGTTTTGACAGCAGTTAAACAAAGGTTAGAAATAACTATTTATTATGAAAATAATGTGAAAACATTTGTCTGCTCCCTGAACTATCAAAATATACAACAAAGACTTAATTATGTAGAAAAAAAGGAAAAGTGCATTGTAGGGGATGAAACCGCTTGTGTAATATACATTTTTAGTATAAATATTAATAATCTTCAAAGTCTTGTTGAATATCATTTAGTGCATGTGTAAGTCGTCGTATTTTATTTTCCATGGCTTTTTTATTGTTTGCCATTTCTTGCAGAAGTTCACGCATTTCTTCTTCAACAGAGTAGACCTGAAAGAGCACACAGAGATGAAGCAGAATTCTTGGTTTTTCTTAATACACCTAAAGCCATATAATCTTGGCATTTTTTTAACACTGATAAGCAATGCAAGAGTTATATGCTTATGTTTGAATATGAATGCATTACCCTTAATACTGGATGCCATAGCAGAATATTCTTCTTTAAAAAAATGTAATAATCTGCTAGGAGGTAGCAAATACTGCATCAATCCAGAAAACTTATTATGAAAAAAAAGCACCAGTTGTCATGTTAAGGAAGAATGCAATAGATGACAGAAACAGTAACAGTTAAGGTTGGCATAGGTGAGTTAAATGGATTATCTGGCATAGTCATCATTACTCTTGCCTGTATAGATAAGGAAATGTTTAGCTATTAATTCATAACAGCTGTATAGCATGGAGCTTCACTTTGCTTGAATATAAAACATTACAGTAGCACAAGTCTAGAGATTTTCTTGCTGTGCAAAGATTGAGTACTAAACCAGGACTGTTTCCATCCAGAGTCAGCCTGATAGATTCAAACAGGAGACTTCCAAGCACCACTCTTTTAGCAGCTGTAGAATAAAAATGCAAATACAATAAATGTATGAATTAAGTATTAAAATTACTTTTTCATTTGCTGCTTCAATTTGTTTTTCCTTTTCATTTTGCAGGTGCAAGAGTTCTTCCTGATGTGCTGCCAATACTGACTCAAGTTGTTTTCTGAAAGCATTATCCATTTTATGAAGCTTTTCCACAGCAATCCTAAAAATAGATTGAAAAAAAATCACAGTCCTGCAAACAATTGAAGTATTTTGCTTTGTCCAATTCTGCCTTTGATAAAGTTTTAGTAACTTTAGCATGAAGACACATACTAGCAGGTGTTCAGTTTTCTCAAGTACATGTTCCAGTTTTATGCACTGTGTTCAGGACTTCTGGCATTATCTTAGAAGAGGCATTTAATCACTAGCAAAGGATATGAAGATTAGGGATTGCCACTGTCAACATGGATGAGAACTCCACCTGTTTTCAAACATCTCTTTATGCTTTTGGCTGCCAAGAAGTGAATGAAGTGATCCTGTGAACGGCCTATGAGCCTATGTCTCATAGAAACAGAAAAGTGTGTCCTTCACCATAAAGAAGCATTTCTTTAACTCCAAGCAAATCCTGCTTTTAGGGGATAATTTTTAAATATGTAGGAACAAAAAATGCAAGGCAAATTTATACAATTAATTAACAGTAAAATTCTGAAACAAGCTAGAATTATTTAGAACAAAAATTTCAGTTTCACTATTGATCTTTGAACAATTCTAACCCCAGTACTATTGACTATTTGAGGTGGTTTGTTTTGTTTAGCTTTTCTGTTATTGTTGTTTGTTGTTGATTTGTTGTGGTTCTGTTTTGTTTTCTTTTTATGCAGTCTTAACTAGCTGGTATTTTCTCAAGAAAAATTGGGAGGAAGGAAGAAAAACATGAGAAGGTGGCCAAAGAATAAGTAAAAATCACAGTAAGAATCTAAACTTATCACAGGCATCAGTCTAGCAAACTTCTCCATCATTCCAGAAGCATATGAAATAATTTTCTGGGTTGTGATACTTGTTTCTGTATCATCTCATATTTAACTATTAATTGATCAAAGAAATTAACAATACAAGAGGAATGAGAAAATAATTTAAAAATCTCGCTTTTTGTATGGGAAAAGAATGACAGGTAATTTAGAAAGAGTCACAGACTGAAACAGAAATTACCAGACACCAAGCTGGGCAGGAGAGTTGATCTGCTGGAGTACAGGAAGGCTCTACAAAAGGGATCAGGGCAGGTTGGATTGATGGAACAAGGCCACAGGAAATTTCCACAGAAAACGGAAATTAAGAAGTTCAGATGCCAAATGCTGTAACTGAATGCCCATTCCATAAAATCACCCACATCTACAGCAAGAATTCTTTGTAGGCCCAGTTTGTAACTGGGCTCACCAAGTAGCTAAAAAGGTATTACACATACTTTCACCACATAATAGAACATTTATGCACAGTTATTAAAAGTGCAACTCTACAGTAACCGAGTAGTCACAAAATAGACTAATAAAGTGTTCACCTTTGATTTTCAAGGCTTTTATTTCTCTCCTCAATCAGCTTCTTTTCTTTGAAATCAAAATTCTCCTTCATTTGTTTAACCTGCACCTCCAGCTGGCTTAATAGCTCTCCTTTACCTTGCCACCTCTTTTTCAGTGCACTGAAAATTAAATGCACATATTTACAATGAATGTAAATACCACTTCTTAGGAAGGCAGAAAAGTTTTTCATGCTTCCATTTTTCCTCCTTTCTGTGGGTTTTAACGGCAAGTGAGTACTCTGACTATAGAAGAACTTCAGAGCAGTGTTGCATACAATGATCCCTAAGAATTATTGAGATTTGTATGTATCACCTGTGTGCACTCTTAATGTCATCAAGTTCTGCTTCTTTTTCTTCCAGCAGTTGCTTTAATTCCTCTTTTCTTTTATTTTGTCTTTCTAATTTTTCCATTAGCTTTTCACATTCAGCAGCTTTTTCATCCAGCTGTACTTGAAGCAATTTCTGAGCTTCACGATTTTCTTCATGGTGTTTTTTGATTTGTTTATCTTTTTCTTGTAAGCCCTTTAGAAGATAAATATTTTAGAACACATTAACTCCCTTAACTTTATTGTTACCCCTTAAAAGTACATGTTTAGTCTGTGATGGAATAAAGCAGAGAAGAACATAAAAGTTTACTCTTCTGAATGTGTGAAGAACACTTAGTAAAGTGATAGTCAGTTACTTAATCTTCATCTGAAAGAATTCTGAATTGAAAAGAAAAGTAATCAAAACATAAATCTGAAGTTGAAAACAAGAAAAAAGTTATTTTGAAATCATTCTACATTAGAGTTGAATACACAATTTACATGTAAGTTGCTGAGCTCACAATCTGTAACAATGTGTAATGCATCTAACTTTGACTGACATTAATATGCTATAAAATTTTGATTAGTAAGCTAAAAAGTTTCTAAATGAGACAAATGGAATTAGTGGGACAAAACATATTACCTCTGCTGCCAAATACTGTTTTACAAGAACAAAATAAAGAAAAAATATTTACGTTGTAAAATAAATGTGACGCAAACTTTTAAAAATAATTTTTCCTTTCCTTTTAAACACTCAGGAAGAATTATACTATCCTTGTTTCACCTCTCTCAAAATCATTATCAAGAATATACTGAAGCAAGGCAAAGAGAAGCAAGTCTGTACATAAATATGGTTCAATAAGAGATTCAAGTAGCATCACTGTGTACCAATTGAATAAAAAGCCTTCTTCTGCTCTCAGTGAAATGAATTGCCACTGACAGCCTGATTGTGATTTGTGACTGGAAAACTACAAGTGCAAACCTAGCTTTTATTACAGGCTTTGTGATGGCTAAAATTAAGACTTGCAGTGAAAGTTAAGCACAAATTGTCAGATATGGCACTTACTTCTTTTAGTCTCCTAATTGTTTCTGTCTGATCATCCACTATTTTGTTTTTAATTTTTATGGTATCACTGTCTTGTTCCTTTTGCTTTTTTAACATGTCAATCTCATTTGTTAAAACTTCAATTTTTGCCTCCATTTTCCCCCGATCTTGTGCAAGATGAGCTCCTGGAAAAAAACCCAGGATATTCACATTACAACAACTCATTTTACAGATGATTTCAAGATGTGTAATGATGGGACATTGGGCTGGGGTGGTGAAGGTAAGAACCTTACAAACCAAAGTATTGACTGTTTTGCCCACTGGAAACACTGTAGGGATTTAATCTGTAGGTAGATAACACTTAAGAGGAAATGCAGAACTGAAGGTCTGTGTTTTATCCTTTTTAAAAACGTCTCTGAAAAACAGCTGATAGTAATTCATACAGACCTCAAAAAGATCACAAGGTGGTGCTGAGTCACAGGAACAGAGAAAAATGAAAAATGTTCCACCTTTTTTCCCCCAAGCATTTAACACTCTTTTAAGATCTATACGGAAATTTCCATATTAGACTCCCCTGCTAGACAAGAAGCATTACGTAACATTATTTACAGATCCTTGTTTTTCTAGTTTCACATTTAAAATTTCTTTGTTCAACTTTATGGTATTTTCAGATTTTCAGGAAACAGATAAACTGTATTCACAGCTGACTCCCACAGTTGCTGTTACAGATGCTGTATCAGCCCATGTGCCATGGAACATCTATTTTTGCACATCTTCTTTACAACTGGATAAGATCAGGAAGACATCCAAGGACCCTGTCATGATCAAAACTATACTGGAGTGTTTATTTGAAACATAAGAGATTGAACACCGCCATTTTTTCTGCAAAAGGAAAAACCCCACTATTTTACCCTGTTCTGCCAACTCCTGCCCCCATATTTTTCTTTCCATTTTTAATCCATCAATCACAGATTCCTGGGCTGTCAGCTGAGAAATAAGTTTTCCATTTTCCTTTTTTAGAAGTTCAACTTGAACGGCCTTTTGTTTGTCCTCCTCAATCACAGTTTCAAGTTCTCCAGTTCGACACTGTATGAACAAACATTGGGAAAAGACAGACAGATCATTTAAAACAATATTCACAATTTCAAATCAGTACTAAGGGGTTAGGAAAGTAATCCTTATATACACCAAATTAAGTCAACTGAGAAATATTTTGCTTGCATTCAGGGTTCTATCTGCATCTCATTCCAGCTGTGAAACACAAATTACGTACTTCAATCACAGAAAACTGTAAAGCTGACTTCTAAATACCCACTCTAAATTATCAATGTCAGCATAAAACCCTGTTTTGAATTATAAATGCACAAGTCAAGAAAAGAAAAAGAGAAAGTAAAAATATTAAAAACTGAATAATAAGAAGATAGAAGCTAGGATGTACTTTCACTTCCAATGATAAATATGTAACTTCAATTATCCAAGCTACTTTTTCTTTTACAGATTACAGCTAATCTAGGTATTATACCTATATTTAGTATATTTATACCTATATTATACCTATATTTAATATAGGAATTTTTCAATTTTGTTCTTAAAACCATCACTGACTGGCAGAATCCTATTCTGTACCACAGCAAAATGTGTGGGCACCCTAACAACAACAACATGTAGAGAGGAGATTAGAAATAGCTGTGCAGGGGTTGTACTGCACCCAAGTTTTAGCAGAAAGCTGGAGTGGATCACACAACCATTCAAAAGTTACATCCTTAAGATTTAAAAAAAATTATGGACAATAGAATAGTAGTAGAATATGTTACCACAAAGCAACTGTGCCCACAGTATTTAAAATTTGACACTTAGTAGGTAATGAATAATACTTCTAATATACAACTAGGAGATACTAAGCTGCTAATACCTACACTGCATTATTTGTTCAATTACCTTTCTATTTTGTATACAGTGACCAATGCAGAAGGAAGTTTCATTTCTTTGAATTTACAAGGGGTCAGGGCTATTAATGTAGTTTTGATTGACCAACTGATACACACAAACTACTACAGCTCACAGGACAAGGAGTACACTTTCCAAAACATGAGTCAATCAACATATGGGGAGCAGAGTTTGTGAGAAATAGAAGTGCAAGATGCAAGAATACAGGCTGACATGCATTACTGGCTTTTCATGCAACAGGAAACCTGTGTCTTTTAGTTAATCAAGCCTATATGAAATCATTAACTTTTATAGATGAAACATCACAAAAAATCATCTATGCAGTTGAAATGTTTTCAAACAAATACCTTTAGGTTTGCTGTAGCTTCTTCATTTGATTTTGTTAATTCTGCAATTTTTGATTTCTGTTCTTCCACTAAATTTGTCAGGTCCTGGATCAGACTTGCCATGTCTTTCTCTCTTTGTTCCAACTCAAAGAGGGCTTGTTTGCGTCCAACTAGATCAGCAGAAACTTTTTCAAAACCCTGTTTTACCTAAAATTTCGTAAGACAAGACTTGAAAAATGCTAACATTTGGAAAAAACTGTGCATATATAAATACAAGTGACATTTGCATTTCAAGTGAAGACACACAAATTCATCAACTATCTATGAAATTACTGAATATCTGGTTTTCTCCTGGTTTGTCTGTGAAACTTCAACTTGAAACTGCTTCTACCCAGCAACACATTTGTAAAAAAAAAACCCAAACCAAACAAAACACAACAAAAAGCCACAAACAAATAAAATAAACCAAAATCCCCCACACAGGAAAAAAAAAGTCATAGGTGGATAGGAAGCAGAACCGAAAAACCATACTTAGTGTATGGTTTGAAAGAAATGAACTTCATACTTAGGGTATGAAAGAAATGCCTTGATTTAATCTAATTGTTAAAATTGACATTAAAATCTCAAAAGAAGGACTAGTTAATTAAGAAGGAAAGTTAATTCAAGCCTTTTTTTTCTTGCAACAGAAAGATTTGATGGGAAAACCCCCTGTCTTTTCTTTTCCCTTTTCTCCCATCTATTTAAAACTTACTTAAAACAAAGAAAACCATGTTTAAGGTGAAGAATTTAATATTTTATTTAACATATAAAAATGTAAATACTAGCCACAGAAATAAATTCTCTAATGAATTTAGAAAGCAAGTTTTGAATTTGAGTTTCAAAATGTATATACAAAATTCAACTTTGAAATTTAACACAGTAAGGAACTATATTACTAAATACACTTGTATATGTATTTAACGATAACCTTGGAAAAACACAAACCAAAAAAGAGGTTTTTACTGTAATTGAATATATTCTAATTGAAGGTCAACATATTTTAAAAGAAATTAATAACATCACACAGAAGGGGGTTTTAAAATTCCTTTTGATTAAGTTCTGTATATGAACAAAAATGCTGGGGTTTTTGAGTGCTGACTTGGCATTTGCTGTCATTGTTTTAATCACTGATATTTCAAACCTCTCTACCAGTATTTTTGCATGAATCCTTGGAGCAAAGATCATAAAATAAAACACGAAAAACCATACCCAGAATATCCACCCAAACCCACCACATTTAAGAGAACTATAACCCCACCTAGTGTGAGATCAAATGCTCTCTTAGTCTTACCTCTTTAAACCTTTTTGCTTCAATAGTTAAAGCTAAACGAAATTCATCTTCTAACTCTCTATACTTCTGGTTTGACAAGTTAATTTTCTCCTGCAATTCTCTCACATGCTGTTCATGCCTCTGCTCCTCTTTAGCCACTTCTTTTGACAAAGCATCTCGAAATTCAGGTCCATTTAAAGCAACTCGGGTTCCAAGTTCTTTCCTGAAATTATCAAGCATACACTCAAGATATGAACTGCAGGATCTCACAATGCTGTTTTAATTCATTTCCTTGCTCTTACTGAACAAGATAATGAACTACATAATAAATAGGATAAATTCCTTCATCTCACAGACAGCCTTCAGTCTTCTCTGACAATGGCCCTGGCATGAGGAAAATTCTGTTGACTACTATTAAAAAAATCCAAAGTAACATCCTTAATTTTAATTCAAACATTTGTAGAAATTACTCAGTTGTGCTTTTGCTTTGATTTAGCACTTGTTTGCTTTGCTGTTAACAAACATCTGAAAGTGACATTGGAATCAGAGATAAGCCCTGTACAGCCAGAAACCCTCTTTTGCAGTCAGTAATTCCTTTCACCCTCACCCAACAACTGCTGTTACTCACTCAGACCCAAAACATGAAAAGCAGCAGCAACAGGGACCCAAAAGGATAATGTCGAAGCAAATGTACACTGTACTTCAACACTACTCTGTTCATCTACTTTAAAGCAAAAAAATATAAAATAAAATATCCACTGTCATTCACATTATATCTTTTGGAGCTTTATAAGGTAATTATTGGAAGTTCTCAAACAAAGCTGTAAAATTCTTCACATATAAACCTGCAATTTTCTTAGTGTCTAAATACATTTTCCCATGTGAAATGTAGCAAATTTAACTAGCTTAATTTATTAATAACCTTCCTTATATAATATTATACCTCATGGTACTTCTTATATACTTTGTACACATATTTGATTTTATTAGCTGAACACCACAGAACATAGCTTCAAGTATTCTCCATGAAAGGGAAATTTTCAGAGGAAAACAACCAGGCAAGTAACTCACCCTCCACCCACCAAGCAAGATACTGCAGAGGCTGACTGACTTTTTGGAACACTTTGTGTTATTGTAGTATATGCAGATCTTCAGACAGTAATTCAAATACAATTTTATTTTTATCAGGATTACAGACCAAGTACTTAAAATAAAGAATTTGGCCATATTATAAGAAAACAATCTTTCACATGAAAGGCTGGAAGTTGCCTACATAAATTTATGAGTCAGGAATCTAAAGGATATTCTTAGAAGAGCAAGAAAATATGTGGAAGACATTCACCTTTTTACAAAGACCATCTCTCCTACTAATTAAAAAAACCCCCAAACAAACCAAACCAAACCCAAACAAAAACACATTTAAACAAAATATGCTGGCAGCACAAGCACCTCTATTAACTTCTGAAAAGAAAATAATGACCCCATACCTTTGTTCTTGCTCTCTTAATACAAGAAGCTCATGTAGTTGTTTTACCTTCTCCTTCTGTTGGCGGACGGATATTCGAAGTAACTGTACTTCTCTTTCATTTGCTGATGCTTTAAGCTCTGCTTCTTGCACTTGTTTCATCTGTGTCATAAAGACAAGAGCAAGATTTTCTTAACACTGTAATCTAGTCTTCATGTTTTATACTAGGACACAAAGGAACAGGTACTTTCTAAGAGATTTTTGTTTGGGGTTTTTTATTTGGCTTTGTTTTGTTCTTTCTCTTAATATATTGCAACACTTGAAGAAATTTAAGACAATTTATGTTTAAAATAAAGTCTTAACTTCCTACAAGTCAAAAAGCAAGCTTAATAAAGAACCAAGGGCATTTACTTAATTTGTAAAGAATGTCAAGGTGTCCTATAGAGGTGGAAGAAGTGCATTGGCAAAACGATTTGCTCAATTAGATACTCTTTTAATACTTGTATGAGTTTAAAAAAAAACATTCTTAGACATATTCAACATTAATTTCGTTTTTTTAACACTCCAATTTTGTGAAAGTCTCCATCTTTCTGATTTGTACAGTTTAGAGTTGCTGAACAGAGCTGCTTTATAATGATTTTACAAAAAATGCAGAATCAAACACCAGATGGCATACTCCACTTTTGCCATTTGATGCAAGCTTTGATGAGTAATTCCATTTTACAGACTTAAGCCTTTTCAATACAAAACTCTTTTCTGATTCAACATGAAGAAAAAAGATATAACTTATGTTCCACATGTTAAGCCTTTTCATGAATAGTTTAATGAGTAACTTTTAGACACACCACACCAAAACATTCCTCTGTTTTGTGGAAAAAGGGAAACAATTCTCTCCTTTGAAACTGAAGCACTTAAAAAATGTCAAGCAAGAACACATTTAGACAAAAATGTCAAGGAAGAACAAGGAAATAGTTTAGATTGTATAGTAAACTTACTCATCTTGAATCTCTTCAAGAAGTCATTTAGTAATGCTGACTGAATGCCTTAAACAGTGGTGGCTATGTGGAGTAACCATAATTTACCACTGAAAGTAACTGCCAGAATGTACAATGAGAAAGCTCTATAAAATATTCTAGAATTTCTTAATCTTGGAATTGATAAAACAAGCTAAAGGTATATTAAATGTGAACATTCAAAAAGAGGATTTAGTTTGGAGAGCATCATTATTCTTTGAAACATAAGTCGCAGGTTTATAAAAAATACTTTTGTGTGTCTCTGCTGGCTGGCTGTTTTCCTGACCCCGAGAATGTACAATTTTGTTTTCCCCAGCCAGAGATCTTGAAAAGGAAAGGCTGTGAGTCATCTCTTCTTATGTTTTCTTCATTGTTTATTATTTCTTATCAATATATTCTGTTCCTGACCAGCAGAGCTCTTCATTGCAGGTCAGTTCAAGGCACAAAACCCTGAACCCCCCACTACCAAATACCAAATACTCCCACCCTCAGGGTGATGTGGATACTTATATTACAATCCACGTAATCAGTATTTATAATACTTCTCCAATAACTATTATCTATGTTAGAAGGTTAGACTCTATTCTAAGCCAACTATAACGTGCCACTTCACAGCAGAACATGGAGTAGGTGAGGAAGAAGGAGGAAGCCCAAAAGCCATGTGGACTTCTCCATCTTGTCATCATCTGCTTACCATACTAAAACCCCATATATCTAAAATTCTCACCCTGTGATAAAACTACACATTATACCACTATCTAATACACACTCTTGAAAACTCTGCCTCATTCCAGAGCCTAAAAGCCCTTTTTTCATGAACAAAGGTTAAAAACACTGTTTGTCAGAGATCTTAAAATCTCTTAAACGCGCAAAGAAATATTTCTTATAATTCCAGACTCCGACACATAGTTACTAAAGAGTATTTGCTACAGGATCTTAAAGACAGGAACAAAGACTTTCCCTTAATAAAAACAATGCTACTACCACCAAAAGAGATTATTTATTTCTGCAAACACCTTGAAGGAAAAATAAAAGCCTCATACATCAATAAGGTATTTTCATTCCTATTGGATAGAAAAAACCACACACACATATGCAAATCCCAGTCTCCTGTACCCTAATTCACTAAATTTAATACTTTTCAAACTGACAGAGAGATACCTGATCTAAACTGAAGGTCACTTCTAGAGTCTGTAATAGCTCCAGGGTATCTACAGCTAAGGAAGAAATGGAAAAGCCACTCAAGTGCCCAAACAGGAGCCTAAACTAGAGAGTGTCTTGGATACTTGGTACTTTGCAGTTTGTCTGTCAGCATGCTCCCCGATTCTCATCCCTTTCAGGGAACCTGAACAGCACCACTTCCTAGAGCACCACACGATCAGTTCAAAGACTTTTCAGGATGGATGTGTTAAGATTCATTTTCTCTAAATTCAGTGACTCAGGAATGGACTAACATAGGAATATAAACAAACAAAAGGAACAGATATTGGAGAACACTAAAAATTCAGCAATTAATTTTTCAGAAAGAAATAGTGACAGTATCTGGTCCAGCATCTTGATTTTATATATTTGTATACTCAACAAAGAGCCTCTGACTACAAAAGCATCATTATCTTCTCCAGCTATAAAAACAAACCCAAAAAATCCCAAACAAACAAACACAAAGCATTACACAAACTAACCAGAATCTTTAATGTTCCCAGCAATTACTGTTTTGTTCTGGTTGCAATTAAAAGCATCTAATTCTTCAGATCAGCAGAACAAATAGAACCACCAGATTTCCACCCTAGTAGTAAGATGTCTATTTATTTTAGCAACTTTAAAAACTTGTCTTTGTCACTCTGTATTTTCAGAAAATATCAACTCTCAGTGTTAAGTACAAAGGATTTGTTCTCCATTATCTTAAGACCGCCATTTTCAAAACACGTTAATTGACAATTAAAATGGATACCTGTTATTAGCTACTACTATGCAGAAAAAAAGCCCCAGGTTTTGCTGTGGAAATCTCAGACTCAGTCCTGGTAAAATCTAGTATTCTTTAGTATTCTGAAGAATATTCAGATAGATATTCAGTCTAGTAATCTATTATTCTAGATTATTCTAGTAATTTAGTATTCAGGACTATGGTAGTCACCCTATTGCCACTGCATTATTTATTCAGGAAAAATATTTACCTCTACTGCTCGCTGCTGCAATCTCTGTGTCTCCATCTTGGACAGTGTTTCTTCTAAAGCTTGCATGGCCTTCTGATATTCTGCTTCTTTATTTCTTGCCTGATTTAGCTCATTAGTAAGTTTTTCAGTTTCACCTTTCAACTGTTGGACATCTGCTTGCAGTCTTGCTTTGTCATCTCTCTCTTTCAATATTAATTCCTTTAACCTGAGAATAAATGCAATAAAATTGTATTACAAACATCTTACTTGTAAGTTTGATGCCAAACACATCAAGAAAAAGGCATTAGTAGCCATTGTAGCAGCATATATTGCTTTAGTTTTACTATTTCTAGCACTGTCATATAAAACTGTTTAAAGAGACAAAAAACTATTATTTACTCATGTGTAGCATTACAATATGGAGATTCATTCTAAGACACCTGAGATGGAGACAACCTCATAGATACATCTTTTAGGAAATGACAATCCAGTATTACTTTGCTTTACAGGAACATAATAAGCCTCTTACTGAAGATGTTATAAATGTAGATGGGTATAAAATAAAGGTAGGAAGTAAACCTAAAACAAAAAGGGAAAAAGGGGAAATATTCAGTCAGTCATGGACGGTAACTCAGGAAGCACGTGACTTATTTTTTCCTAAAATAAACAAAATGTGGCTTTGATAAATACAGTGCAGTTAAGAAAAAGAGAAATGAAGCAGACATCTCCAAAAATAAGGAGATCCTTTTAAAAAAAGGCTGCTGTTCAGAACACACAAGGATGGTGACAACTATCTCTCTGAAGATGTGTTAGGGCTGCCCTGCACAATACATTGCTTATGGGCCAACTCTGGCCTGCCAGAAGCATTTTTGTTCTAATGTGCTGCGCAGAAAAAAGCAGAGAACTCTCTAGGTGTATGTGGAAAGGGAGACTGGGACACAGAAGGAAGAAGTATGGTATGGGACAGCTACTAGAGCTTGAACTGAAGGAGAAGTCATGATACAGATTGTTTGGAAAGTAATGGCTAGAAATGGATGAAAGTGGCATACTGATATTGTTCTATGACAAGAAGAGGAAGAAAGCTGCAGAAGGGAATTTCACTAGGTAATGCTGAGAGAAATTCTAGCACTGCTTCTTGATGCCTTATTTTCCAAGTATATTGTTTAAAGCTGTCCTTGTTTCTTAAGCCTATGAAATTAATTATTGGAAACTAAAAAAAACCATAACAAACTCTACGACTGCAGCATTGTTTCCCTACCTGTCTGTATTGTATACAGCCATACTCTGAACATTCTTTTCTTCTTTTACATGCTTCTGTAGCTCACTGACATGCTCTAATAATTTCTTCTCTGCTTGCTCTGCTTTCCACCTCCTTTCTCTCTCCTGATCCAGTTCTTGAATCAGGGCCTTTGCAAGAACGTGATAAGCATCAACTTACTAGGAAACATCCAAGCATAGCCAAAAATGACAAATTATATTTATAACAATATAAACAAGACTTTTTTGTCTTTCTGGAAATCCTGGATGACAGAAGAAAGTGCAAGTGACCAAAAACTCCCATTAAAGTGAAATAAAATACATCTTCTGCCAGCTGACACTACAAGAACTCCATTACTTTTGATAATTTCTACATGCAATTATTTTGGTCACCTCCAGTTTTAGTATGACCAGGAGACATATGTTTGGCTTCAGATGAAGATATACTCATATTTAACTTGAAATGATGCAAAACCTACTTGGTATGTTGATTCCTCTATGGGATATGAATTACATTCTTCTACATTTTCCATATTGCTGTGTCTTCCAGTTAGTATCACAGCTTTTCTTCCCACTACTCTAAAATGAGAGTCTTTCTGACTGGAGCATGGACACTTTGAGGACCTCTTCTCTTCCCTATATGCAGAGTTTAAACAATAACAGCAGATTCAGACACCTTTAAATGAAAAACATTTACAGTTCTGTGCAGCAGCTAAATACTAGAGAGTTCAAAACCATTCAGACCACAGAAACTGCTAAATTCAAATATTCAGCTCTAAAAATATATTTACAACTAGTAGATGCTACCTAAAACCATCTCATGATCACACAGATGTGAAATAATATTATAAGAGTGGCTGTAGAGCTGCAGTGGCTGACTGAACCAATATATTCCAGTTTATATTGTCATCTACTCATCACTTCCAATATTTACTACATAAATCAAACAAGTCACTATGGTATCCTCAGCTTCATCAAGGATATATATTCTTGACTATTGTTCTGACACCATGATTCTTTTATTTTTTAATTACTCGGTTCCATGTGTGGAGAATTCTTTTGTAACAACAACTTAAAATAAAGATGGAAATATGGGCTCTTAGGATTTTGAAAGTGCTTGTTTTGGAATCTTCAGTTCAATTTCCTTCTCACCTGAAGAAAGAAATGGCTCATATGGAGAAACAACTGAATGAAGCCTCAGTAGTTACTCATTTTCAGGGCACTATTAACTGACCTGATTTACTCAACCTACCACTTTCAGTGAAATGTTTCAAGCTAAAACTATGTTCATGCTGACAATATTCAGTTTAATTAATTTTGGCTTTATATAGTAAACACTGGGATACCTGTCAGTTATTTTCTTCTTTAGATGACTTGCATGACCTTTTGTAGATGAGGCGGTTTTACGGTAAGTGGGGATCTTGCTTCCTTTCATGACCTTTCTGTTGTTCTCTTTTCCACTCTCATTTTCACTCTCAGAAGTTGGATCTGTGTCTCTCTTAGCTTTGAGAGCACTTGGAGCAGCTTCCTGTCTTGAACTATCAGATACCTAAGAAGAGATCAAACTTTTAAATACAGATTTTATAATTTCTGATTGGCTAATTTCTAACACTTATTCAGATGCTTTTTTTAAAAAACTTCACACAAAATAATTTTGACAAAAACTAAACAATTGCTTCTAGTTTTTTATTTTTACAATCCCTTCCCTTCTTGCAGAAATATTTTGTTGTTTTAAAGCTAAAGTAAACCCAGGATGCTTCCTTTCGAAATACCTGAAGTTTGGTAAAATACTTAGGCAGTTGGTGAAAAATGTAAAACAAACACAGCACTTAAAACCAAAAAAGCCTTGCAAACACCAGTGCCAAACAAACCTGACAAACTTATGTTAACAATACAAACTATATTATATGACAAACATATCAGACCAAATTGACCTATTGGTGAAATTAATTTTCACCAACTGTATAATCCAGGCACTTTAGTGCATATCATGTTTTACTCTGGTTCAGTTAGTATAGTGATGATTTCAGGATAAAAAAAAAAACATAAAAAGAATTTTCTAGTATAATATCATCAGATAGCTCTGCTAGTCTCATACACTATGATTTTGGTTCCGTATGGAATGATTCATAGTGCAATCTTCAGTTTTAAAGACCTGTTTTTATTTTATTCACAGCCTCTCAAAATGATTAAGAACGCATTAGCACAGTCAGCCCAGACATACCAGTAGAAAGGCTCTAGTCTGGTTCAGCATATTTTTCATTAAGAGAATGGCATGCCTTATCTTACAAACAAAACTTGCTGTGCAATCACAGAAAAGAAATCACCTTCTGCAGTATCTGTAAAATCTGATCCTCTATTTTTTTAATCCTCATCTCACTGTGTATTTTATCAAGCTGGGTCTTCTCGGGTTCAGAAGATGAGACAAGCTCTGTGGAGGAGCTGGGGGTACCTTGTGCTGGTATCCTTGTACGCTGCCGAAACTGAGCCAGCGCCTGGTCGATGTGTGGTGTTGCCAGCAGTAAGGGAACATTGTTCTATCAGAAGAAAAGATAAGCCCTGTAGCATTAATATGCTGCATGCAATATAAAAATAGAAGGTGTCAATTTTAAAACCAGTACACACAAACTATGGCACCTGATCTCGGGAAGAAGGGCACCCAGATGAAACCAAAGAGCCCAAAATGTCTTCGAAGCACTGCAAATCTGAAAAGTTTTCTTCTGCCAGGTCCACTGATTCACCAGAAATATTTCTTCCATCTAGAGCTGTTAGCTGGGGCAATGACTGAAGTACAGTTTCTCTATAACCTTGAGAAAAAGACCACATTTAAATTGAAATCAACCTTCCAAGGAGATGTCTGGTCTATTTTAAGTACCCCATCATTTTAAATGATACATTGCATGTAAGAAAAAAAGTAGTGAGTTATCTACAATTGCCTCACCCATCCCCATACAAGGCTTTCAACAGACAGCATTACAAATTGTATCAACTGGGAAGCTGCCTGCCTAGTCCTGATGTACACAGGGATATCCCAGCCACCATCAGCACACTGCAATTGCAGAGACAACCTTTCAGCATCAGCCTATTGCAGCCAAACAGTTGTACCAAATGCAAGGGCAGATGAATATAATGGAAAAGCAAGTTCCCAAAGGGCTTAGACAACTTCATCCTTTGTCAGTGAATAAAATAAGGCATTATGAAACTGTAAACACTGAAGTTAGCATTTTTAATTTATTAAAATTGGAGCTACTGAACACTGCAGTTTTGAAAGTGCCACCAAAGACATAGATATGAAGAGGTATGTAAATACTTGCAGAAGAAAACCAGTGGCATTTTCTAAGTCAATCACATAACTTTAATAGTCCTGCTATTGTTTCTGTAGTGCCTGAAACTATTTGTAAAACATGGTGAGTACATTTAAAAACATTACTTAAAACCTTATTTGACTTTCCTCAATAAACCTGATGTTTCTTTTGAACTATCCATACATTACACCTGTATCAACTGTATGCTCATAATATGGTTGCTATTTTGTATAGTTGTAATTCCTACTGTCCTACTCTTTGTAATGCAATTATCTTTAAACTCTTACAAAAACATCAATCCTTCCCTTCCACCTTCCAGTAGATTTTCCTCTCTTATACACAAAGAAAATAAAAAAACCCTACACCAATATAGAATGCTACAACTTTCTGAACTTAGAGCGTAACATTTTAATGGCCTGAAAAACCCACCCCCAAACCAGAAGCTCTAACGCAACCAAAAGTGATGTATCCACATGCATTCTCCAACTTGGCTCCACGCTGCCTAGTGAAACACCTGCCACCTATTTGGATGAAAATGCTAATTACTGCAGAGGATGCTAGAGTCTGTCACTGCTGACCAAAGCAGGGGGAAAAGAAGGAAAAGCTAAGTGTTACTGATCTTTCTCTTGTGGTTTCTATCAGTAGCATCCTATCTACATCCTGTGCCTGCTCTCTGTCTCTACAGCTCAATATATCTATGTATATTCTTTGAGTTCTCCACCTATGCAGCTTATAATATTAATACTCCAGTCCTTCTACCAGACCACATGGCTCAGAGCTCTATCCAACCTGTCCCTGACCACTTCCAGGGAGTGGGGTATCCACAACCACTCTGGGCAACCTGTTCCAGTGCCTCACCACCCTTCACAGCAAAGAATTTTTTCCTAATAGCTGAAGAAAACCTACTCCAATTTGAAGCCATTCCTCCTTGTCCTGTCACTACATCCCTCCTTCCTTCATGCAGACTCCTCTAAGGTACTGCAAAGACACAATTAGGTCATCCTGAAGCCTTCTCTTCTCCAGGCTGAACAATCCCAGTCCTCTCAGCCTTTCCCCATAGGAAAGGTGCTCCATTACTCTAATCATGTTGGTGGCCCTCCTCTGGACTCACAAGTGAAAATACTGAGCCTTATCAAAGCACACAAGTTACAATTTTGAGAATATGCCATGGGGGAAATAAAAGGATTTTTTAAAATGGAAAATTAATTAATTTTGACATAATTTAGATTTCTGCAGGTTGGCCAGTTTATGAATGAATTTGCAAGCTTCAGAAAATGGCTCACAGCTTAAAGGAAATCACTGACCTAATGAGCACAAATTATCTATGTAAGACCAGATCCATACCTGCTATGTGACAAACTGGATTGGCTTTTCCATTTCTCTCCAGCGTGAGGTTGGTCAAACAGCACAGCCCCTTCATGCACTGAAGTAAATGATTAATATTGCTTACAGAGTTGCTGTGAAGGTCAATGTGGCTAATCTTATGCCTGGTTCCATGAAGGGATCGAAATCCTGGAAATTTCAGAAAAAAACCCCAAACAACCATGAAGTAAAGTTTTCTGCTACAGTCCTAGACTATGTGGTTTTAGAACAAATGGCATCTTGTTGAAAAACATTCAGTAAGTAATATATCATAACTGGAAAAGAGAGAACAACACTTGCTCTATATCCATGTCTACTCAGTAATTACCTATGCTACTTGACTACAAAAGACAACATTTAAACTAATTATGTGACCTACCTTTAAAGAAACAGATTAATCTCTAACTGTTAAAAACCATGTAAAAAACCTTTTCCTTGAAGTTTTATTTTATAACACAAGCTAGTTAACAAAATTGTTGCCAATGTTCTATTAATTTTCCATTACAAGTTCTCTTGATTTTGTAGCAGGAAATCATAGTAACAACTGATCATTTCAACAAAGACATATAAAAGAGAACTATATCATATGTAAAGTTGCATTTTTGTTCTATAAAAATGAAAGTTATGAATATTTTGGAAGTAAGTCTGAAATGTTTATTGTACTACTTTCTGAACAAATTTGGCCTCACCAAACACAGAAGAATAAATTCCAGGTCAGAACAATCTTTGGTGTTAGAAACTTGAAAGCTGAGAGAAGCAGCAATTGCCATCTTTATTAGAATTATTCAGTGAAATGGCACTTGAAGTGCTAGAAACTTCTCACAATACATTTGGTCAAGTTTTTGAAAACTACAGTGAACCAAATGCTTTCTATTACACAGCACATGGCAACATCACTTACCAGAGAGATCATGTATGCGATTATATGACAAGTTCAGCATAGTTAAATTAAAGAGTTTTTCCAGTCCTAAACAAGGAGAGGAAAAAATAGAAACAGTAAGACTTTCATAAGAATGCTCTGCTTTTACCAAATTCCAAGCTTGCAAAATGAACCTCTAAAGATCATAACTATGAACTATGACATTAAACTATAATCATAATATAAAAATCAGGTTTTTCTTCTAAATTAAGGCATTTTGCTATGATAAGGCTTACAAAGACTATATAGACTCATCCTAAAATTTACTTTATAAAATGGTTAGCATAAACCCATACTAACTTGGTATAACCTTAATTATATGCACACATGCCAGAAATAAACTTCAAGACGACTCTTAGAAAACCTTCGTAACTTGCTAAATGGACAGAAATAAAAACTGCCGACCCTCCACTTTGGTTAGCAGGTTACAGGACAAGCTCAGGGTGCGCAGCTTAGCCAGGGCACCGAGCCCCTCGATGCGGCGGATCTGGTTTGATGACAGATCCAAGTGCTGCAGATTCCGGAGGTGGTCGAGCCCTTGAATCCTGGCGATCAGGTTACAGTGGGCGTTGAGCGTGTGCAGGTCCGAGCTCAGGGACACATCCCGCAGGCTGCGGAGAGAGGAGCCCCACCGTCAGCCGGGCAGCTCGGCCCCACGCCGCCGCCTCCCCTCTCCCCGGCCCGTCCGCACTCACCTCTTAACGCCCTTATCCAAGAGGCTGAGCTCGCCGGGCAGCCCCGCCATCCCGCCGGGCCCCCGCGCTGACCGCATCTCTCTTCAAACCTCCCTCTCCTCCCACGGCAGAGCTCCCCGCCTTAGGCCGGGACACAAACGCCTGACGGCCCCGCGCCTCACGGCTCCGCTCCGCCCGTGGGGAGGCGGCGCTGCCGGCGGACGGGCCCCGTGCCTCCGCCAGCCTCCCTGCCGCTTTCCGACCGCTTCCTGCCGCTTTCCTGCCGCCTCCTGCCCCGTCCCGCCGCCTCCTGCCCCGTCCCGCCGCCTCCTGCCCCTTCCTGCACCTCCTGCCCCTTCCCGCCGCCTCCTGCCCCGTCCTGCCCCTCCTGCCCCGTCCCGCCGCCTCCTGCCCCGTCCTGCCTCTTTCCTGCCCCTTCCTGCCGCTTTCCTGCCGCCTCCTGCCCCTTCCCGCCGCCTCCTGCCGCCTCCTGCC